>CM038677.1:242697578-243137272 GCA_021605205.1 Aegilops longissima
GCATCATGAATGAATTCAACCATATAACCAGCACATAAAGCATTCTTTTCATGATCTACTTATGTAGAAATTTTACTACTCTTCACATAAGCAAATTTATTCTCATCAATAGTAGTGGAGCAAACTCAACAAAATAACTATCATGTGAAGCATAATCCAATTGAAAATTAAAATCATGATGACAAGTTTCATGGTTATATTTATTCTTTATAGCATACGTGTCATCACAATAATCATCATAAATAGGAGGCATGCTTTCATCATAATAAATTTGCTCATCAAAACTTGGGGGACTAAACATATCATCTTCATCAAACATAGCATCCCCAAGCTTGTGGCTTTGCATATCATTAGCATCATGGGTATTCAAAGAATTCATACTAACAACATTGCAATCATGCTCATCATTCAAATATTTAGTGCCAAACATTTTAATGCATTCTTCTTCTAGCACTTGGGCACAATTTTCCTTTCCATCATTTTCACGAAAGATATTAAAAAGATGAAGCATATGAGACACCCTTAATTCCATTTTTTTATAGTTTTCTTTTATAGACTAAACTAGTGATAAAACAAGAAACTAAAAGATTCGATTGCAAGATCTAAAGATATACCTTCAAGCGCTCACCTCCCCGGCAACGGCGCCAGAAAAGAGCTTGATGTCTACTACACAATCTTCCTCTTGTAGACGTTGTTGGGCCTCCAAGTGCAGAGGTTTGTAGGACAGTAGCAAATTTCCCTCAAGTGGATTACTAAGGTTTATCAATCCGTGGGAGGCATAGAATGAAGATGGTCTCTCTCAAACAACCCTGCAACCAAATAACAAAGAGTCTCTTGTGTCCCCGACACACCCAATACAATGGTAAATTGTATAGATGCACTAGTTCAGCGAAGAGATGGTGATACAAGTGCAATATGGATGGTAAATATAGGTTTTTGTAATCTAAAAATATAAAAACAGCAAGGTAGCAAGCGGTAAAAGTGAGCGTAAACGGTATTGCAATGCTAGGAAACAAGGCCTAGGGTTCATACTTTCATTAGTGCAAGTTCTCTCAACAATAATAACAAAATTGGATCATATAACTATCCCTCAACATGCAACAAAGAGTCACTCCAAAGTCACTGATAGTGGAGAACAAGCGAAGAGATTATTGTAGAGTATGAAACCACCTCAAAGTTATTCTTTCTGATCAATCTATTCAAGAGTCCGTAGTAAAATAACACAAAGCTATTATTTCCGCTCGATCTACCGTAGAGTTCGTACTAGAATAACACCTTAAGATACAAATCAACCAAAACCCTAATGTCACCTAGATACTCCAATGTCACCTCAAGTATCCGTGGGTATGATTATACGATATGCATCACACAATCTCAGATTCATCTATTCAACCAACACAAAGAACTTCAAAGAGTGCCCCAAAGTTTCTACTGGAGAGTCAAGGCGAAAACGTGTGCCAACCCCTATGCATAAGTTTACGAGGTCACGGAACTCGCAAGTTGATCACCAAAACATACATCAAGTGGATCACGTGATATCCCATTGTCACCACAGATAAGCACATGCAAGACATACATCAAGTGTTCTCAAATCCTTAAAGACTCAATCCGATAAGATAACTTCAAAAGGAAAACTCAATCCATTACAAGGGAGTAGAGGGGGAGAAACATCATAAGATCCAACTATAATAGCAAAGCTCGCGATACATCAAGATCGTGCCAAATCAAGAACACTAGAGAGAGAGAGAGATCAAACACATAGCTCTTGGTACATACCCTCAGCCCGAGGGTGAACTACTCCTCCTCGTCATGGAGAGCGCCGGATGATGAAGATGGCCACCGGTGAGGGATCCCTCCCAGAGGTGCCTAACAGGTCCCGATTCGTTTTGGTGGCTACAGAGGCTTATGACGGCGGAACTCCCGATCTATTCTGCTCCCCGATGTTTTTAGGGTATATTGATATATATGGCAAAAGAAGTCGGTCAGGGGAGCCACGAGGGGCCCACGAGGGTGCGGGGCGTGCCCAGGGGGCAGGCGCACCTCCCTGCCTCGTGGCCACCTCGTTGCTTCCCTGACATACACTCCAAGTCTCCTGGATTGCTTCCGTTCCAAAAATAACTCTCCCGAAGGTTTCATTCCGTTTGGACTCCGTTTGATATTCCTTTTCTTCGAAACATTGAAATAGGCAAGAAAACTGCAATTTGGGTTGGGCCTCTGGTTAGTAGGTTAGTCCAAAAATAATATAAAAGTGTATAATAAAGCCCATAAACATCCAAAACATATAATATAATAGCACGGAACAATCAAAAATTATAGATATGTTGAAGACCTATCACACACAAACTCGCACCACGTTTCGTCCCATGCGTCTTCCTTGGCTACCCTCCTAACACCAAAGGTTACCGGTGCTATGATCATGTCACTCATCGTGTGTACACCTCGAGGCACGTGTACTTTGTCGAGACAGTGTTCCCTTTTTTCAGGTTTCTCCGGCTTCGGCTCCTTCTGCACCGACCCCCGCGCCCCCTTCCTGGAGCGATGCGCGGTGGCGCCCCCTGAGGCCTCCCGGCATGGCGCCTTCTGCCGCCACTGCCCGGTTTTTCGACTCCCTCCCCAGAGGTCGAGTCTGACCGGGTCCCCATGTCCTCGTCTCCCTCCTACGAGGTTGAGCCGGCGAGTACTCCGCCCGCCACCCTGGTGACGGGCTCGACGTCCTCCTCGCCTGTTGCCCCTCGGCCGCCGCAGCTCGGCCGACGCTGCTCGGCCGCCGCCGCAGCCGGCCCTGCTGCCCCGCCACTTGGCGTGACGACCCGTGCCCAGGCAGGAGTGCTCCGGCCGAGCACGCACTACTCCTCTGATGAGTATGTGTGCGCCGCCTCGACGTCGGCGCCATCACCCATCCCCACCTCCGCTCGCGCTGCCCTTCGGGATCCCCACTGGCTAGCTGCGATGCAGGAGGAGTTTGACGCCCTGCAGCGCAACCACACATGGCAGCTTGTTCCGCGACCCCCTCATGCCAACATCATCACTGGCAAGTGGGTGTTTCGCTACAAGACCCGCCCGGATGGTTCTCTCGAGCGCTACAAGGCTCGGTGGGTGGTTCGTGGATTTCGGCAGCGCGCGGGCGTGGACTTCACCGACACCTTCGCCCCGGTTATTAAACCGTGCACGATCCGTGCTGCATTTCGATTGGCGGTCTCGCGCTACCGCTCGTGCACCGCTTGATGTCTCCAACGCTTTCTTGCACGACTATCTTGCCGAAGCGTGTGTTCTCGCGAGCAGCCCATCGCTTGCCGACGCCGAGCACCCGGACTTTGTGTGCTTGCTCTCCCGTTCTCTTTACGGATCAAGAAGGCGCCGGCTTGGTACCAAGATATCGCAGCCTTCCCGCAGCCTCTCGATTTCGGTCCACTCGCCCGATGCCTCACTCTTCGTGTATCATCGAAGCCGACATCGCAATCCGCCGCTTACATCGACGACATCATCCTCACGGCGTCCGCCCCCGATCTCCTTCAGCAGCTGACTGCACGTCTTCGTGATGAGTTCGCCCTCAAGGACTTGGGGCATGTGCACTACTTCCTCGGCATCGAGGTGGTCCGACGGACTGACGACTTCTTTCTGCATCAGTAGAAGTATGCCCACGAGCTCCTGGAGCGTGCCGGTATGCTTAACTGCAAGCCGGTGCCCACCCCCGTCGACACGGAGGCGAAGGTCTCTGCTCTGGAGGGCTCTCTCGTGTCCGATGCAGCGTTCTACCGCTCCATTGTTGGTGCTTTATAGTACCTTGAGCTGACTCAACCCGACCTGCAGTACGCTGTTCAGCAAGTGTGCCTCCACATGCACGCTCCGCCTGACTCCCACTGGACCCTGGTGAAGTGTATTCTCCATTACATATGCGACACTATGTCTTTGGGACTCACCCCGGCAGCCTCCGCCTCCACCGACCTCGTGGCCTACTCGGATGCCGACTGGGCTGGCTGCCCCGACACTCGACGCTCCACGTCAGGCTACTGCGTCTACCTTGGGCCCTCGTTGATCTCTTGGTAATCGAAGCAGCAACCCACGATCTCCCGCTCCAGCGCCGAGGCAGAGTATCGCGGCGTGGCTAATGTCATGGCCAAGTGCTCTTGGATCCGTCAGCTGCTCCAGGAGTTGCTTTGTGATGTTCACAAGGCCACTCTTGTCTATTGCGATAACGTCAGCGCGGTCTACCTTTCCGCCAACCCGGTGCACCATCGACATAAGAAGCATATTGAGCTCGATATTCACTTCGTGCGTGAGCAGGTTGCCTTTGGCCGTGTTCGGGTTCTCCACGTGCCGACGCCGTAACAGTTTGCTGATGTGATGACTAAGGGATTGCCTACTTCCGTCTTCGAGGAGTTTCGGTCTAGTCTCTGTGTCTCCGGCGACGCTTCGACTGCGGGGGGTGTTGAGTATGTATTTTGTGTTGCATGTATATTGGAGTTGCGGCCCGCCTCCTAGTCTTGTATAGTTAAGATAAAGGTCTACCCTGTAATTATATATACGTGCACCAGCACCCCATCAATACAACGTCAATTGTATTGCAAATTATCCTGTCTACAGAAGAGAACACGAACTACATTCAACAATAGACAGAGAGGTTGAGTTTGATCTGTTCCAAGCTCGTGCTTGGAAAGCCATGTTCTAACTTTACCAGAGGTAATATATTCTCCCCTCACTGTGAAAAAAAAAAACAAGACAGCTGTTGCTAATTGGAACTAGTTTAGACTTGCTTTCATTTCATACGAAAAGTAGAGAATGATTTGAGAGTGCGCCGGACCCTCCAGCCCAAAAGCTGTGGTAGGAGTATATATACTACTAGTGCTAAATCACATAATTATTGCTCCATAAGAGCAATTCCAAGGACGACCCATTTTGTCCGTTTAGATTATCTGGCCAGAAAAGATGGCTCAACGGCAAACGGACAAAACGTCCGCCTACTGTCCGCTTACTATCCTCTCAGACCCAAACTGAACACAAATATGGGAACAAATGGGTCCGCGACGGACAAAAGCGAGCGCTCCTGTCGTCCGCTCCCATCCGCTGGTGGCCTCTCGTGTCCGCCCTGGCCCACAAATCAACGACCCCGCACCTTCCCCTTTTTTTCTCTCTCTCGGTCGGAAGAGATGGGATCGAGGGCGCCATCGTTGGCCTCGTCAACGGACGAAGACGGTGAAGGCTGCCGCTCGCCGGCGCCTACTTCGCGCCCACCGCCCTCGCCGGTGTTTTGTCGCTCGCGCTCGGTCGTCGCCGTCGGGCTTCTTGCAGCGCCACGCCGCAGATCGCAGCCCGCAGGTTAGCCACAATGGGCGAAGCTTCGGACCCGGCGCAGTGAAGGGTGGTGGCGCAAGGCGGCAAGCACGGGCGGGCGAATGAAGGGTGGCGGATCTGGCTTGGCAAAGCACGGGCACCGGCAAGGGCAAGAAGACCGAGGTGGTCGGGGTGGCCCTGCGTGAGGTAGACGACGAGCTCCCGCCATAGCTCATGGCGAGCAGCGCCAGGGCGTGGCGGCGCCGGAGCCAGCCGGCAACGGCCGAAGCAGAGGGTGGAGGTGCCGGCGACACGCACGGGAGAGAAGCAGAGAAGGGGATCGACCGCTTCATGTGTTGTTGTTGTTGTCCGCTTTTATGTGTTGCATGTTAGGTGGATCCACCGGCCGCATTTGTTTGCCCCATGTCCACTAGACGGACGATGACCCAGACGAATAAAAAGCGGACAATATTCGTGGTCACTGCGTTGGAGTTGCTCTAAACCTCATGAATCCACCTTTGCAAACCAAGTTAGCAGAGGCGCCGCTGCGGGCACAACCTATGATCATTCCTTCCCCGGGACCCTCTGGCTTAAGTTGGTACAGCCAGGAATGCGTGTTGCGGGTCCAATCAAGGAAGCAGCCTGAGACCCCTTTACGCTCACAGGAACCGTACGACGAACCAACCAATGGCCCCAATGTGACCATGTTTCCCCGTATGCCTTTCCAGCGGTCGTTGCCCGTTGGTGCACGTTCCGGGAACGAACTCGACGGCCGCAAGTGCGTGCGTGCGCGCGCGCGCGCATTTTTCTTCCACGGCGACACGGCGATCCTGCGTCGTCTAACCACCAAACGCCGTCGCACCGAGAGTACTGAGTTTACAGCTCTTCTTTGGCACGTCGGCAGGACTGCCCAGGCAAATGCCTTGTGCATGCCCATATGCACACCACCACATAACCACAAGGTGGTATTCCACTAGAGCACAAAAAGATCCAGAACCATGGTGGTGTCCCCCCGGATGTGTGGACGCCGAGGCCGATCTCCCACCATGAGCCCCTGTGCTGCGCTGTGCTGCACTGTGCGATGGCACTCGGGGGATAGGGACACAAGGATCGCGCACGTTATGTTCCGTTTGTATCATGGCCCTCCTCGCCATCCTGCCTGGCCGGGGCTCGCACCGTGGGACAATCCCAGCCCCAGCCGTGACTCACCGGCCGGCAAATCGCTTTTGAACCAACCCGAAAGCAAAGCTACTATACGTGCTTAGGCTCTCCGCTAATCAATATACTACTAGGGCGCACTAAACAAATCCACGACATCGGTCTCGCCATAACGCACTCGCTCCCCCTCTCTCTGCTCGCCACCAGTGAGGTGGTAGTTGGTGGCTGGCTGGGCGCCCCAGTAGGCAAAAGCAGCGAGCCAGGGGGGAGGGCCTGCTGTGCTGTGTCCACGGCGATGGCGGCTTCCCGTCTCCTCTTCTCGCTCTGCACCGCGCTGGCCGTGGCGGCGGCGGCGGCGGCCACGGACACGCTGAAGCAGGGGGACTCGCTGACGGCGCCGGCGACGCTGGTGTCCTCGCCGTCGGGGGTGTTCGAGCTGGGCTTCCACGCGCCGGACCCCGCGCGCCCGGCCCGCCTCTACCTCTGCGTCTGGTACCGCGACACCCAGCCCAGGACCGTCGCGTGGGTGGCCAACCGCGCGAGCGCGGCCGCGGCCGCCGCGCCGTCGCTCACGCTCACGGCCGGCGGCGAGCTCCGCGTGCTCGACGGCGCCGCCAAGGACGGCGCGCCCATGCTCTGGTCCTCCAACACCACCACGCGGGCCGCGCCGCGGGGCGGCTACGAGGCCGTCATCCAGGACTCCGGCTCCCTCCAGGTGCGCGACGTCGACGGCACCGTCATCTGGGACAGCTTCTGGCACCCGTCCGACACCATGCTCTCCGGGATGCGCATCAGCATCAACGCCGAGGTCAGGGCGCAGGTCAGGGGCCCGCCGGAGCGGATGCTCTTCACGTCCTGGGCCAGCGAGACGGACCCCTCGCCGGGCCGGTTCGCGCTGGGGCTCGACCCGGCCAACCCCAGCCAAGCCTTCATCTGGAGAGATGGCAATGTTCCATTCTGGAGGTCAGCTTCTCATGCCTCGCTCCCTGCCATCTTTTCCTTTCCTTGGACCAGTATAGTTTGCTTCAATATTTTTTGGCCAGATTTTAAATTATTATACTGTAGGAATGTTGTAGAGACTAGTATACTATATTTTATTGGGGCATTAATGTGGTTAGTAATCAGGTGTTATCAACATGCTAGTTCTTCTAAAAAAGGATAGTAGTAGTTAACCTGCTAGTTGTTCTGTACTAATTCTGTTCTTTTGCCATCTACACCTAGGAAATAAGGAATCTGTCATCTCGTAAGTTTTTTTGTTTTAATTTCCTTTTAGGAGGTCGTGTATTGTTCATTCCTGATTTGTGTTTTCTTTTAGTTGTTCCAGTCGGCACTAGGAAGCATCAGCTGTCGGCTTTGCTAGTCTGAATTGCAAATTGCGAGCATCTTCTTTTCGTGTGCGGTGTGCTGCACAAACATCATTCACACTTCATTTTATGATGGTGCATCAAAAGGATCAGTTTCAGAAGTGGGAAACTAGATTCGTAGGTCATCCCAGAATTATAATCTCACTCTTTTTCGATCGATTAATCTGTTTGCTCGCCATCTCTTGATAAGGATGGCCGATGGCATCTGGTAAAGTTATTTGTAAAGCTTCAAATCTTGCCTGCTAGAGGACCGTTCCTCTCCAAACCCTAGGAGAGGCGATCTCCGAGTGCACCACGCCGCAACCTCTCCTCCGTTGGTAGGTCGTCGCTCATAGCCTCGCTCCTCCTCAGCTGGCTCTCTCAGCGTCGGAGTGCGGGGGCCGGGGAGGCCCCACTACCGGATGGATTCCCTGCCCTAACAACGATTGGCTGGCTCCGGCGATTGAGCAGCAGTGGCGCGCCCTCGGCCCATTCGGGACTAACCTTTTTATTTTCCAGGGATGTCTATACTGCTGGTTTGGTTTGCAGATCCGAGTGCTTTTCTGCAAAAAAAAAAAAAAACTTGTGTGCTAGAGTACCGTTTGGAACAAATCTCTGAAAGATAAATTTTATATCTTGTGTGCTTGTATTTATCCAATAGTGTTTGCGCAATGTTGTTGAAATGTGCTAACTTTCGGTTAATGATTTCAAATGAAAAGGAGTAGAATTCCGTATGTTCCTTAGTTAAGCTTCTGGGTGCTATTGGTGCATGAAGTCAACATGTAGTGCAGGAGTTCCTTAACTACCTAAGGGGAAATTGTGGTTGCTTATTAGTAAGATTTTGAATTGAGGGTCCATTGGTGTTCTGATCTGCATTTTTATCAGGTTGTCGCTAGACTGATTTCTGGATGCAGCCTTTTCAACTTTCTGCCAGTTGCATTGGCACCCATTCGTATTATATCTGTGTTTTAGAGCTGATCAATCTCTAGTTGTAAGATGAAGGGGCCGTTTGGTTCTAGGCCTTGCCATGCCACACTTCGCCACACATTTCTTGCCAAAGTTGCCTAAGGTTAGTTCAATAAAATGAAAGCCACAAGTTGGCAAGCCTAAGGGAATCTTGCCACACTTTTTGAGTGTATGTCATGTGGGGCCCTAGTGTGGCAAAAAGCATCTTGCCTAAGGTGAGGCTTGAACCAAACACCTTCTTAAATTGGTCAAACTTGCCTAAGCTTAGGTGTGGCAACCTAAGTCAACCTTAGTCACAAACCAGAGCCCCGAAGTATTGAAATATAATTAGGACGCCCACCATTTTCTTTCTGGACAGACTTTTTGGGAGAGGGTTGGTTTATGAAGTTCAACCAGGCTCCAGCTGGTTTTATAATGTTGTTTTAGCTGTGAGTTGCAACTTGCAGCCCATATTTGCACATGTGCTATTCTTCTATATATTGGTGATTCTTAACTAAGTCTACCTGCTATATTGTGGAATGGGGCCTGCGCAATCTAATCGTAATCCTTGACAAACCCATTAAGTCCGCACTGACATTTATGAAGTTGGTCGATCCATCTTTTGACAAATCTGAAACATGTACACAGTACACTTTAAGTTCATTTGCATTTGCAATGTGATTTCAGCCTTCTTGTTCCTGTAATTACTGACCAATTCACTTGTGCTTGTTTCATACGAAAAAACCTGTTCTGGGCTTCACTATCTCGAGATAACTGAATAGAGTTCGGTGTCCAACACCCACATGCACCCCCCAAAGGCAAATAGAAATGAAAAGGCAGTAGCTTCCACAGAAGAGAAGTCCCCAACTAGGAAAGCAAGTAATCCAAGTTTCACAAACTAAAGATGGCAAACAATTGAAATTCCGCAAGTATATACTGAGAATGCGACCACAAATTCCTAGGGACAACCTCAAAAGAGTACAAGATATTTTCAGTCTCTCACAATCCCCTTGAAACTTTTGAACCCTCAGATCCCATATATAGTGTTAAAGAATATCCTAAATTTTGATCCACTGTGCACATAATTTTCTCTCTCTTGTTTTGGATGAGATTTGTCTCCTTGGGTTGGGTTCTCCATGACCATTTCTTATAGGTTTATATGGCCCCCAACCTTGAAAGTAGTATGCATTACATGATTAGAATTACTATGAAAATTCAATAGTCACACCTCTCCAAGTCCTCATAGGACTCGATCGTAAATAGGAGTATCCTTTCTCAACATAAACTGTAAAAATTATTGAATGGCTTAGTTCAAGATATTATAACTTGTATGTAATCCTTTACAGGTCAGGCCAATGGACTGGGCTAAATTTTGTAGGAATTCCATATAGGCCACTGTACGTGTATGGGTACAAACAAGGAAATGATCCAATCCTGGGAATGTACTTCACTTACACTGCAACAAATACATCTCTGCAGAGGTTTGTTGTTGCGCCAGATGGCAGAGACGTCTGTTACATGGTTAAGAAGTCTACACAGGAGTGGGAAACTGTGTGGGTGCAACCGTCAAATGAGTGCGAGCGTTATGGTGCATGTGGTTCAAATGCGATATGTACGGTGGTGCAAGATACGAAGGCAAAATGTACCTGCCTGAAAGGTATGTCTTTGACTCTTGGTGCAATTTCTTTACAAAATCGGATTCCGCTCTTACTAGCTTCCAGTAAAAGATGAACTGTCTTGTTCCTTGCATAATTGGGTGAACTTCCTCCCTTGTTACCTGCACAACTGACTATTAAGTCGCAGTTAGGACCCTAAAATAGGAAGCATGGACGTTGTCACTACTTATTTTGACATCTCAAGCCCTTTCATACATGTTTACAGAAGTATATGCTTCACAAATTAGTCACCTTTTTCCTTTCTTTCCCTTTTTCCTTCAATAGGTTTTAAGCCAAAGTTAGCAGATGAGTGGAATGCAGGAAATCGGAGCCAGGGTTGTGTTAGAAACCCACCTTTGGACTGTCAGGTGAACAAAACTGGAGATGGATTTCTCTCTATCCCGAATGTCAAGTGGCCAGATTTTTCATACTGGGTATCTGGTGTGACCGATGAGTATGGGTGCATGAATACCTGCCAGCAAAACTGCTCATGTGGTGCCTATGTCTACATGACTCAGTTGACGGGGTGTCTACATTGGGGTAGTGAACTGATGGATGTTTACCAGTTTCAGGCTGGGGGTTATGCCCTAAACCTCAAGCTTCCTGCTTCTGAGTTAGGTAAGAGATGAAGATTATCTAAAGAATAAAGTTTATATAGGCAGTTATGCACGCTACCATATTTTCTCACCTTTGACTTACCATGTTTATGTTGGGTTATGCTGTTCCTTCATCAGCAGGTTCACATATCGCAGTTTGGAAAATAGCCGCAATAGCGTCTGCCATGGTGCTATTTGTCTTGTTAGCTTGTCTCTTTTTATGGTGGAAGCGTGGCAGAAATATCAAAGGTGAGGTTCCTTGGATTTGGCTCAATGATTAGTCTAACGAAAGCTCACCTGATTCTTCTGTTGTCCTTCGTAGTTGTCTGCACAAGACTGCATTCTCTTGTGGTGCTAATCAGTATAGTCAAGTGTACCTAACTAGTTCCACGAATTCATTACAGATCATAAATAGGCAAAAAAAATCAGTTTTTACCCCTCAACTCTTGTAATGGTAAAAACTCAGGTCAACCAATAAGTAGGGGGAGGTAGAAAAGGGAGACCTGAAACCAATGTGGTAGAAGCTTGAGAACTATTTTTTGCCTTGATTAGCAATGTAAGCCAAATCAAGAATCAATCATGATTTGATCATGATCAAATCAGCCGATCAGGATCTGTACAAATCAGTACAGATTATTTGCTTCTACCTAGATACTAACCAATTATTAACAGTAGACATGTAGGGGTGATCATGGTTCATGTGGCACCTTGTTATGCCAAAACCACTGGCCACATTTGACTGGTCTAAGAGGGTAATTTGTCCAAATTAGCAGGCAATGGTGTCATCTGTAATTTGTTTGGCTTTAGAGTCAAAGATGAAATCTAGAAATTTATAGGCGTTGCGGGGTAAAAGGGACTTGTGCCTTGGGAGAAACCATGCTGCCAAGCTGTTGTGAAGACTGCTAAAATGGATCTAGCTGTGAACTGTTAGCTGTAGTAATTAGTCTCAGTTTCTAATATAAATGGACTCTTGGAGGCAAGTATAGTGCTAACTGGTATTCTGGGGCAGATGCAGTGCACAGAAGTTGGAGGAGGTCAAGACGTTCATCTACCAGATCTCAGCAAAGTGCTGGCATGCTGGATATCTCACATTCGATTCCTTTCGACGATGAAACGGAGGACGGAAAAAGTCATGAACTCAAAGTACTCTCCCTGGACCGCATTAAAGCTGCTACTGGTAGTTTCAGTGAATCCAACAAGCTTGGGGAAGGTGGATTTGGCCCGGTTTATATGGTACGAGTGATATTATCATGAATCTATGTATTATACTTGTTTTTTTTGTGGGCTAGTATTACACTGTACTTGGCTTGATGCAAGTTAATACCATGAATCACTTCAGGGAACATTACCTGGTGGAGAAGAAGTAGCTGTGAAGAGGCTTTGTAAGAACTCAGGTCAAGGCCATGAGGAGTTCAAGAATGAGGTCATACTGATTGCAAAGTTGCAGCACCGGAATCTTGTCAGACTATTAGCTTGCTGTATACAGGGAGAAGAGAAGATCTTGGTTTATGAGTACATGCCTAACAAGAGCCTCGACGCATTTATCTTTAGTACGCACCATTTCCATTCATCCTCATTCCTCTAGATGAACAAATATACTGATCGGGTTGCAATTACTGTGGGCGAACAGATCCTGAAAAGCGAGGTCTCCTAGACTGGAGGACAAGGTTTGATATCATCGAAGGTATTGCTCGAGGACTGCTATATCTCCACCGGGACTCAAGGCTACGTATTGTTCATCGTGATCTCAAGGCCAGCAACATTCTCCTAGACACAGACATGAACCCCAAAATATCAGATTTCGGGATGGCAAGGATCTTTGGAGGGGATGAAAACCAGTTCAACACGAACCGTGTGGTCGGAACATTGTACGTGCATTTCTCATAGACCCTATGATGACTGGAATATTACTGCTGCATTACGTTAAGTTGGGTTTTCTTTTTGCAGCGGCTACATGTCCCCTGAGTATGCCATGGAAGGCATTTTCTCGGTCAAGTCCGATGTCTATAGCTTCGGAGTTCTGATCTTGGAGATCATCACAGGGAAGAGGGCTGTCAGCTTTCATGGCCAGCAGGAGTCCCTAAACATCGCGGGATATGTAAGCGCACGCGTACCCCATATGCCACACCCATCCTGACATTTCGTTTATTGTTTCTTCGTGGCTTGAGTTTGCAACCATTTTCCAGGCATGGCAACAATGGAACGAAGACAAGGGCGAGGAAATGATTGATCCGTTGATAAAACCGTCGTGCTCGATTAGACAGGTCTTGAGGTGCATCCACATTGCATTGCTATGCGTGCAAGATCATGCCCAAGAGCGTCCGGACGTGCCGGCGGTCATCCTGATGTTGAGCAGCGACAGCTCCAGCCTTCCCATGCCGAGGGCGCCCACCCTGATGCTCCGTGGCCGTGCTCTTGAGTCGAGCAAATCAAGCGAGAACGAGAGGAGCCACTCCATTGGCACCGTATCGATGACACAGTTGCATGGAAGATAGCATGGCAGGGACAGTATATAGTGAAGATATCATGTCTTTCTTTTTCTTCCAAATGTTATGTTGCAATGCTGGTGTTTTCTGTAGATTATAGGGTCTGGGCAGTTTGAGGAAGCCCAACGTGTACGAAAAAAGATATTCATTTCTGTCATCTGTAAAGTCGGAATGAAGGTCCATGCACAAGTTTAGTTACGGCTAGCTACGAGCATGACTATGACTGAAAGCGACCCAGATCTCTAACTTGACGGCGATGGCTCGGCTGCACTCGTGTATATGATCTACATTTCCTTGTCTGGACGTGGAATATACGTGAACCTCCATATAAACGCATCAGTTCTTTATTTAGGCTTGATTGAAGTTTATTGCCTGCTCACGTTGTCGACACTCTGTCGGGATCCTTTTTCTTTTTCTTTTGAAGCCGAGGCAAGAACTTTGCGAAAATTCGTTTCTGAGCCCGAGCTCAAATGGTCCTGCTATCGAGTGCATCCATTCATCTCGAGATCTGTGTTGTATCTCGTATTTTATCATGTATACCGGGATGAAATCTAACCTGGGCCCGCGCTTTAAATACTGACGGGTAATGTTGCAGTCGTTTCGGTCCAGAACAGCGCGAGACGGCCCCTCGTTTTTTCTGGGCCTTACTGGACCGGCTCTCCAGTCCGACTCATCTTCTCTGACCACACACACAGCAAGCAACAGGAGCTGCTCCCGGTCACCACCATGATTCCATCGCTCGCAAAGGGAAGCAACCAGGATCCAGAGTCTACTAGTGCGTTCACTACAGGTTAAGTACTCTTCCCTCACGCAGTCATTTAGTTGAGTAAATAGCATAAAACTACTACTTTACAGGCTGGAGTTTCAAAAAACTACCAGTTATTAATTTTTCTCGGATAACTACCAAACGAGAGGTCGGATGTTTCAAAAAACCCAAAACGCTGAGTGCTTATCAATTGATCGTGATTATGACAGGTGGGACCCGCACATAAGAGAACCGTTTGTTTGACCGTTACCTTACATGTAGGGCCCACATGTTAGTATCTATGTAAGTTTAAAAAAAAGCAATCAGGTCTCTATATCTTTTTTAAAAAAGCAATCGGGTCCGTGATATTTTCTGAAAAAAGCAATCAGGTCCTTGATGTTTTCTGGAAAAAGCAATCGGGTCCCTGATATTTTCTGGAAAAAGCAATCAAGAACTGCATCGGCAGCTCGACGGCGGCCAGATCACCGGCCAAGCGAAAGGCGGCGGCTCGGCCGCCGCATTCCTTGTCGCGACAGCGGGCTTCTCTAGTCGGGCGACGGGCTAGGTGGAGGAGCTCCTGACCATGGCGCGCGACTGGTGGCGGCCCGAGCCTCGCCATGGCGCTACTGGCGGCCTTGCTCGTCGGCTGGCCTCGCCATGGCGCAGACGGTGGCGGCTCGAGCCATCGCCATGGCGCGGCCGGGCGACGGCCCGAGCCCCTAGTCATGGCGCTGCTCATGACAACCGAGCCCGCCATGGGGAGCCGGCGAGAGGCGACCATCGCGGCGGCGTCGTGCAGCACGGCTAGGCGGCGGGCGTAGGGAGGTAGGAGAGAAGGAGGTGAGGCGGGGCAATGGCCAGAGTTGAGCCCCGGTGAGCACCGGCGGCGGGCGGCTCACCGGGCGGAGGAGGCGGAGCCGCGAGGTCCAGCTTGGGAGCGAGAGGAGCACCAATGGATCCTGGTCTAAGAGCAGGGACCCGATTGCTTTTTGCAAAAAATGCAGGGACCAGATTGCTTTCTTAAATTTGTATGCAGGCCCACACCTAACGGTCAAACAAACGGTCAAACAATTAGAGCTCTTACGCATGGGGCCCACATGTCATAATTACAATCAATTAATAAGCACTCAGCGTTTTGGGTTTTTTGAAACAGCCAACCCCTCGTTTGGTAGTTATCTGAGAAAAAATAAAAACCGATAGTTTTATGGAATCCTAGCCTGTAAAATAGTAGTTTTATTCTATTTACTCCATTTAGTTTAATCGCTTTATGCGTTGACACTCACATCTTGCCTCCTCCTCCCTTTTCTCTAGGCCGGCCTGTGGGATTTCTTCAGATTTCCAGGATAAGTACTCTGCTAACCCGCAGCAGCCACAAGCTTTTTTTGCCTTCTACCACCCATGCAATGATAATGCTTTTGCCCTGCTCATTCGGACGCAACTCGAAACGGAAAATTAAAGTTGAAACTATTTAGAGGGCATGGTACTAAACTACTAATCATACAACGCCTATGTGTATCCATGGCATGAAGAATTTTGAGCGACCTATGTGTATTTCCAAGCTACCTTGGGGAACAAGATGGTTTAAGAACATTGGATTCTAGGATTGTATCCGAAAATGCAGGAACTATTTTTTTCCGGGAAAGTATATATGCAGAAACTATGGCTTGGATATTACTGTGTTTCAGGGTTGATGAGAGAAGCTGAAGAATGAACCGTTGGTCTGTCTGTTGAGGTTAAAATCCTGGTAATCGTCGTGAGATGTACTCCATCCGTCCCTAATATAAAAGCGTTTTCAATACTACACTAGTGCCAAAAACGTTTTTATATTATGAAACGGAGGGAGTAACTTTGTTTGGTAAACTTCTAAACTCCTGAAAAGAGTAGATTGTGTTTCATTTGTTTCCCACGTTTATCTGATGAGTGATGAGACACCTGAGAATCATACTCATGCAGCCGTGCAAGTACATCACGCGTGCGCATGAACCGAATCACCAGGCTACCAAGCAAGCAGAGACTTGGGTGAGGCGTCGTCATGTTTGTTTACGGCTACTTCTCCCATGCACGATCAGTTAACAAAATATGCATCTTGATGCTACTTCCAAATGACGTACCTTTCGAGTTGTTGTTCTGTTTTAAATGACGTGCCTCTCGTTTTTTTAAAAAGGAGGATGACCCCGGCCTCTGCATCTGGAAGACGTTTTTTAAAAAAGGAGGACGACCCCCGGCCTCTGCATCTGGAAGATGTATATGGTCATTTTATTGATTATTCTCAAAGACTTTACAAAGTAGTACAACAAAATGCCTGAATCCGCCATCTTGGCATCATCTGCGGCTACTCCTATCTATATGATGAAGGGGCGCAAGCTGGGTCAAATACCCAGACCTCTCACGTGAACCTAGCATCTAAAGTCGGAGGCCCCGACCGAGCCACATACCGGGTCCGGGGCACAGTCCGATCTGACGCACTCACATGTGTCGTCGCCGCCATCTCCCACTGGTCCATCTTCAGAGAAGATTGAGGTGCCAACCTTGACAGGTACCTCCGCCATCGACGCCACCATAACGCCAAACGACAACCACCATCTACGCTAGTCCATCTCCAAGCAGAAGGAGCTCTACCACAGGACGAAGATCGGCGGAGAATAGATGAAACACCGCACATATTGCCGCCGCCAAACACCTCACACGCACCGCAAAGCGCTCACCATGCTTCCGAGAACCCCGGGCGACGCCTTCAAGAAGGAGCGCGACGAGGGTACGACGCCGTCGCCCGTTAGGGGAACTAAAGCTTTCGCCCAACAGAAGAGCATAGTGAAAGACGGGAGAGGACCTCGACAAGGCCTCCAAGAAGGGGACCGATGCCCAGCAAAGGCGCCGCCATTGTCGTGGCCTCCGCCGACAGCCAAGGGTTTCCCCCGGTCCCGCCCCCATCCCATCCACCCCGCCAAAGCCTGGCCAGGGGAGCGCACGCAGCCGGAGAAGGCGTTGGACTTCATCGAAGTAGGCACGCCGGGTGACGGGGCACCCCGACCCACTATAGTAGACGTCCACCGAGACCTCGCCGCCCGCACGGCCGAAGTCGCGGACCACCAGCACCCACGGCCGTAGCCCGCCGAAGAGGCAACGTCGTCCATACCGCCCGAGGTCGCCGCCCCGGCATCCACCCACCGCACACATCCCGTCGAAACATGGAGAAAGACCCACACCGCCGCCACCAGGGAGCACCACACCGCGGAACCCCAAGCCGGGCAGGACGAGGCAAGGCCACGCCGGCCAGATCCGGCGAACCCCGGCCACCAGCCGCCAGATCGGAGTAGCAGGCCCCGATCCTGTGACCAAGGCGGCCGGATCTCGACGGCGGAACTATCCCAGCGGCTCGGCGCGGTCAATCAGGCCGGCGGCTAAAGCCGCCGCAGAGAGCCGAGCCGGCGGTCACCAGGGGAGCAGTGGAAGCGGGCGGCGGCGCCCGACGCGTGGTGGGTATACCTCCAGAGGTCGAGACGGTGCAGGGAAGCCCCGCCGCTTTTCCACCGCGCGGCAAGCCTAACGACGCACTGCCGGCAAAGGGGGAGGAGGAGAGGAGGAGGGAACCGCACACAGGTTTCGCCCGAAGTCGCCCGAGAGCGGAGGACGCGTGTGCGTGGGGGGAGGGGGGGACGCGGGGGGAGCGGACTCTCGTAGTAATCCTAACGTCCTACAGCTATTCCGTGCCACAGCTCATCTCCACATAAAGCGGCTTGAGCTACGGAACAGATACATGCCCTGACGGAGCCGCCCACCAAATTTCAAACGTCCACTGCGTAGCGGTTTGGGGATCGCACCGTACAACATTGTGCCATACCGTATTTCCCGGCCGCGAGCCATTTTCTAGCGCCCACACCACAACAGTCAAATCACCTTTTATGGATCCACATAGCGCAGCCAACGCCGAGAATAACGGGAGCAGCTGGGCTCGGGTGCTGAAACGTCGTGTCCAGAACTTTGCCTTTTTTCCGTCAGTTATTAAGAAGACGCCCTAGTTTACCTGCAGAGAACTTACCCTAATGTTTGTATTTTAGCACGGTTCAGAGGTAAAATGCTAACTTGGCACATCAATTAAAGAAGAGAGTGGGGTGTTGTATTTTACTCCCTCGGTTTCTAAATATATATATTTTTAGGTATTTTAATAAGGGACCACATACGAAGCAGAAGCAAAATAAGTGAATCTACACTTTAAAATATGCCTATATTCATCTGTGTAGTTTTTATTAAAATATCTAAAAAGACATATATTTAGAAATGAAGGGAGTATTAAAGATAAGGGTCTTAGAGCATGTGCAACCGGTCTCGACTAATTATTTTTTCAACAAACTGTGAATTTTATTGACTTAAAATGAAGCATCAAGAGAATACAAACACAATAAGCACACACACGGCCTCTGTATAACTAAGATGTACACAACCAACACTAACACACACAGAAGAAGAAAAAAAGAACACGCCAACAAAGAGCAAAGTCATACAAAAACCAAGCTATGCCTAAGTGAGAAAAAAGATCTCTGCAATGATCAAAGCAACGGTCGATAAACTACATCAACGACCATATCCGTCCCAATCATCTCTTGACACTACAATGACAACGAGAAGATTCTTCAACAACAACACCTTCAATATATGGAAAGGAAGCTCAAACATCGCCGTCACTAGATCCAACCATTAAAGGCCAAATAAGTTTTCACCCTGAAGAACAAGTTTGAGGACATCCAAGCAATGTCCTCAACAAGGTAACGACGCAAAAACATCGCCATTGTCAGGTATAACCAATTCTGGTCAGACCCGAGGTTTTCACCACGGCACTCGAGACCAAGTACTCGAGAAGCACCGCCAAATCAAAGTCATCATGTGTTGTCATCACCATTTTCCGCGTTCCCAGCAGCTACAAGCGTAGCACGGTCTTTCTGATGGCACGACCACCACGGCTACACAACCAAAACCTCCGAGTCAAGCCGCCATTCATATAATTTATCTCACCGTTGAATGCAAACTGGCCGGAATGAGAGCGGCCAAAACTCATAAAAGAGTCTTTCGGTTGCATCTCGCCAGTGCGAGCAGCTAGCAGCAACCATCTCAAATTCACAACACGTCAATACTGTGGCAGTTGATGATGTGTTGCGCAATTTTGCGCAACATGATTATGAAGGATAAGGGTGAAGGAATAGCCCGCACACATAATTTTGAGAAGTCCGAAGAACATGTCCGCCTCGTGGAACAAGATGAAGAGCATATGTTATGAACTTTCTAAAGGTGCGTCGACAACTTGGAAATCAACATATGCATGCATGTTGTGAACACGTTTCACTGCAATGAGAAGCTGAGATATGTGCGATCATGCAAGGCATGGTTTAGCAACGAAACACACCAAAATCCATCTTCAGAGACGATTCGCTTGTCCGTTCTTCATATGGTCAGAGACTCGGGAGTTTGTTCCATAAAAGCTTCATCGTAGTCAGTCAAAATAAAACAGTAAATTGTCTGGTGAGACACCGTGTATCGAGGAATTCTTTTTTCTTGGTCTATTATCCTTTTTTTTTGCTTCTATTATTAGTAGTACCACAGAAAGACAGCGACCAGCTCATCTCGTCCAAATCATACCCACGCTTCCGGAGATCACCACCCTCTCCATCTACCCCTTCTTGGCACTTTCTCCCCCTCTGTCTCTCTCTCTCTCTCATGCGTCGCGCCGGCGTGTCCAGCCAGCCACACATGCCAAGTGGCGCCCGCTCAACGACCGGACCCTGCTTCGCTGACTCGTCCACGGACGCGTTGGGTGTTTCCGGGTCTCAACCGCAGGAGTACTCCAACCGCAGCATGTGCTCTCGTCCTTGTCCTTTCTTCTTCGGCGACCAGCCGGCGCGTACGTGGTCTCCGACACTTCCGCCCTTCTGCGTCAGCGCTTCGTGACACTCTTAACTCCGTACCGTATATGCAAGCTGGACTGCGGAACAGATACGTATCAGTATTGCGACCACATCTTTCTTCTCCGGACAGAAAGAAAATTTCACACTGTTGCGTTCAGTGCGTGCCTACTTGGATCTCTCATGTATGTAGCTCATGTTACTCATGCATATGGTGTACCATGTTCCAAAAATTCCTGTCCGGGACAGAGCTCTTTGAATTGATGGCCGTGTCCAGCACTCCACAGCTCTGTCGCTATCAAATAGTACACACGAAATCTAAGAAAAATGTCCACCTTTGGCCGTTCTCACCAACGATCAAACCCACGTAGCCGCTCACACTAGATTGGCGACAAGAACTGAGCTGATCTAGACAATCAGGCTGAATGACCTGGACTATTAATTGTTTTTTTTTACAAAAACTGGCCTGAACTTCAAAAAACTAACATAAGCACCGACTTTAAAGTACTATTTCACTGTAGAAAGTCCTCTTATATTTTGTGTCAAAATTTGGCTTTTGATTTAACTAGAAAATAAATCATACGTACATAATAAATAGTATCATTAAAAATATATTTAGAATATGAATAAAAAATATAAGTTTCATGATCTATAACTTCTATTTTTTTGTCAACTCAAATCTACTGTCAAAATTTAACACAAAATAGGAAGGAACTCAATAAATCTGGACGGAGGGACTAAGTTTTAGCTTACAATTTACTACCTACATCAAAAGGATCACAAATAATACTGATAGAAACTACATTCACATACAAATTTACCAATATTTTTTATGACATACATTAATATTTATAGTCAAATATGTGGTCAAAGTTTGGCCCAGAATACAATGGAGATTAAGAGCATGCTTAATGATATAGTCGACCAGTGGATATAACATGTTGTCATGTCATATACAACCAATATAATAGCCAACATGTATAGTAGTGAGCTACAATAAAGTACTACTTTTTTACCACAAGGGCCACCATACACTCTGACATAGCTTCATGGAGCCCGTGCTACAGTCGGATGTAAATCTACAGCCTGCGTATCTTCTCTCTCCTCTTCTCTCTCATCCAACTCAGCAGAAGATATAGTATTTTAAGTGTTACTGGCTGTCTACGTCATCTTATTATACTTACTCTAATAAACCCAGATGAAGATAGCAAGAGCAAATTTGAGTACATATCTCAAAGATAATTGTACCTACAGCGAGTACCCCCCCTCCCACCCCATCACCCCACCCCCGCCACATCCTATGTCCTATGTACTATTTATCTTGATATGCAACTATGCCAACTCATTAGGCCACTATGCATGTCCCATTAAATTTAATTCTCTAACCATGCAAGATGCAACTGTGTCAACTCACCATGTCACTATGCATGGGAAGACCCACCTTACATGCATCACCCATGTTGTTCATATTAAGTAAATGTTCTACAACTATATAATAATAAAATATAACATATTATGTTTACTTTAGTTTCAATTCTCATTTTGCTAATCATAATACTAAGGGTTCATACTGTAAAATCACATAGAAATAAACGCATCCAATTGCCGCTACAACACGTGGTTACCATCTCTAGTTTTAAGAACTTACTCGCACAAAGTATTCCTTCGTGCCAATTACAACACAAACTTATTCTCCAAAAAACACAAACTTATTCGCAAAATAAACACAAACTATCATCTTTTTACCATTACAATCAACTGACGGGGCAAGCCGCTTGAAGAAGCCTCTGGAAAACACATTCACAGTGTGGCACAAGTCAAAATTACATGCGGGCCCGCCCTATGAGTTTGGGTGTAATTCGTAAATGGGGGTATTTCGTGTCATTGGGTTATTGTAGCGCTATTTTGTATTCTTTCTATAATAGGTAAATTTTATTGACTCAAAATGAAGAATCAAGAGGATAGAAATAAAATGAGCACATACCTAGCTTTGGACGACTATGATGCACATAATGAACACGAACACATACACACAGATACAAAAAACAATCACAATGGTGATCAACAAACTACATCAACGACCATCGACACCAACCATCTGATGACAACACAAGGACAACTAGAAATATTCTTCAACAATAACGCCTCCCGGAACAGAATGACGCTCAAGTGCAACCATCCTAGGATCCAATCACCAAGGGCTAGAACTTTGAAGATCTAGTCCGAGCAACCCGAGCAATGCCTTTAATAAGGTAACGACCCAAACCACCAATGTTAGTCATGACCAACTAGGGTATGACCTAGGTTTTCAACATTGATAAATGATAAGACTGGGTACTCAAGAAGCATCGTGTCGGTGCAACAAACCCTGGGTCCGTTGCCCAGACTGTGCACAGGCCCAAGAACAAGATTACATCACCAAAATCAGATCAAAGCACGAGGAGTCAGTTCTTCGAAGGACCAACATGCAGATCAAGAAGACCAAGACTAGCCAGAGAGACAAGATACCACTACGAGAAGAACCTCCCTTGCCGGGCAGGCGAGCCTGGCGAGGTTGGGGTTACCTCGGAAGCGAGCCTCTCCAAGATTGCCCCAGCAGGTCTGCCGGGGCTCGCGGAGGCAAACCACTCCACCACACCACCTCACGGCCACGCACGTCGTCGGTCGGTGCGGTGTCAAGCTCCTAAGTGACTAAGTGGCTGCTCCCTGCCACATGGCAGCCACTTCCTACAGAAAATACCTCCAAGCGACACCCGTCCTGAGACGTGTCAAGCAAGCAGGCGCGAAGCTTGCAAAACAGCCCGGCAGGGCCTGCCGGGCAAGCTGTGATGTGACACTAAGCGGCGCATTTACTACGCTCTGTCAGCCTGCAGAGTTAGGTATGATGGCACTGTTGCTATCTAATTAGTACGTAAAGACTGACTTGCCACTATGGTAACCCCTTGATCTATAAAAGGAGGTCCATGGCAACCGTAGAAAGAATTTAGACCCCCTCATACTCATATGCGCGTAGCCACTCTCGCCCCGAGGCGACCTTGCCGGGCAAGAGCGCTATGCTTTTCCACCATTATCCACCATCAATCCATCAAAGCAGGAGTAGGGTTTTACGCCTCACGGCGGCCCGAACCTGGGTAAAATTGCCTGTGTGATCTCTCCCATGTTGTGCTACGCTTCTCCGCTCTTTGTGCAACGTGCCCATCCCCCCACCGAACCAAAAGGGGCTCATGGCCCCATAGGTGGTCGTGGTTTCCCATGACATGTTTGGTGCGCAGGTAGGGGGAATCACTTGCGCGAACCTGAGAGCGTAAGCAGCGCGTCATCTTCATCGCCATTTTCATCATTGATAGCTGTCGTGGTTCTAAGCCTGACAGTAGAATGGGGGGTAGGTATGGAGAGGCAAGATCCTAGCTATGGAGTAGTTGTATACGCAAGAGATTTACGAGTTCAGGCCCTTCTCGGAGGAAGTAACAGCCCTACATCTCGGAGCCCTGAGGCGGTCGACTGGATTATATGCGTATGTGTTACAGGGGTGTGAACCCTTCTACCTGTGGAGGGGGGTGGCTTATATAGAGTGCGCCAGGACCCCAGCCAGCCCACGTAGCAGAGGGTTTAAGGTACGTTAAGGCTAGACGTTACTGGTAACACCCTACATAAAGTGTCATTAAGGTCATAAAGACTATTTAACTACAGACCGTTTGGATACCGAGTGGCTCTTGGGCTCTTGGTGGTCGAGTGGGTCTTCATAGTCGAGTGTCTTTGAATCTGCCGAGTGAGAGCCTACCAAGTCGACTGGAAGGCTGCTTCTCTTGTGAGTGTCCTTATGAGAGGTACCTTTGGGCAGGTCTATGACCCTACCCCAGGTACATGACTTCATCATTAGCCCCCGAATGGATCGAGGTTTGAGTGAGGAAGGAGTTGATAATCTTTCCGACCTGTTCTTCGTGTTGTGAGTGCGTCTTACTCTGAATCGACGACCTTTTGATGATGGTATCAACTTTTCTTTCAGTCGCCTTGATCCATTCTTCACGCTTGTCGAGTGAACTTTGTGAACTCAAGATTTCGGCGACGGATCCGAGGAAATCTGTTATCGATTTAATCGCTCTGCGGTTAGCGGATTTCACGGGATCCGAATTTTGGGAAGCGCACGAAGCGGAGAAAACCGCGGCACTCGGATGGGATAAGACGATGATGCCTCGATCCTCGCGCCACCTTTTTCGCCACGTATCGCGTGCGCGCTATTGGATCGTGACAGATTACTGCCCCTCTTGGTCATCCACTCGGAAGCGACCCCATATAAGGCGTCGGACCGGGCATTTTGAACAGTGCGCCCTCTGATTTCTCCTCTCTCCGCCTCCAAAAGCTTTCGCCACGCCTTCGCCGCCCAGCCGCAAGAGCTTCAGTTCCTTTTTCGCCGGCGACCATGGTGAAGGACAAGACCGCCGCCCTGGAACGGGTGAAGAAGACGGCGGCGAAGGCCAAGGGGAGGGCGCCCAGCCGAGGCGGCTCCTCCTCGCGGTCCAAGCTGCCGCAAGGCTGGGTCCAAGGCGACTGGATCCGGTCGACCATCACCGAAAAAGACCTCACCGATCCGCCAATGAAGGACTGATCCCCACGGTCGGCGAGGCTTCCGTGCACGGAGTGGCAACCGCAGCCTGAAGAGGGTGAGTGCGTCCTCTTGGCCACCCACGTAGATAGGGGTTTTGGCTGCCGCCCAATCTTTTTTCCGAGGGTTTCGAACTTTTTCGAGCGTTAACTCCACCATTTCACCCGAACTCCATTGTGTATCCGGCTGCTTTCGTTTTGCTCTGCGAGAATTTCCGGGTTGTCGACCGCATTGGGGTCTTTTCAAGCATATATTCACCTGTCGCTCTCAGACGGTGAAGAAGACGAGCCCGAATGACGAAAAAGACCCGAGTAATCCAAATGTGTGGGGAATCGAGTCCAGATGAGGGGAAGAGCGCCTTTCCAGCTATGACTCTCCCCGACTCGGTTAGAGGGTGGCAATCGACCGTTCTATCGCCAAGACCAGCCGACGCCTTGGTCACCGACCGGGCTTCCCCTTTCTCCATGAGTCGAGTGAACAAGCCGTCTTCTTTGAAGGTGTTGCGGAGGAAAAGGCTCAAGTGAAGCTTCGATGGAGCGTAGTCCAGCTCATTCGCGAAGGGTGACTGCATGGATCTCGGAGGTTTTTCTCGCGACGGCGATCCAGCCACTCCAATACCGAGGTCATCCGATGTGGATGTACTCCGCACGGATGATACCACTCGGGTCCATCCGGAGGAGGTTGACGACGCCATCTTTGGAGAAGTGGATGACTGCCATCACAGAAATAAGGACAACCTCGCGGAGCTAGGAGGATTCCACCACTCGACCGAGTTACCAACCGACAAGGTATCATTATTTATCTTCAACTGTGATTCTGCAGCATTCATTACATTTTGATGTCAATTTAATCGACCGTTGTCACCTTGTTTTGTTGTCTTCTAGGTCACCACCGAGATGTACTCGATGCCCAACGGGGCGCAGGAAGCAGCCGAAGAATAGAAGGAAGTGGAGGTGAAAGTCCGGAGGAATGGGAGTCCAACGGTGAAGAGTATGAGGAGGATGACGACTCTGATGATGAGGAGGAGGAGGAAGAAGAGGAGGAAGACGTCGACCCTCCTCGTTCAGAAGTAAGGTCTAAGTCGACGCATGACCCGGTGGCTGGGCGTGGAAAAGCTGTTGTGCCCACCGGCCAGTCGACGAAGCGACCTAGGGCAACTTCTCCCGCGCCGACCGAGAAGCCGCCAAGCAACCTCGAGCGACGTCGTCGAAGCGGGCGAAAGCCCCCCAAGATGCGAATGGTCATCCCCACCATCTCCGAGTAACCAATGTAACCTTGTATTTCCTTTTTCATCATGAGTGAATTTTAGTCGACTCGATGGTGATCAGCCGACTAATGAAATCCTGGCGCCGCTACCTCCGAGACTTCAGCCAAGCACGATGACCAGAAATGGAGGACGCGCCACTTCTAATCTTGGTAAGATCTCGAGATTTTACTTTTAGCCGATTGGAGCTTTTTAGTCGATTGGGCTTCCATGTTTACTCGGATCTCTCTTGCTGTTCCACCACGCCATTGATCTTCCTGATGATGACGAGGAAGCGCCATTGAGGAAGAGGAGGAACAAGAAAGTGCCTGCTGGCAAGGTTGCTCAAGTCGCGGCGACTCCTGAGACGTTGATTTCCGAGGGCGGCAATCCTACTCGGACTTCTGTATCTTTTGTTGTACCACTGACGAGTGCCCGACCTACTTCGTCGACTGCTGATCCTCCGTCTCTCTTTGCCATGCACCACGTCCCGAAAGACCAAGTAAGTGCTGCTAAGGAGGCCATACGCCAGGCAGGGATCATGATGGAGCGGGTGAAAGCGGCGCGAGAGGCAAGTCAGCGACCTATGACCTTGATTCAGCTCTCTAGAGCAACATCCAAGTAAGTCACCGTCGTTTGCTTTGTTAGGACATACAATCTGAAACCGCTTCTTTTCGGAGATTTATATTTGTACACCGGTGGGTGTGTGTGTCGTTGAATTTTTGTGGGGCACGCCGAGTGCACCCACTGGGTGTAGTCGCCGAGACCATGGTCGACTGCGTGCAGTCGATTATGGTCTTTATGCTGTGATCTTCTTCACTCGACTTGGACGGACCAAGTTGAATGGAACTGTAAAACCGGTGGGGGCACGCTAAGTGCACCCACTGGGTGTAGTCCCCGAGACTATAGTCGACTGCGTGCAGTTGACTATAGTCTTAAAGAACTGTTTTTTTTACTGCGGCTGACCGCTGACGAATAGCCATGTTTTTAGAACCATAGCCTTTTTGCCTCCTTTGGTCGACTGATCGAACCAAATTGGTAAACCAGTGGGGGCACGCTAAGTGCACCCACTGGGTGTAGTCCCCGAGACTATAGTCGACTGCGTGCAGTTGACTATAGTCTTAAAGAACTGTTTTTCCTTAGTCACTCGGAAGTGATCTGCTTTTGATGTCTTTTGTTGGTTGACTCTTCGTAGAAATCTTATTTAACTTGTGGCTCGCTACACTGAGTTAGAGAAAAAGCAGATTCAGCTCAACCTCGATTTGAAGCTTGCTCAGGAGAACTTGCAGAAGGCTCAAGACGAAGCAAAAGGTATGGCTGGTGAGAATTTTTGACGACTGCTTGTGTTTTTCTACTCATTCTCAACTCTGTTCTCATTGTTGCTTTGCGAGATAAACTGGAAGAAACTTTGAAGAAGAAGGACCTTGACCTTGCAGAGGCACGTAAGCGGCTTTGAGAAAACAAAGCTCATTGAAGAGAAGCTTGCTTCAATCGACAAACTTGAAGATGAAATACCAAGCTGAAAGCCTCTCTTGTGTGCTAACAAGGAAGTCGGTCGATCAAGAACGACAAGAATATTACATCGACAAGATTGGCCAGTGGCGGGTGTTTAAATGATCTGGAGGTTTATCTTGGAGGGCTCGCCAAGAAGCTGTTTCTCATGCTTGAAGGTAATTCTCTTTTATCTAGCTGTTTTGCTCTTACTGGCTCATCATACGATCTTTATTTTGAATCTGAGTTGTGTTTTCAGAATTCTGCCAAAACTTTGAAGAAGAGACCGGCCGAGTGGAAACCAGTCTGGACCCCATCAACTCTCCTGTGAAGGACGAAGCTGCTATGAATGTGCTCCGATTGAGTCTCGTGTTGCTAGCGCGGTGGATTATCTTGCTCGATCGAAGGTTGCGATGTCGCGGATCGACTCGACTCTCCGCCGTAATGCAGACTCTCCGAATGATCTTGAATCTTTGATGACTCGGTGAATGAGATTCCAAGTCGAGTGCAAGAATGGAAGAAGTAAATGCGCTGTGTGGTGCTGATGTTGCCTTATCTCTGGTTCGTGTCCACTGCAAAGAAGCGCAAGAGGACAAGCTGGCGTCTCTCAAGGTTGCCAATACCAGGAAGCACGACTTCAGATCTTTCATGGAGACTTTCATCGCCGCTGCTACCCGTATTGCCGACGGAATCGACCTCGACCAGTTCGTTGCACCTTCCAGTCCTCCGCCGGAGGAGTAAAAAACTTCTAAGTCCCACTTTAAATTTGCCTCGGAATGCCGAGTGGTTTCTGTAACCGATAAACTTTAACAGGCTTAACGCCTGAGCACCTTTGGGTCCGTAGGACGTTTTATCTGAACTTGATTTTTCTTTTAACATGCTTTGCTTGCCTTCGGGAGAACTTTGTTCTTCATTTCGGAAGATATTCCGTTGAAATTCCAATTGACTTGGGCTTCATCTATCTTGTAGGTAAAGACTGACCTCGTCGTCCTTGCGGATTGGGATGGACCGCACGTTGTACTTGTGGCGAAGCTCCGAAGGAGGAGGTAGCAGTCGACCTGCACCTCGTCGTCCTTGCGGATTGGGATGAATTCTTTACTTAGGCGAGTACTGTGCTGCAGCTAAGCCCCGAGTGGAAGGTTTGCTCTCCACTCGGTAGGATTTTTATTACTTAGGCGAGCACTGGGTTGCAGCTAAGCCTCCGAATGGGAGGTTTGCTCTCCACTCGGTAGGATTTCTATTACTTAGGCGAGCACTGGGCTGCAGCTAAGCCTCCGAGTGGGAGGTTTGCTCTCCACTCGGTAGGATTTCTATTTACTTAGGCGAGCACTGGCTGCAGCTAAGCCTCCGAGTGGGAGGTTTGCTCTCCACTCGGTAGGATTTCTATTTACTTAGGCGAGCACTGGCTGCAGCTAAGCCTCCAGTGGGAGGTTTGCTCTCCACTCGGTAGGATTTCTATTTACTTAGGCGAGCACTGGGCTGCAGCTAAGCCTCCGAGTGGGAGGTTTGCTCTCCACTCGGTAGGATTTTTATTTACTTAGGCGAGCACTGGCTGCAGCTAAGCCCCCGAGTGGGAGGTTTGCTCTCCACTCGGTAGGATTTCTATTTACTTAGGCGAGCACTGGCTGCAGCTAAGCCCGAGTGGGAGGTTTGCTCTCCACTCGATAGGATTTTTATTTACTTAGGCGAGCACTGGGCTGCAGCTAAGCCTCCGAGTGGGAGGTTTGCTCTCCACTCGGTAGGATTTTTATTTACTTAGGCGAGCACTGGGCTGCAGCTAAGCCTCCGAGTGGGAGGTTTGCTCTCCACTCGGTAGGATTTTTATTACTTTAGATGTTTGAGGCGAATCCTTGGGCTGTTATAAGCCCTCGAGTGGGAGGTTTGCTCTCCACTCGGTAGGGTTTAAATACTTAGGCGAGTACTTGGACTGCAGCTAAGCCCCCGAGTGGGAGGCTGGCTCGCCACTCGGTAGGATTTTGGATACTTAGGCGAGTACTTGGACTGCAACTAAGCCTCCGAGTGGGAGGCTGGCTCACCACTCGGTAGGATTTTGGTTACTTAGGCGAGTACTTGACTGCAACTAAGCCTCCGAGCGGGAGGCTGGCTCGCCACTCGGTAGGATTTTGAATACTTAGGCAAAGCGGATCCATGACTAAGCCCCGAGTGAGAGACCTGCTCGCACTCGGAAAGGATTTTTTTACAAACTTAGGCGAATCGGATTCAGTAGCTAAGCCACCCATCGGGGAATTCCAACAAAAGCAATATCAATCTTTGGGAAAAGTATAACATTCTTGTCTTAGATAAACAAACTACAGAAGTACTTTTATTACATCTCAACTGAATGAGTGTTAAGTGTAAAAGGGGCGGAGCAGCTCCGCGTTCCAAGCTCGAGGCTCGTCGATCTGGCGATCAACGTTGTAGAGATGATACGCTCCATTGTGGAGGACTCTTGTGACGATGAAGGGACCTTCCCAAGTGGGAGCAAGCTTGTGTGGTTTCTGTTGATCCACTCGGAGGACCAAATCTCCCTCTTGGAAGGCTCGATTCTTCATATTTCTGGCATGGAATCGACGCAAGTCTTGCTGATAAATAGTCGAGCGGATCAAGGCCATCTCTCTTTCCTCTTCTAAGAGGTCAACGGCATCTTGCCGGGCTTGATCTGCTTCCTCTTCAGAGTATAGCTCGACCCGAGGCGCATTGTGAAGCAGGTCACTCGGCAGAACCGCTTCAGCTCCATAAACCAGGAAGAATGGAGTTCTCCCAGTCGACCGATTAGGAGAGGTCCTCAATCCCCAGAGAACTGATGGAAGTTCGTCGACCCAAGCTCCTGCTGCGTGTTTGAGATCACGCATCAGCCGAGGTTTCAACCCTTTGAGAATGAGGTCGTTATGCGCTCGCTTGTCCATTCGACTGAGGATGAGCCACTGAAGCATAGTCGACCCGCGTGCCTTGAGAGGCGCAGAAGGCTTTGAACTTGTCATTATCGAATTTCGACCCATTGTCGGTGATGATGCTATGCGGAACTCCATATCTGAATATCAATTCTCTGATGAAGCTGATAGCAGTGCATGCATCGAGGTTCTTGATGGGCTTGGCTTCGATCCACTTGGTGAACTTGTTGACTGCTACTAGCAAATGAGTGAAGCCGCTTCTGCCAGTCCTCAACGGTCCAATCATGTCCAATCCCCAAACGGCGAAGGGCCAAATGAGTGGAATGGTCTTCAAAGCTGAGGCTGGCTTGTGCGACATGCTGGAATAGAACTGACATCCTTCACACTTGTCAACTATTTCTTTTGCCATTTCATTAGCTTTCGGCCAGTAAAATCCATCTCGGTATGCTTTAGCCACAATGGTCCGAGAGGACGCATGATGGCCACACGTCCCCGAGTGGATATCCTCAAGAATTATCTGACCTTCTTCGGTGTGATACACTTCGGCCGACTCGATCGCGCTTTCTCTGTATAATTGTCCCTTGATTATGTAGAAGACCTTGGATCGACGGACGATCTGTCGAGCCTCTTCTTCGTTCTCTGGGAGCTCTTTCCTAAGGATATATGCGATGTATGGCACTGTCCAGCCGGGAGTGATGACCACAACTTCCATAATTAGGTCGACCAAAGCTGGGACCTCAACTTCAGTTGGATCATTGTCACTCTTTTGCTGCAGGGCTTCTTCTATGAAAGGATCCTCTTGCACTAATGGAACATGAATGTGTTCTAAAAATACACCACTGGGAATGGCTTCCCTCTTGGACCCTATCTTCGCCAAATCATCCGCAGCTTGATTTTTCAGTCGGGGTACATGATGAAGCTCTAACCCTCGAACTTCTTCTCCAAATTTTCTCATTGCATTACAATATCCTGTCATAGCTGGGCTTCTGACATCCCATTCCTTCATCACTTGATTAACGACCAGATCTGAATCGCCATAAACCATAAGGCGACGGACGCCGAGTGAAATGGCCATGCGCAACCCATACAAGAGTGCTTCATATTTTGCTTCGTTGTTGGAAGAATCAAGGTGAATCTGGAGAACATACTTGAGCCTATCTCCTCGGGGGGAAACCAATACAACTCCTGCACCAGAACCGTTCAACATCTTGGAACCATCGAAAAACATAGTCCAGTGTTCCGAGTGAACTTGGGTCGGAAGCTGCTGTTCGGTCCACTCGGCGAGGAAATCTGCTATTGCTTGGGACTTGATGGCTTTCTTTGCCTCGAATTTGATATCAAGGGGAAGGAGTTCAATCGCCCATTTTGCCACTCGACCAGTTGCATCTCTGTTATGAAGAATTTCCGACAAAGGGGTGTCGCTGACGACTGTAATGGAATGATCAGAGAAATAATGAGCAACCTTCTTCGTGGTCATATAGATCCCATAAACAAGCTTCTGATAATGAGGATATCTTTGTTTTGACGGGTCGATACTTGTAAAGATATTAAACCGGGCGTTGCACTTTGAAAGCTTTTCCTTCTTCTTCCCGCCGACCGTAAGCACGTAATCGACGACTTGTCCAAATGGCTGCAATGTAAAACAGCAAAGGCTCCTTGCTGATTGGAGCAGCAAGCACCGGTGGGTGGAGAGCGAGCTTTGAGCTCTGCAAATGCTGCATCAGCTTATAGAGTCCACTCAATTTGTCGACTTCTTCATCGATCGGTAAAGAGGCAATGCCTTTTCACCGAGGCGAGAGATGAATCGACTTAAAGCGCCAAGCATCCAAAGAAGTTTCTGGACATCGTGCACACGACAGGCGCTTCATTCGGAGTATGGTGCCAACCTTTTACGGATTAGCATCGATTCCTCGCCGGAAACGAAAACCGAGTAACTTTCCACCAGAACTCCAAATGTACACTTTGATGGATTAAGCTTGATATCATACCTCCTGAGATTGGCAAATGTTTCAGCAAGGTCAGTCAACAGGTCGGAACCCTTTCGTGACTTGACCACTATATCATCCATGTATGCTTCCACATTCCGACTGATTTGAGTGAGCAAACACTTCTGAATCATCCTCGTGAATGTGGCTCCTGCATTCTTAAGACCGAATGGCATGGTGACATAACAGAAGCACCCGAACGGAGTGATGAACGCTGTTTTAATCTCATCGGGTCCATACAGACGGATCTGATGGTATCCGTAATAGGCGTCTAAGAAAGACAACTTCTCGCATCCCGCAGTTGAGTCGACTATTTGGTCGATGCGAGGAAGAGGGAAATGATCTTTCGGGCAGGCCCGATTGATATGCTTGAAATCGATGCACATGCACAACGACTTGTCCTTCTTGGGGACCATGACAACGTTGGTGAGCCACTCGGAGTGGTAAATCTCTCGGATGAACTCTGCTGCTAAGAGTCGAGCCACCTCCTCGCCAATGGCCTTTCTCTTCTGGACGGCGGACCGCCGAAGATACTCTTTAACTGGTTTGAATTTTGGGTCTACTCGTGGCGATGCTCAGCCAGCCCCACAGGAACACGGCATGTCGTGAGCTTCCATGCAAAGATGTCCCATTCTCACGGAGGAACTGGATGGCGCTTCTTCCTATTTTGAGTCGGCGTTGTTGAGATGTTGGTTGGAGCAGCGTTGGGGTCGATCGGGTGAATGTGAACTGTTTCGCCTCGCGAGTCATTGGAATGTTGACTCCGTAGCGGGCTTCTTAGCTCGCAACAAATCACTCGGATCTGCAGTTTCCTGGTACTCTTGTAGCTCTACCATCGCTAATCGAGCATCGGCGATCTTAGAGCCTTTCTGGAAGCACTCTTCGCCTTCTTCCGATTGCCGTGACGGTGATCACGCCCTTGGGACCAGCATCTTCGTTTAAGATACCGTAGCATGGTCGGGCCATGAAACGCGCATAAGCTGGTCTCCCTAGAATAGCGTGATAAGCGCTCTGGAAATCCACGACCTCAAAAGTCAACTTTTCTTTCCGGAAATGCTTTGAATCACCAAAAACTATGTCTAGAGCAATTTGGCGAGTGACTCAGCCTTCTTTCCGTGAATGACTCCGTGGAAGCTCATATTATTGTAATAAGAGTCTGGACATCGGAATGCCCATCCCTTTCAACGTCTCTGCGTATAATATATTCAAACCACTACCACCATCCATCAGGACTTTGGTCAGTCGAGTGCCTTCGACAACTGGGTCGACCACCAACGCTTGCCTCCCAGGGGTGGCAATGTGCGTCGGGTGATCAGACTGGTCGAATGTGATGGCAGTCTGGGACCATTTCAGATAGTGGGGAGTCGCCGGAGCAACCAAGTTTACTTCCCGATTGATAACCTTCAATCGACTTTTGCTTTCGACGTCAGCAAAAATCATCAGGGTGGAATTGACCTGGGGATATCCACCATCACTGTCATCTTTATCCTCAACTTTGTCTGTCTCCTTATCCTTATCCTTGGGTTGTTTCCCTTGGAACTGCTGAATCAAGAGCCGACACTGTCGAGTGGTATGTTTCGGGTAAATGAGTTTACCCTCTTCATATTTCTTTGTATGAATATGACATGGTAAATCTAACACGTCGTTTCCATCCTGGTCTTTCACCTTCTTAGGGTTCCAGATACCCTTGGGTTTCCCCTTGAACTTTCCTGGATTCACTGCCAAGGCCTCTCCGGGAGCCGCTGGTTCGGCTTTGCGCTTCTGCTTCCGACTGGAATTTCCTCCGCCGGCCTCATTGGCAGCAGATTTATATTTACCACTCCGAAGCCGATCCTCTTCTTCACCATTTGCATATTTGGTGGCAATCTCCATCATCCGACTTAGGGTCATATCTCCGGTTCGACCAAATTTTAAACTCAACTCTCTGTTCTTGACGCCTTCCTTGAAGGCACAGACTGCCTGGTGATCAGATACATTTTCCACTGTGTGGTGCAAAGTGATCCACCTCTGGATATAATCTCTCAAGGTTTCTCTCGACTTTTGCACGCACGACTGCAACTCTGTCAAACCCGCTGGTCGTTTGCAAGTTCCTTCAAATGTCCTAACAAACACTCGGGCAAGATCTTCCCAAGTGTAAATCATTGGTGCTAATCGATTCAACCACGCATACAGCTGAACCCTCCAACATAAGAGGTAAATGCTTCATGGCTACCTCATCGTTGCCACCGCCGATCTGAACAGCCACTCGGTAATCTTTGAGCCAAGTGTCAGGCTTGGATTCTCCAGTAAACTTGCTGACTCCAGTCACCAACCTGAAATTGGGGGGAATCACTGCAGCCCTGATGGCTCTGCTGAAACACTCGGTCCCGAGACATGGACTCTACTCTTGGAAGGAACATCTCTATCATGGCCGTCTCGGTGAGCTCTGTTCTGTCGACCAAACCTTGAGCGATAATGGATCTCGCATCAAAGCTCGGCTCCACAGGGTCGATTGGAACTCTTAGCCCATCACTTTTTTGGCGTCTGTCATCCCTCTCGCCGAGGAGCGTATGATCCACCCCTTGGGAGGAGGGCACTCGGCGTCGATCATTGCGATCGAATCGGTGCTCATACCGCCATGACCCTTGTCTTGATCGTCACGCGGCCTCCACATTCCTCACGCCTCGGGGCGATCTTGGACTATGGGCGATGGAATGAATTCACAGCGACGGATCGGCTGTGAACTCGTTCATAAGCCTGGACACAACTGAGTTACGATCTCCTGCCGCCGGAGCAAATCCTGATTCTTTGCAAACCTCTACCGCCTCCGATGGGAAGGCTGAATTGATTCCGCTATACGGGCAGCAGCTGCTAAATTCTGAATCGGAGTTCGGTATACCTGGGTTGGTGGTTGAAAGAGCTGGCGTCGACTGGATTCTGGAATCCTCGGTCGCGTACGCTCGTCCGATGCTTTCGCTGAAGATTCTCGAAAGTGCGTTCAGCCAGGTTGGCCAAGCGCGCATCCTCTAAAGCGCGAGCTTCGGGGGTTTCTCCAACGATAGGAGTGTGAAGTGCATCCATGTTCCGACGACGAAGTTCTTCCCTCTGGAGTGAAGTGAGGGGCTCGGGCAAATACTCTTCATGGGCTTGCGCCGGATCACCTCCACCGCCACCTTCGTTGGTGCGGGTGAATCCAGGAGGGCTGCATGGTCGATCAACCATCAGAACCTCAGCCGCCGGGTCACTTCTATCGCATTCGGACGCGGTCTCTGCGGAGCCAGTCGACAGGTCGAACAGGCCGTAGAGAGATTCGTCGGGCTCGATTGCCGCGATTTGGGGGATGGCCGACTGGCGGGCCACCGCATGCCTCACCCACCGCTGAAGTCTCGACCGACCAGAACGCTTGCGCCGGCGGGAGACTGGGAGTGGAGACGGCGCAGGAGCCGACACATACTGGGTGGACGGTTGCCGCAGGAGGACGCCGCAGACACATACGCGAAAGTGTGTCGCCCCGCGGATGGGGAGCGCGTCCACGTCGAGTGGAGCCTCCTGAAGCCAAGCGGAGTCGTCGGCGATGAACGTGGCGCACCGAGACGGATCTCGTGGCCGTCGACCGAACTCCACTGAAACCATGATGCCGGAGATCGAGAGAATCCCAACTTCTCCAACACTTCGCTAGAACACCTGCCCCATGGTGGGCGCCAACCGTCGTGGTTCTAAGCCCGACAAGAGAATGGGGGTAGGTATGGAGAGGCAAGATCCTAGCTATGGAGTAGTTGTATCGCAAGAGATTTACTGAGTTCAGGCCCTTCTCGGAGGAAGTAACAGCCCCACGTCTCGGAGCCCCGAGGCGGTCATTGGATTATATGCGTATGTGTTACAGGGTGCGAACCCTTCTACGTGGAGGGGGTGGCTTATATAGAGTGCGCCAGACCCCAGCCAGCCCACGAAAGCGAGAGGGTTTAAATGCGTTAAGGCTAGGCGTTACTCGTACGCCCTACATAAAGTGTCATTAAGGTCATAAAGACTATTTAACTACAGACCGTTTGGATACCGAGTGGCTCTTGGGCTCTTGGTGGTCGAGTGGGTCTTCATAGTCGAGTGTCTTTGAATCTACCGAGTGAGAGCCTACCAAGTCGACTGGAAGGCTGCTTCTCTTGTGAGTGTCCTTATGGGAGGTACCTTTGGGCAGGTCTATGACCCTACCCCAGGTACATGACTTCATCAATAGCTCCATCGACTATGGTGCCCAAGAAGAAGTCCGGTGCCGCAGCTCACCCGTCCACCTCGAAGTCTCCCCCACCTGCGACCGCCGACGCGCAGGGAATGCGGAGGCGCATGAGGATGTGGGCACTGCGGGAGACATGGTCTGCGCAGGCGGCGTTGTCACCACCTCTCCCGCGGCCGAAGCAGGAACGGGAGGCACCGGAGAAGGGCAACACCAACAACATCCCGGCGACCGCGCTTCGCGAGGTACGAGTAGAGAGATTATTCCTTCTGTCCCTCCCGACCTGGACGAGGGGCATAGCCACGGTGGTGACGTTCGTCCTAAGGCGAATAGAAATCCTACGGCCACCCCCGCCGTGGGCGTGGCCGCAGGACATGCACCGTCCCGGGAGCAAACCGGCCCAGCCAATGCTCCGAACGGAGTCATTTTCCCACGCGTGCCATCACCTCGTCACCACGCCACTCCAGTGACTGGCTCTCAATGACGGGAGCCCAATGCAGCAACAGCCGGCACCATCAGGAGCTGGGCGACGCTGCGGTCTACATCGTCATCACCAATTCCAAGCACCACTCCGGAGGCCATGGTGCGGGCCCATATGCTACTGAGGTTTCCGCCGGCGGCTGATCAAATGGATGAGTGGAGAGCCACCATTCAGAGTCTGATTGGCTTTGCCGAGGCTGGAGGCTCACAGCTAGCTGGCCCGCCACGGCCTCCCCAGACGATGACGATAGTCCACGCTGCTGGTCGTGCGGAAGGGGCCACCCTCACGGTGCAGTCCCCACCACGGAAACCAGCGCGGGATCCACGCAACCAAGAGCTTGATGACGTCTCGATGGCTTCGTCCGATCCTTGAGCATGTCAAGGCCGACGGAGAGCCCCGGAGGACAGGCAGATGGAAGGCGCGATCGTCACCATCGAGCGACGCCGCGGAGACCACCGCTAGTCCAATGGGCGCGACGACCCCGACGTCAACGAGGTTGCGCTTGGCAGAGGCGGGTACCTTCCTTTCGAGGTCGGGTGCCCTGCCTTCACCCGTGAGCTGCGGCAAGTCCGTTGGCCGTCCGGTTGCGCGTTCAAGCCAGAGATTCCAGAGAAGTATGATGGGAGACTGAAGTCGGCAGAGTCATTGAGCATCTACACCATCGTTGTCTAAGCAACCGGGGGAAGAGATGAGAAGGTTTTGTCCAATTACTTCCCTTTGGCTCTCAAGCCAAACGTGAGGTCTTGGCTGATGCATCTGCCGGAGAACTCCATCTCGACCTGGGCTGACCTATGCCATGAGTTCGTTGGCGCCTTCACGGGCGGCCACCAAGAACCAGGATGGCCCAATGATTTGCAGCTTCTCCCGCAAAAGGATGGAGAGACTCTGCGAAATTACATGCAAAGGTTCAGCCGAGTCCAAAGGAATATTCCAGATATCCACCCGGCAGCTCTGATAGCTGCATTCTAGTCCAATGTGCGCAACTGTCAGATACGTTCCAAGATGAACGTTCGATTGCCCAAGGCTGTGAAGTAACTTTACACCTTGGTGGACAAGTGTGCTCGGGTGGAGGAGGGGAGGAAACTCCCTGGAGAAGAGGATGGCGTCGACGTCGACTCAGAAGATGACGACGAGGCCACTAGTCAGAAGAAGAAGAAGAACAAGAAGCACAACAAGAAGCGCGAGGATAAAGCAGTACTGAGCGTTGAGGGATAGGGCACGCCTAGTACCGACAAGAAGGCTAAGGTCGAGGCCCCCGGCAAGGAAGTTGCCGCGTGGACTGACTGCCGGGAGGCTGCGGCTGCCGAGAAAGCTGGGAAAGGCGATGGGCATTGCAAGATTCAGCAGACTAAGGGCCACGATCTCCAAGAATGTCATCAGGTCGAGCGGCTCATCAAGAAGCAGAGGGCTGAATATGAGAAGCGTGATAAGGAAAATGGTCAGAATGGCGCTGGCGGGAAGGGACGAGGCGGTGAAGCAAATTGCCCCGGCAAGGCTCTTCGGAACCAAGGAAAACCTGCCAGGGGCCGAGAGAAGGAAGATTGCAATGATGGAAGTGATGTAGGGGATGAAGAGGAAACCAGCAAGCAGGAATTCCATAAGGCCACAAACGCCCTGTGCATTGACGGAGGTGCATCTCTGCACTCCTCTCACCGCCAACTTAAAATGGTGTGCGCGTGAGATCAATGTCGTGGAGCCAGCGGCAGGGTCTCGAAAACTACTCAAATGGTCACACATGCCCATCATCTTTGATGAAGAGGACCATCCTGACTGCAGCACCGTGGTAGGATGCTTGCCGTTGTTGGTTTCACTAACGATCCACAACCTCAAAGTCACAAAGATGTAGGTTGACGGCGGGGCCGGGCTGAATCTGATTTCCCCAAAGGTCATTAGCAGACTTCAGATAGCAGAGGAATAACTCAAGGTCACGGGCATGTTTCAAGGAATCAACCCCGGTAGGAGTCATCCTAAGGGAAAGATCAAAGGAGAGTTGAACTACCGGACTGAGAAGGTTGTGTTTGATGTGGTCGACCTCCCCCTGCTGTACAATGGAATCCTTGGATGCCCAGCTCTGGAAAAATTCATGGTGGCATCCCACTATGCCTACAACACTTTGAAAATGCCAGGGCTGGTGGGAGTCATTTTTGTTCCGTCTGACGAGAAGGACACAATTATTTGCATGGATAATATGTACCAGGACGCAGTCGTGGCAGAGGCCGCGGAAGCCACAGTTCCCGCCAAGGAAATCAAGGGAAAGAAGAAGGCTAGTAGGGACACTGATACGTCTCCAACGTATCTATAATTTTTGATTGCTCCATGCTATATTATCTACTGTTCTGGACAATATTGGGCTTTATTATCCACTTTTATATTATTTTTGGGACTAACCTATTAACCGGAGGCCCGGCCCAGAATTGTTGTTTTTTGCCAATTTCAGTGTTTCAAAGAAAAGGAATATCAAGCGAGTCAATTGACTGAAACTCCACGGAACCTATTTTGGACCAGAAGAAGCCCACGGAGTACCGGAGTTGCACCAGGGGAGTCCCGGGCTGCCCACGAGGGTGGGCGGCGCGCCCACCCCCCTAGGGCGCACCCCCTACCTCGTGGACAGCCCGAAGGTCCACCGACGTACTTCTTCCGCCTATATATATATCCATATACCCTAAAAACTTCGGGGAACAGAATAGATCGGGAGTTCCGCCGCCGCAAGCCTCTGTAGCAACCAAAAGTCAATCGGGACCTGTTAGGCACCTGCCGGGGGGAACCCTCACCGGTGGCCATCTTCATCATCCCGGCACTCTCCATGACGAGGAGGGAGTAGTTCACCCTCGGGGCTGAGGGTATGTACTAGTAGCTATGTGTTTGATCTCTCTCTCGCATGTTCTTGAGGTGATACGATCTTGATGTATCGCGAGCTTTGCTATTATAGTTGGATCTTATGTTGCTTCTCCCCTCTACTCTCTTGTAATGGATTGAGTTTTCCCTTTGAAGTAATCTTATCGGACTGAGTCTTTAATGACTTGAGAACACTTGATGCATGTCTTGCCGTGCGTATCTGTGGTGACAATAGGATATCACGTGATTCACTTGATGTATGTCTTGGTGATCAACTTGTGGGTTCCGCCCATGAACCTATGCATAGGGGTTGGCACACGTTTTCGTCTTGATTCTCCGGTAGAAACTTTGGGGCACTCTTTGAGGTTCTATGTGTTGGTTGAATAGATGAATCTGAGATTGTGCGATGCATATCGTATAATCATACCCACGGATACTTGAGGTGACATTGGAGTATCTAGGTGACATTATGGTTTTGGTTGATTTGTGTCTTAAGGTGTTATTCTAGTACGAACTCTAGGGCTGTTTGTGACACTTATAGGAATAGCCCAACAGATTGATTGGAAGAATAACTTTGAGGTGGTTTCGTACCCTACCATAATCTCTTAGTTTGTTCTCCGCCATTAGTGACTTTGGAGCGACACATTGTTGCATGTTGAGGGATAGTTATATGATCCAATTATGTTATTGTTGTTGAGAGAATTTGCACTAGTGAAAGTATGAACCCTAGGCCTTTTTTCCTAGCATTGCAATACCGTTTACGCTCACTCTTATCTTTAGTTACCTTGCTGTTTTTATATTTTCAGATTACAAAAACCTATATCTACCATCCATATTGCACTTGTATCACCATCTCTTCGCCGAACTAGTGCACCTATACAATTTACCATTGTATTGGGTGTATTGAGGACACAAGAGACTCTTTGTTATTTGGTTGCAGGGTTGCTTGAGAGAGACCATCTTCATCCTACGCCTCCCACGGATTGATAAACCTTAGGTCATCCACTTGAGGGAAATTTTCTACTGTCCTACAAACCTCTGCACTTGGAGGCCCAACAACGTCTACAAGGAGAAGGTTGCGTAGTAGACATCAAGCTCTTTTCTGGCGATGTTGCCGGGGAGGTGAGTGATTGAAGGTATATCTTTAGATCTTGCAATCGAATTTTTTTTGTTTCTTGTTTTATCACTAGTTTAGTTTATAAAAGAAATTTACAAAAAAATGGAATTGAGTTTGTCTCATATGCTTCATCTTTTTAATATCTTTCGTGAGTATGATGGAAAGGAAAATTGTGCCAAAGTGTTAGAAGAAGAATGCATTAAAATGTTTGGCACTAAATCTTTGAATGATGAGCATGCTTGCAAGGTTGTTAGTATGAACTCCTTGAATATCCATAGTACTAATGATGATTGCACTAGTTATGATGAAAATGTCTCCTATAAACATGTCAATTTTTGTGCAGTGCATTGGGTTTGCAAGTACACAACAAATAGGGAAGATAGATATTGCAAGAGGCATAAGTATTTAGAAACTAAATGGTTGCAAGAAAGGCTAAATGTTAGTGCCGAAAATTTAAAATATCTTAGCCGTACTTGTGAACTTTGCAATGAACATGGTCATTTAAATATCAAATGAAAATTGTTTCATGATCGAATCGTGTCCAAAAATTGTGATGACTTGATTTCCCTTGCACATTAGAATGAACTTAGTTTGCTTTTGGGTTATGAAGAAATGAAACGTCAAACTAAGATTATTCCAGAATATAACCTCGAGAAATTCCTCGATATTGATCTAGAAAAAATTTATATGTATTGTGCGGTGAATTGCATTGAAAATCCTTATATTGCCAACTACATAAAGAAAAGAAAACAAATATAAGATGAAGAAAATACTAATGAAAGGGAAGAGACCTCCCAATATCCTCCTATTATTTCTTATGATGAATCAGGTAACGAGGAGGAGCCTTCTATTCAACCAATCTCATTAAAAAGGAGATCCAAAAAGAGGATTGAACCCACACATGATGTGGTGAAGAAGAAGAAAACAAAAAGGAAGAGAGGTAAAAAGATATCTCTCCCAAATAATGTTGCTCCTATTATTGTTGTGCCTCATGAAAATGAATCAAAAATAATTGTGGAAGATGATGCACTTGATGATGATCTCGTTATGCCTATTGCTTGTTGTGATGATTATGATTGGGAAGATAATGATACTTCTTATGATCTTTAAAATCTTTTTGGCACTTGCTTGGAAGAATATGATAATTGCTATACTATTGGTGCTATCCATACTATTAATAATGAGAGTGATTATGCTTATGGTATGAAAAGGCCCAAGCTTGGGGATGCTATGTTTGATGAGGATGACATATTTGAGAATATATTTGCTGAAATTAATGTTTGTCCCAAGCTTGGTGATGCTATGTTTAATAATTATGATATTTTTAGCCTCCCAAGTTTTGATATGCAAAGTTGTTATGATGATAGCATACCTTCTATCTATGATGATTATATTGATGAAAGTGGGTTTGGAAGAGTGTAAACTTTAGGAAGTATTGATCCCACTACTTTGGAGGATGTTGAATCTTATAATATTTATGAAAGTGGATTTGGAGAGGTCATGACTTTATTTAGTGATGTATCCACTATTTCGGAAGAGGTTTCAATCGATTATGATGAGAACAAAGTTGCTACTTATGATGATTATTGTGATGAAACTTATGCTATAAAGAGTAGTGATGATTATATTTATAAAACTTGTCATGATTATGAGTACCTTTTCTCTGAACTTTACTCTTTTAATGTGGAAACAATATATAGTATTCAAGTCTCTTGTGACACTCTCACTATTCCGAATGAGAAGAATTTTTCTTATGTGGAGAGTAGTAAAATTTCTATGCAAGTAGATCATGAAAAGAATGCTTTAGGTGCTGGTTATATGATTGAATTCATTCATGATGCTACTGAAAATTATTATGAGAGAGGATCATATGCTTCTACATATTGCAATAATATCAAGTTTCCTCTCTATGTGCTTAAAGTTTTGAAGTTATGCTTGTTTTGCCTTCCTATGCTAGTTGATTATTGTTCCCATAAATTGTTTGATCACAAAATCCCTATGCATAGGAAGTGGGTTAGACTTAAATGTGCTAGTCATATTCTTCATGATGCTCTCTTTATGTTTCAATTCCTTTCTTTTATGTGAGCATCATTGAAATCATCATGCCTAGCTAGGGGCGTTAAACGATAGCGCTTTTTGGGAGGCAACCGAATTTTATTTTAGTTTCTTGCTTTTTGGTTCTGTTTAGTAATAAATAATCCATATAGCTTCTGTTTAGATGTGGTTTTGTGTTTTAGTTAGTGTTTGTGCCAAGTAGAACCTTTGGGAAGACTTGGGTGAAGTCTTTATGATCATGCTGTAAAAAACAGAAACTTTAGCGCTCACGAGATTAGCTTCAACTTTTTACTGGAGAGTGCTATTTAGTTGATTATTTTTGAATATGATTACTAGAAAAATTACTCAGGTCCACCAATTTATTTTAGAATTTTTGGAGTTCCAGAAGTTTGCGTTAGTTACAGATTACTACAGACTGTTCTGTTTTTGACAGATTCTGTTTTCATTGTGTTGCTTGCTTATTTTGATGAATCTATGGCTAATAAACTAGTTTATAAACCATAGAGAAGTTGGAATACAGTAGGTTTAACACAATATAAATAAATAATTAGTTCACTACAGTACCTTGAAGTGGCGTTTTGTTTTCTTTCGCTAACGGAGCTTACGAGTTTTCTGTTGAGTTTTCTGTTGTGAAGTTTTCAAGTTTTTGGTAAAGATTCGATGGACTATGGAATAAGGAGTGGCAAGAGCCTAAGCTTGGGGATTCCCAAGGCACCCCAAGGTAATATTCAAGGATAACTAAGAGCCTAAGCTTGGGTATGCCCCGGAAGGCATCCCCTCTTTCGTCTTCGTTCATCGGTAACTTTACTTGGAGCTATATTTTTATTCACCACATGATATGTGTTTTGCTTGGAGCGTAATTTTATTTTTCTTTTGCTTTGCTTGCTGTTGAAATAAGATACCAAGATCTGAAATTATTAAATGGGAGATTCTTCACATAGTTGCATAATTATCTGACTACTCATTGATCTTTCAGAGTAGTTTGTCGTTTGCTCTAGTGCTTCATTTATATCTTTTAGAGCAAGGTGGTGGATTTGTTTTATAGAAACTATTGAACTCTCATGCTTCAGTTATACTCCCTCTGTTCCAGAATATAAGGTGTATTGGTTTCCGTGCAAGTCAACCATTTAAAAGTTTGACCAAGATTATAGAACAAAATAGAAACATCTACAATACCTAATAGATAAAATATGAAACTACATTTCATGATCGATCAAATGATATAAATTTCATATTGTGGAAATTGATACATTTTTCTAAAAACTTGGTCAAACATGCACTCTTTTGACTTTTGAAAAAGCAAATACACCTTATATAAAGGAACAGAGGGAGTATTATTTTGAGAGTCTTAAATAGCATGGTAATTTGCTTAAATAATCCTAATATGCTAGGTATTCAAGAACAGTAAAAACTTTCTTATGAGTGTGTAGAATACTAAGAAAAGTTTGGTGCTTGATGATTGTTTTGAGATATGGAGGTAATAATATTATAGTCGTGCTAGTTGAGTAGTTGTGAATTTGAGAAATGCTTGTGTTGAAATTTGCAAGTCCCATAGCATGCACGTATGGTAAACGTTATGTAACAAATTTGAAACATGAGGTGTTCTTTGATTGTCCTCCTTATGAGTGGCGGTCGGGGACAAGGGATGGTCTTTTCCTACCAATCTATCCCCCTAGGAGCATGCGCATAGTGCTTTGGTTTTTGATGGCTTGTAGATTTTTGCAATAAGTATGTGAGTTCTTTATGACTAATGTTGAGTCCATGGATTATAAGCACTCTCATCCTTCCATCATTGCTAGCCTCTTCGGTACCGTGCATTACCCTTTCTCACATTGAGAGTTGGTGCAAACTTCGCCGGTGCATCCAAACCCCATGATATGATACACTCTTTCACACATAAACCTCCTTATATCCTCCTCAAAATAGCCACCATACCTACCTATTATGGCATTTCCATAGCCATTCCGAGATATATTGCCATGCAACTTTCCACCATACCGTTCATCATGACACATTCATCATTGTCATATTGCTTAGCATGATCATGTAGTTGACATAGTATTTGTGGCAAAGCCACCGTTCATAATTCTTTCATACATGTCACTCCTGATTCATTGCATATCGATACACCACGGAGGCATTCATATAGAGTCATACTATGTTCTAGTATCGAGTTGTAATCATTGAGTTGTAAATAAATAGAAGTGTGATGATCATAATTTAATAGAGCATTGTCCCAAAAAAAAGAGAAAGGCCAAAAGAAAAAAAGGCCCCCCCAAAAAAAGAAATAAAAAGGGGCAATGCTACTATCCTTTCTTTTCTACACTTGTGCTTCAAAGTAGCACCATAATCTTCATGATAGAGAGTCTCTTGTTTTGTCACTTTCATATACTAGTGGGAATTTTCCATTATAGAACTTGGCTTGTATATTCCAACAATGGGCCTCCTCTAGTTCCCTAGGTCTTCGTGAGCAAGCAAGTTGGATGCACACCCACTTAGTTTCTTTTGTTAATCTTTCATACATTTATAGCTCTAGGGCATCTGTTGCATGGCAATCCCTACTCCTTGCATTAACATCAATCGATGGGCATCTCCATAGCCCATTGATTAGCCTCGTTGATGTGAGATCTTCTCCTTTTTGTCTTCTCCAGATAACCCCCATCGTCATATTCTATTCCACCCATGGTACTATATCCATGGCTCACGCTCATGTATTGCGTGAAGGTTTATAAAGTTTGAGATTACTAAAGTATGAAACAATTGCTTGGCTTGTCATCGGGGTTGTGCATGATGAGAGCATTCTTGTGTGACAAAAATGGAGCATGACTAAACTATATGATTTTGTAGGGATGAACTTTCTTTGGCCATGTTATTTTGAGAAGACATAATTGCTTAGTTAGTATGCTTGAAGTATTATTATTTTTTATGTCAATATGAACTTTTGTCTTGAATTTTTCGGATCTGAATATTCATACCACAATTAAGAAGAATTACATTGAAATTATGCCAACTAGCATTCCACATCAAAAATTATCTTTTTTATCATTTACCTACTCGAGGACGAGCAGGAATTAAGCTTGGGGATGCTTGATACGTCTCCAACGTATCTATAATTTTTGATTGCTCCATGCTATATTATCTACTGTTTTGGACAATATTCGGCTTTATTATCCACTTTCATATTATTTTTGGGACTAACCTATTAACCGGAGGCCGAGCCCGGAATTGCTGTTTTTTTGCCTATTTCAGTGTTTCGAAGAAAAGGAATATCAAACGGAGTCCAATTGACATGAAACTCCACGGAACCTATTTTTGGACCAGAAGAATCCCATGGAGTACTGGAGTTGCACCGGGAGTCGGGCTGCCCACGAGGTGGGGCGCCCACCCCTAGGGCGCCCTGCCTCGTGGACAGCCGGAGGTCCACCGACGTACTTCTTCCGCCTATGTATATCCATATACCCTAAAAACTTCGGGGAACATAATAGATCAGGAGTTCCGCCGCTGCAAGCCTCTGTAGCCACCAAAAGTCAATCGGGACCTGTCAAGCACCTGCCGAGGGGGGAACCCTCACCGTGGCCATCTTCATCATCCCGGCGCTCTCCATGACGAGGAGGGAGTAGTTCACCCTCGGGGCTGAGGGTATGTACCAGTAGCTATGTGTTTGATCTCGCTCTCTCTCTCGTGTTCTTGAGGTGATACGATCTTGATGTATCGCGAGCTTTGCTATTATAGTTGGATCTTATGTTGCTTCTCCCCCTCTACACTCTTGTAATTGATTGAGTTTTCCCTTTGAAGTAATCTTATCGGATTGAGTCTTTAATGACTTGAGAACACTTGATGTATGTCTTGCCGTGCGTATCTGTGGTAACAATGGGATATCACGTGATTCACTGGATGTATGTCTTGGTGATCAACTTGCGGGTTCCTCCCATGAACCTATGCATAGGGGTTGGCACACGTTTTCGTCTTGATTCTCTGGTAGAAACTTTGGGGCACTCTTTGAGGTTCTATGTGTTGGTTGAATAGATGAATCTGAGATTGTGTGATGCATATCATATAATCATACCCACGGATACTTGAGGTGACATTGGAGTATCTAGGTGACATTAGGGTTTTGGTTGATTTGTGTCTTAAGGTGTTGTTCTAGTACGAACTCTAGGGCTGTTTGTGACACTTATAGGAATAGCCCAACGGATTGATTGGAAGAATAACTTTGAGGTGGTTTCGTACCCTACCATAATCTCTTCGTTTGTTCTCCGCTATTAGTGACTTTGGAGTGACTCTTTGTTGCATGTTGAGGGATAGTTATATGATCCAATTATGTTATTATTGTTGAGAGAATTTGCACTAGTGAAAGTATGGACCCTAGGCCTTGTTTCCTAGCATTTCAATAACGTTTACTCTCACTTTTATCTTTAGTTACCTTTCTGTTTTTATATTTTTAGATTACAAAAACCTATATCTACCATCCATATTGCACTTGTATCACCATCTCTTCGCCGAACTAGTGCACCTATACAATTTACCATTGTATTGCATGTGTTGGGGACACAAGAGACTCTTTGTTATTTGGTTGCAGGGTTGCTTGAGAGAGACCATCTTCATCCTACGCCTCCCACGGATTGATAAACCTTAGGTCATCCACTTGAGGGAAATTTGCTACTGTCCTACAAACCTCTGCACTTGGAGGCCCAATAATGTCTACAAGGAGAAGGTTGCGTAGTAGACATCAGACACCAGCAAGGAATCCGGGAAGCGTACCTCTTCGGAGTATGTTGCGCCTGTTGATGACTGGCCGGAGAGTTCCAACAACAAGAAATCCAGGGATGCTGCACCTCATGTGAAACAGGTCCCGGCAGGCTGGCTGGCACTGATGGTACCTTTACTATCAGTGCCACTCTTGATAACAAATAGGAAAGCGCGCTCGTTGCGTTCCTGCAGGCGAATATTGATGTGTTTGCTTGGCAACCATATGATATCCCCGGTGTTCCCAGGGAGGTAATCAAGCACCGCCTTGCTATCTGCCCACATGCCCAACCCGTCAAGCAGAAGGTCCAAAAGCAAGCTTTGGATCGGCAGTAATTCATTGTAGAAGAGATCAAGAAACTTGAGGAAGCTATTCTGGTCAGAGGAGTACTGCATCCAACGTGGTTAGCAAACCCAGTGGTCGTACGCAAGGCTAACGGAAAATGAAGGCTCTACATAGATTTCATAGATCTTAACAAGGCCTGCCCGAAGGACCCATTTCCCTTGCCGCGCATCAACCAAATTGTGGATTCCACTTCAGGGTGTGATTTGCTCTCTTTTCTGGATGCATACTCTGGATATCATCGGATTTTTATGTCCAAGGAAGACGAAGAGAAGACCTCATTCATCACCCCATGTGGCACATACTGCTTCGTGCGCATGCCTTTCGGGTTGAAGAGTGCCGGGTCCACTTTTGCAAGAGCAGTCCAGATTGGTTTTGAATCACAGTTGCACAGGAACATTCAAGCCTATATGTATGATATTGTGGTCAAGACCAAGGATAGATCAATCCTCATCCAGGATTTGGAAGATACGTCTGCTAATCTACACAAGATCAACTTGAAGCTGAACCTGGAGAAGTGCGTGTTTGGCGTTCCCTCCGGCAAGCTAATGGGTTTCTTTGTGTCCCATCGTGGGATAGAGGCCAACCCTGATAAGATCAAGGCTATTGAGCAGATTTAGGCACCTAAGACAGTTAAGGATGTAAGGCGTTTGACAGGGTGTGTTTGTGCGCTTAGCAGATTCATCTCCAAGTCTGCCGAGCGCGCCTTGCCGTTCTTCAATATCTTGAAGAAGGCAGGACCCATGAAGTGGACCCCGGAAGCAAATACATCACTACAATATTTGAAGACCTACTTATCTTCTGTGCCCACTTTGGTTGCTCCTAAACCACAAGAGTCGTTGCTTCTATATCTTGTGGCAACTAATCAAGTGATTAGTGCAGCACTAGTGGTGCAGCGAGAAGTGGAGGAAGCAGCAACCTCAGCTAGCGTCCCTTCCATGGGGGAGAGTGAGATAGGACCGGCAAGGCTGGATACAGATCAAGACAAAGAAGAGCACGGCAACGGTGACCACCCTAAGGATGCGGCATGGAAGAAAGTGGTGCAGCGCCCAGTGTACTTCGTCAGCTCCCTATTGCTGGGGACTAGATCCAGGTACTCTGGTGTGCAAAAGTTGTTTTTTGGCCTTGTCATGGCCTCAAGGAAACTGCGCCACTACTTCCAAGCCCATGAGATCACAGTCGTCACCCTCTTTCCTTTGCAAAGGATACTCCGAAACCCTGAGGCTACCGGAAGAATAATGGAGTGGGCATTGGAGTTATCTAGCTTTGGCCTCGGATCCGAAAGCACATCGACGACTCAGAGCAGGGCATTGGCAGAGTTTATTGTAGAATGGACGCCAACCCCTGATGAAGAAGTGCTGAAAATAGTTATTCCCGGCAAGGAAGCGCCCCAAGAATGGATCATGTATTTCGGTGGTGCCTTCTCCCTACAAGGTGCAGGGGCTGGCATGCTTCTCGTTGCTCCCACTGGAGAGCACCTCAAGTACGTCGTCCAGATGCATTTTCCCCGGGAGGAGGCGACCAACAATACAGTAGAGTATGAGGGCTCCTTGTCGGGCTCAGGATTGTCACTGAATTGGGAATCAAGAAGCTGATCATTCGAGGAGATTCACAACTTGTGGTGAGACAAGTCAACAAGGATTACCAAAGTACATTGATGGAGGCGTACATTGAGGAAGTGAGAAGACTGGAGGAGCAATTTGATGGATTGCTAACAGAGCACGTACCTCGAGCGGAAAACAACATTGCTGATCATTTGTCAAAGTGTGTTGCGCAAAAGCTCCCTATGGAACCTGGAACTTTTGTTCTCCATCTTGCTCAGCCATCAGTATCCCCAGCAACAATGGCCCGAAAGAGGAGGAACTGGACTCCGGTAAGCCTCTCCCGGTAGAGCCTCTCGGGGCTCCTGGCAGGGACCCTGCCGTAAAAAACTCCCCTTCGATTGTCGGGCCGCACCCTCCTACAGGGCCACTGGTCCCCACAGTCGAGGAACGCGCCCCCGCGAATGAGGAGGTGCCTCAAGTCCTTGTTGCTGAGCCGCAGGCTCCAACTTGGGCAAGGCACATAGTCCACTTCCTCCAAACCAGAGAACTTCTAGAAGAGCAAGAAGAAGCTGAAAGAGTAGCCTGGAGGGCCAGTATGTATCAGTTTGTCGATGACATACTATACAGAAGAAGTCCCAATGGTGTGAAATTGAAGTGCATTTGCCGGGAAGAAGGAAAGGAATTGCTGGCAGAAATACACAAAGGCATGTGCAGCTCCCACAATGGATTAAGGGCGTTAGTTGGGAAAGCATTCCGACAAAGATTCTATTGGCCCACAGCCCTCCAAGATGCGGTCGACCTAGTCACCAAATGTGAAGCCTTCCAGTTCCATTCCAAGAACATCCATCTGCCTGCCCAGCTCTTCAGACAATCCCTTTGTCATGGTCGTTTTCGGTCTGGGGGCTCAATATCCTCGGCCCTTTCCCCTGAGCTGCCGGGGGCTTTGAATTCTTGTTCGTTGCCATCGACAAGTTTACAAAGTGGACGATGAAGGAAATATGCCCTAGAGGCAATAATAAAGTTATTTTTTATTTCCTTATATCATGATAAATGTTTATTATTCATGCTAGAATTTTATTAACCAGAAACATAATACATGTGTGAATACATAGACATACAGAGTGTCACTAGTATGCCTCTACTAAGACTAGCTCGTTAATCAAAGATGGTTATGTTTCCTAGCCATGGACAAAAGAGTTGTCATTTGATTAACGGGATCACATCATTAGGAGAATGATGTGATTGACTTGACCCATTCCGTTAGCTTAGCACTCGATCGTTTAGTATGTTGCTATTGCTTTCTTCATGACTTATACATGTTCCTATGACTATGAGATTATGCAACTCCCGTTTATCGGAGGGACGCTTTGTGTGCTACCAAACGCCACAATGTAACTGGGTGATTATAAAGGTGCTCTACAGGTGTCTCTGAAGGTACTTGTTGGGTTCGCGTATTTCGAGATTAGGATTTGTCACTCCGATTGTCGGAGAGGTATCTCTGGGCCCTCTCGGTAATGCACATCACTTAAGCCTTGCAAGCATTGCAACTAATGAGTTAGTTGCGGGATGATGTATTACAGAACGAGTAAAGAGACTTGCTGGTAACGAGATTGAACTAGGTATTGAGATACTGACGATTGAATCTCGGGCAAGTAACATACCTATGACAAAGGGAACAACGTATGTTGTTATGCGGTCTGACCGATAAAGATCTTTTCGTAGAATATGTGGGAGCCAATATGAGCATCCATGTTCCGCTATTGGTTATTTACCGGAGACGTGTCTCGGTCATGTCTACATAGTTCTCGAACCCGTAGGGTCCGCACGCTTAAAGTTTCGATGACGGTTATATTATGAGTTTATGAGTTTTGATGTACCGAAGGTTGTTCGGAGTCCCGGATGCGATCACGGACATGACGAGGAGTCTCGAAATGGTCGAGACATGAAGATTGATATATTGGAAGCCTATATTTGGATATCGGAAGTGGTCCGGGTGAAATCGGGATTTTACCGGAGTACCGAGGGGTTACCGGAACCCCCCGAGGGCTTAATGGGCCATAGTGGGCCTTTGTGGAGAAGAGGAGAGGCGGCCAGGGCAGGGCCGCGCGCCCCTCCCCCTAGTCCGAATAGGACAAGGAGAGGGGGGCGGCGCCCCCCCTTTCCTTCCTCTCTCCCTCCTCTTTCCCCCTCCACTCCTAATCCAACAAGGAAAAGGGAGGGAGTCCTACTCCCGGTGGGAGTAGGACTCCTCCTAGCGCGCCCCCTCCTGGCCGGCCGCACCTCCCCCCTTGCTCCTTTATATAAGGGGGCAGGGGGGCACCCTAGAGACACAACAATTGATCGTTTGATCTTTTAGCCGTGTGCGGTGCCCCCCTCCACTATAGTCCACCTCGATAATTCTGTAGCGGTGCTTAGGCGAAGCCTGCGTCAGTAGAACATCATCATCGTCACCACGCCGTCGTGCTGACGAAACTCTCCCTCAACACTCGGCTGGATCGGAGTTCGAGGGATTTCATCGGGCTGAACGTGTGCTGAACTCGGAGGTGCCGTGCGTTCGGTACTTGATCAGTCAGATCGTGAAGACGTACGACTACATCAACCGCGTTGTGCTAACGCTTCCGCTTTCGGTTTATGAGGGTACGTGGACAACACTCTCCCCTCTCGTTGCTATGCATCACCATGATCTTGCGTGTGCATAGGATTTTTTTTTGAAATTACTACGTTCCCCAACAGTGGTATCCGAGCTTGGTTTTATGCTTAGATGTCATATGCACGAGTAGAACACAAGTGAGTTGTGGGTGATATAAGTCATACTGCTTACCAGCATGTCATACTTTGGTTCGGCGGTATTGTTGGATGAAGCGGCCCGGACCGACATTACGCGTACGCTTACGCGAGACTGGTTCTACCGACGTGCTTTGCACATAGGTGGCTGGTGGGTGTCAGTTTCTCCAACTTTATTTGAACCGAGTGTGGCTACGCCCGGTCCTTGCGAAGGTTAAAACATCACCAACTTGACAAACTATCGTTGTGGTTTTGATCTGTAGGTAAGAACGATTCTTGCTAAGCCCAGTAGCAGCCACGTAAAACTTGCAACAACAAAAGTAGAGGACGTCTAACTTGTTTTTGCAGGGCATGTTGTGATGTAATATGGTCAAGACATGATGCTAAATTTTATTGTGTGAGATGATCATGTTTTGTAACCGAGTTATCGGCAACTAGCAGGAGCCATATGGTTGTCGCTTTATTGTATGCAATGCAATCGCCCTGTAATGCTTTACTTTATCACTAAGCGGTAGCGATAGTCGTAGAAGCATAAGATTGGCGAGACGACAACGATACTACGATGGAGATCAAGGTGTTGCGCCGGTGACGATGGTGATCATGACGGTGCTTCGGAGATGGAGATCACAAGCACAAGATGATGATGGCCATATCATATCACTAATATTGATTGCATGTGATGTTTATCTTTTATGCATCTTATCTTGCTTTGATTGACTGTAGCATTATAAGATGATCTCTCGCTAAATTTCAAGATAAAAGTGTTCTCCTGAGTATGCACCGTTGCCAAAGTTAAATCGTGCCCGGACACCACGTGATGATCGGGTGTGATAAGCTCTACGTCCATCTACAACGGGTGCAAGCCAGTTTTGCACACACAGAATACGCAGGTTAAACTTGACGAGCCTAGCATATGCAGATATGGCCTCGGAACACTGAGACCAAAAGGTCGAGCATGAATCATATAGTAGCTATGATCAACATAGTGATGTTCACCATTAAAAACTACTCCATTTCACGTGATGATCGGTTATGGTTTAGTTGATTTGGATCACGTGATCACTTAGATGATTAGAGGGATGTCTATCTGAGTGGGAGTTCTTAAGTAATATGATTAATTGAACTTAAATGTATCATGAACTTAGTACCTGATAGTATCTTGCTTGTCTATGTTGATTGTAGATAGATGGCCCATGTTGTTGTTCCGTTGAATTTTAATGCGTTCCTTGAGAAAGCAAAGTTGAAAGATAATGGTAGCAATTACACGGACTGGGTCCGTAACTTGAGGATTATTCTCATTGCTGCACAGAAGAATTACGTCCTGGAAGCACCGCTGGGTGCCAGGCCTGCTGCAGATGCAACTGATGACGTTAAGAACGTCTGGCAAAGCAAAGCTGATGACTACTTGATAGTTCAGTGTGCCATGCTTTACGGCTTATAACTGGGACTACAACAACGTTTTGAACGTCATGGAGCATATGAGATGTTCCAGGAATTGAAGTTAATATTTCAAAATAATGCCCGGATTGAGAGATATGAAGTCTCCAATAAGTTCTACAGCTGGAAGATGGAGGAGAATAGTTCTGTCAGTGAGCATATACTCAAGATGTCTGGGTACTGCAATCACTTGATTCAACTGGGAGTTAATCTTCCAGATGATAGCGTCATTGGCAGAATTCTTCAATCACTGCCACCAAGCTACAAGAGTTTCGTGATGAACTATAACATGCAAGGGATGGATAAGACGATTCCCGAGCTCTTCGCAATGCTAAAGGCTGCCGAGGTAGAAATCAAGAAGGAGCATCAAGTGTTGATGGTCAATAAGACCACCAGTTTCAAGAAAAAGGGCAAAGGGTAGAAGGAGGAACTTCAAGAAGAACAGCAAGCAAGTTGCTGCTCAAGAGAAGAAACCCAAGTCTGGACCTAAGCACGAGATCGAGTGCTTCTCTGCAAGCAGCGGATGGTCGATGGAAGCGAACTGCCCCAAGAATTTGGCGGATAAGAAGGATGGCAAGGTGAACAAAGGTATACGTGATATACATGTTATTGATGTGTACCTTACGAGCTCATGATAGCACACAGGTATTTGATACTGGTTCGATGCTAATATTTGCAACTCAAAGCAGGGACTACTGATTAAGCGGACACTAGCTAAGGACAAGGTGACGATGCGCGTGGGAAAGGGTTCCAAAGTCGATGTGATCGCCGTCGGCACGCTGCCTCTACATCTACCTTCGGGGTTAGTATTAGACCTAAATAATTGTTATTTGGTGCCAGCGTTGAGCATGAACATTATATCTGGATCTTGTTTGATGCGAGACGGTTATTCATTTAAATCAGAGAATAATGGTTGTTCTATTTATATGAGTAATATCTTTTATGTTCATGCACCCTTGAAGAGTGGTCTATTTTTGATGAATCTCGATAGTAGTAATACACATATTCATAATGTTGAAGCCAAAAGATGCAGAGTTGATAATGATAGTGCAACTTATTTGTGGCACTGCCGTTTGGGTCATATTGGTGTAAAGCGCATGAAGAAACTCCATACTGATGGACTTTTGGAATCACTTGATTATGAATCACTTGGTACTTGCGAACCATGCCTCATGGGCAAGATGACTAAAACGCCGTTCTCCGGTGTAACATCCCAAATTTTCAATTTGGAATGTTATACATTAGGTCATCATGCATATCATATTTTCTTGCATTTTTCGATCCTAGAAATTTCACGCAACTCAAGGACCCTCGGAGAGAGTTGGAAGTTTCATAATTTTCATATTTGGGATCTCTCAAATTTTGAAAATAGGATCCTTGGATTATTTAAATTATCTTCATAAAGTTTTTCCTATAAAAATATCTTGAGAGGGAATAATATGACTTTCCCAAACAATTAGGAAAAATGAAGAAACTATAAATAAACCAAATTTGGGTTTTGGAGATTTATTTTGCTTAGGCAAAAATGAGCATTTAAAAATATTTTTGCATGTATTTTGGTTTTAAAGTTCATTTTGTTGACTCATTTTAGGAGTCGGAGAAAATTTGTTTTAATTAATTTGGAGTTCATTTGATATTTATTTTATTTGTTTTGTTTTAATTTTTATTTAAAAAAAAAACAGCGCCCCGGACTGGACCGAGGCCCAGCCCGGCCAGCCTAGCTTGAGCCCAGCCCAGCCGCCCGGCCCATCTCCCCTCCTCCTCAAGGCCGACCCCGCTCGAGTCCGCCCGCCAGACGGAAGCCCGCCACGCCGAGTCCCGCCCGACCCGCCTCCCTTGACCCCCTCCCAAGCCACCGCCCCCCCCCCTCATAATACCCCCCGGCCCCCTCTCTCCTCACCTCGCCGCCGCCTCTCCCGACCCGAGCCATGCCCGTGCGCCCCCAGCCTTTGTCGCCCTCGTCATGGGAGAGCCGCCCGTCCGCTGGGAACCCGCCGCCCTCGCCTCCCGACCCATGAGCCCCGCCGAGACCTCGCGGACCTCGCCGTGAAGAGCCGCCGAGGAGGCCGCCGCCCGCGCCGATCCGGTTTCTTCCCGAACCGTCCGGTTTTTTTAAAAAAAATATATGTTCGTTTTTTTAAAAAAAACCTAGAATGGTTTTATTTTTGGTTTTCTTATTTAACGGACGTTCACCGAACCGTTCGTTTTGATGAACGCGTTCGTTAGATTAGATTACATTAATGAACGTTCGCTTTTTAACTCGTTAAATCGTTTTTCTTTTTAATCGGAATTAATCCGTTATTTTCTAATTTGATTTGAGATCTGATTTTCAAAACTGTTTTATTTCTCGCTCGTTTATCGAATCGGGTGATTCAAGCGCTGGAGTTTAAGAATGAAACCGCCGTTCGATTACCCTACTTTCACAGAGTTTTGCCATTGTGAAATTTTGACCTAATTTCAGATTTGCTAAACCGAGTCGTTCTCTCTCGAGTTTCGACTTTCGAAGTTTATTTTGATTCGATTCTTTTGCCACCAGGGTTCTTAGGTTGAACTTTCTGGTTAGATCTTTTATTCGAGATTTCCCTGTGCATTAGATGGATACTTATTGTATGCTTGTTGTTTGTCTGCGTTAGATCACCGGTCGCCGCTTGTTACTTGAATCTCTAGGACACGTGGATCATCAGCAAGGCAAGTAACACTTTGATCATACTCTTCTCATACCCAGTTTTATGCATTAGATCTATTCCTCAAACACTTGCATGATTAGGATCTACTTAAATTGTGGGTTTTGGGAAGTAGATTGAGGTAGTACCTAATACTGTTTTACTTATGAAACCTTGGGAGTTACTTCTCGTTTGCTTGTTCATGTCATGCTATGCTAGTAGGCGTGGATTGGGTGAGTGAATATCCATGACAGATGTGAGATTGTTTAATTAATGGTTTATCTAAGGTGGCAACCTAACACACATCTGGGTGGATTGAGGCACTGGTTTCTATCAGACTTACTGTATTTCTTGGACCGCCACCGGGCTCTAAGGGATCATAAGATTATTCAAACTGGAAACTTCCGTGTGCAGCCACAAGCCAATTATGGGCTCTGGCGTAGTTGACTAAGTCGTCACGAACTCTTACGGGTAGGCTAGCTGATGTAGGGGATGTAGGTTGGTACGGTCTACCCACATGTAAGGTGCTAAGCGCTTCAAAGACTATGTCTCGGTCATCCGTTTCTCAAACACCATGTAGTCACGAGAACCAAGCGGAGGCGATCGAGTCTTGTGGGGAAAAGTCGCTAACCTCTGCAGAGTGTATAAACTAATCATGATTAGCCGTGTCCCGGTTATGGACGATTTGAGTATCCGGTACTTGATTATCATGTGAATCTCAACATGTTACTTTTAAATAAAAGATATTGGGTTTTGATGAGTACTTTTAATTGGGATTGAGGATGTGTCAACCATCTTCAATGTTTAACAACCACCATGATAGTTAAATAAACTTATTCCTTTGATGTAGGGAAAAATCAGCTTTATGCAAATGTAACAGAGAGCCTTACCACCAGCCAAATATGCATGTAGTATAGACTTATTCATTCATTGCTCTTTATGTGTTACATTGCGGCATATTCCATGTCTTGACCGTTTTTGGCTGCAACTTTTCACGTTGCAGACTTTTGAACGACGAGTAAGGTGTTAGGTCGTGGTTCTATACTCGGTGATGCCGTTGGAGTTGATGGACTCGCTTATCTTCCAAGCCTTCCGCTGTTATTATTAGATGGCCTTAAGCCATATTTGTATTCAGTTCCTTGTGGACAACGATGTAATAAGTGTGTGATTGCTACTCTGCTATAAATCCTTGAAATCTTGTGTGGTGTCGGATTCTCGATCCCAGGATGACACCGAGCACAGAGCGCTAGATCCATTCGGTCTGGTCGCTCTGAGAGAATGGTATCGAGCACACGCCGTATGTAGGACACGACCACTAAGTTAAAGCCATAGATCACTCCCTCTTCTCATTTTCTAACTCCTCATCTTTTCTACTCTCTTTAGGATGATTTGACGAAGATCAAGTACACCCAACCGGATGAAGGCACACCTTTGGATTTCACTTGAAGGAAGTTACTAATGTACCGAACATTGGACTACCAAGCTTCACCGGACTTTCAACGCCACTCGCTGAAGAGGAGCGCTGGAAGATTCATGCTCACGTTCGGAAGGACATTCGCCCCAATCACCGGGCCAATAGATAGTGTTTTGATTGCACCCACTTGGAGTGCAGGAAGGAGCATGGCAGCTCACATCACCATGGGACGCATTGGAGAAGTTTATCAAGAAGACCTCAAGGACACCATCTACCAGATTTGCGGACGCCGAGATGACAAGCTGGGACGTCGTCGGCACCAAGAAGGATAGGTCCATTGCAGCTTTCATCCAGAGTTAAACCAGCACATTCGACGCCGGGAGAATCAAATGTGCAATGATATGTTGGAGTTGCGAGAAGACGAAGGAAAGGATCATCGAATTGGAAGAAGAACTAAAGACTACGCGCAAGGACTACATGGGCGAGATCGTAGCTACGGCAAGACACAATAACGATCTTAAATGCGAGATCGAAGAACTCAAGAAGAAGTTGGCGCTCGGGAATGAAGACCAGTATGTCGAACACCCAATCGACTACATCAACATCGACGACTCAGATTCGGATCCAAGTGAACCCGATTTTGAAGGCGGTGGAGCAGACATCATGGAGTCTTCCACGGTTCAAACTAGTAGAAGTCCCCACATATTAGTAGTATTCCCTCCATGTAAACATTATAGTACACGCACTTTTGCGATAGTTAGATCGTTGTAACCCTTGTTTGATTGAATGAAGTGATTTTGTGTGCATTTGCTCATGTGCATTTGGGTAGTGATTTCCCCTTAGACCTCATTCTATTCTACTTTCTCTCCTTTTCTAAACCCTTCAGATGCCTCCGAGACGCGACCCGGATTCGTTTTCCGCCAGAGATCACCCAATTGATCCAGCAGCAGAATACCTGATTCAAACATTGGTGCGAACAACAACAACAACAACAACCCACCGCCACCACCACCACTGCGGATCATCGACTCGTTTCCTTAGACTGAACCCGCGGTGTATTCGAAAGAGCACCGAGCCAATTGTAGCGGATGGTGGCTCCGCAAGATAGGAAGGAGCTGACCACTGCAGGATGCACAGATGGAGAAAGAGTGAAGTTTGCAGCACATCACTTGAAGGACCCCAGCGGCATGGTGGGAGAATTTCACACCACTTACCCGTGACAACTTTGTCACATGGGACCGGTTTGACCAAGCTTTTCGTCTTGCCCATGTTTCAGCAGGAGCCATGGCCATGAAGAAGCGTGAGTTTCGCAACTTACGCCAAGGAGGAAGGACTGTTGGCGATCGTGGATGACTTTAGCAAACTAGCACGTTATGCCCCGGATGACGCGTTACTACGGATGCGACTAAACAGAGAAGTTTCTAGAAGGACTGAATGATGAGTTCAACATGCCGTTGATGGTAGCAAGTTTCAACAACTACCAGGAGTTAGTAGACCGAGCTCTCATGATTGAAGGAAAGCAGCGACAAATTGAGAACTGCATAGCGGAAGTATGGACAAGGGAAGTATAACTCGGGATCCGGCAGAAGCCTCGTTATACCCCTAAATCAGGAATTCAGTTTCAGCATACCCATGGAGGAGGTAATTCGCACAACCATAATGGCACCAAGAATGGGAGCGGAATGGAGGAAGCAACAGACAGAACCGCACCAACCCGTCTACACCATCCAAGGTAGACTGAGTCACATTACTTGCTTTAAGTGCCGCAAGGCGGGCATTATGCAAATGGTATCCGAGAGGCCGAATGGAAATGGCAATGGAAGCTCGGAAAGAAGCCCAACCCTTTCAACAGGGGACAAGTGAACCACATTGATGTGGAGGAGGTTGAAGATCAGCCCGATGCGATGTCGGTAAGTTTTGGTTAAGTCTTTTCTGCAATTGTTCTTTTTGATCTTGGTGCATCGCATTCATACATATCAAGGGATTTGTGGATAAGTACAGTTACCAACCCAAGCCCTTAGGTCACCCATGCTAGTAACCTCACCGGAGAGAGTACATGGCTAGTAAATGGTGTGATCGATCGCCACTAAGGATTGGACACTATGTTTTCCCCTCGGACCTAATAGTTACGGAATCCCAAGGATTGGATGTGATATTAGGAATGGATTGGTTATCAAAGTATGGAGGAAACATAGATTGTACCACAAGGTCAATTTTGCTCACCACACCGAAGGAAGAAGGATTAAGTATGTATCACGGCACGAGCCGAGGAGAGCACAAGTTAATTGCTTAACAGAGTGGTGCAGGAAGAAGTACCGGTGGTGAAGGATTATCTGATGTATTTCCGGAAGAGTTGCGGGAATGCCGCGGATAGAGACATTGAGTTTTGATCGAGTGTTGCGTGAACAGGCCCGATATCGAAGCGACCGCATGGGATGCCCGCAAAGGATTTGGCAGAAATTAAGAAGCAGATTAAGGAACTATTGGATAAAGGTTTTATTCGCCCAAGTTCTTCACCTTGGGGATCACCCGTTTTGTTGGTGGAGAAGAAGGATGGATCGTTGAGAATGGTTGTTGATTACCGTGGATTGAATGAAGTAACAATCAAGAACAAGTACCCACTACCGATGATAAATGATCTGTTTGATCGTTTGCAAGGAGCCAAAGTGTTCTCCAAGATCGACTTGCGATCAGGGTACCATCAGTTGAAGATTCGGGAGCAAGACATACCCAAGACAGCATTTACCACGAGATATGGACTGTATGAGTATACCGTTATGTCATTTGGATGACTAACGCCAGCCTATTTCATGAACACGATGAACAAAGTGTTTATGGAGTTTTTGGATAAGTTAAATCGTGGTGTTCATTGATGATATTTTGATTTTCTCGAAGAATGAAGAAGAACATAAGGAACATCTGAGATTGGTTTTGGAGAAACTGAGGGAACACCAGTTGTATGCCAAGTTCAGCAAATGTGAATTTTGGTTAAAGGAAGTTGGATTTCTCGGACATGTTATTTCCGGAGAAGGGATAGCAGTTGACCCCACAAAGTTGAGACCGTAACCAAATGGGAAGCACCAACGACAGTTTGAGAGATTCGAGTTTCCTTGGACTCGCAGGATACTACGAAGATTCATTGAGAATTTCTCAAGGATTGCAAAGCCTATGACAGAGTTGTTGAAGAAGGAAAACAAATTCATATGGGTGAGGACTGTGAGGCAAGTTTTCAGGAGTTGAAGAAAAGATTGGTTACCTCACCGGTTTGATATTGCGAGATCAAACTAAGGATTATGAGGTGTTTTGCGGCGCTTCACGTCGAGGACTTGGAGCAGTGCTTATGCAGGAAGGAAGAGTTGTTTCAGTATGCTTCACGACAACTTAAGCCCCATGAGTTGAATTATGCCACTCATGATTTGGAGTTAGCAGCCGTTGTGCATGCCTTGAAGACATGGAGACATTTTCTCATTGGAAATCATTGTGAAGTATATACGGATCACAAGAGTTTGAAGTACATCTTCACACGAAGAATTGAATCTCGAGACAGAGGAGATGGTTAGAGCTAATCAAGGATTACGATATGAGATTGCATTATCACCCGGAAAGGCTAATGTCGTAGCGAGGCGCATTGAGCCGAAAAGAGCCACGTCAATACCTTAATGATGGGAGGAATACCCAATGAGTTAGCCGAGGACCTTGAGAGCTATGTTTGGAAATAGTTCGAGAGGCTATGTAGCAGCATTGGAAATTCAATCGACACTGATGGACAAAATCAGAGAAGCCCAAAAGGCAAATAAGGAAGTTGCCTCTATAAAGGAGAAAATGAGCAAAGGAAAAGCTAAAGGATTTCGTGAGGATGAGCACGATACCCTATGGTTTGAAGACCGTGTTTATGTGCCCAATGACCCAGAGATCGGAAGTTGATTTTACAAGAAGCCCATGATTCACCCTATTCGATTCACCAGGAATACCAAGATGTATTTGGATTTGAAGAATATTTTCGGTGGACGGAATGAAGAAGGATATTGCGGAGTATGTAGCAGTTTGCGACGTATGTCAGAAAGTAAAGGCGGAACATCAGAAGCCAGCAGGATTGTTACAACCATTGCCGATACCCGAATGGAAGTGGGATAAACTAGGCATGGATTTCATCACAGGTTTGCCAAAGACCCGTTCAGGATATGACTCGATTTGGGTCATAGTCGACCGTTTGACCAAGGTAGCTCATTTCATTCCGATCAAGACTACCTATAGCAGTGCTAAGTTGGCAAAGATATACATGACCAGAATTGTGTGTTTACGGAGTTCGAGGAGCATCGATCGATAGAAGAACCCGGTTTACTTGAAATTTTGGAACCGGTTACACGAAACATTGGGAACCCGATTGGAATTGAAGACAGCTTTCCACCCACAGACCGATGGACAGACCGAGAGAGTCAATCAGATTTTGGAGGACATCTTTGAGAGCTTGTGCACTAGATTATGGATCTAGTTGGGATGATAATTTGCCGTATGCAGAATTTTCCTACAATAACAGTTACCAAACCAGCTTGAAGATGGCACCTTCGAGGCCTTGTATGGAAGAAGGTGCAGGACACCGTTGTCATGGGACTAAACGGAGATCGTCGATTGTTTGGACCAGATTTGATTAAGGAGTGCGAGCAGAAAGTTAAGTTGATTGAGACAGGCTCAAGGTAGCCCAGTCCTGACATGTAAGAGCTATGCCGATTCAAAGCGCAAAGCAATTGAGTATGAAGTTGGAGCAGTATATCTCGAGTATCCCGCTTGAGGGTGAAGCGTTTTGGAGTTAAAGGAAAGTTAGCACCCGTTTTGTTGGACCATATAAGATTTTGCAACGCATGGGAGAAGTTGCGTATAAGTTGGAATTGCACGAAGGACTGTCGGGAGTTCATGATGTATTCCATGTTTCTCGATTGAAGAAATGTCACCCGAGATAGCAGAGGTACCGTTAAGAGACACAGTGCCCTTTGGAGGCAATTCAGTTGAAGGATGACTTGACCTATGAAGAAAGACCGGTTAAGATTCTCGATTATGCCAGCAGAGTTACCCGCAGCAAGGTTATCAAGTTTTGCAAAGTTCGATTGGAGCCACCACACCGAGGATGAAGCCACACAGGAAAGAGAGGAAGTTTTGTAAGGACCACCCTCACCTATTTTCTAGCCAACCCGAATCTCGAGGGAGATTCATCTTAAGGGTAGGTTTGTAACATCCCAAATTTTCAATTTGGAATGTTATACATTAGGTCATCATGCATATCATATTTTCTTGCATTTTTCGATCCTAGAAATTTCACGCAACTCAAGGACCCTCGAGAGAAGTTGGAAGTTTCATAATTTTCATATTTGGGATCTCTCAAATTTTGAAAATAGGATCATTGGATTATTTAAATTATCTTCATAAAGTTTTTCCTATAAAAATATCTTGAGAGGGAATAATATGACTTTCCCAAACAATTAGGAAAAATGAAGAAACTATAAATAAACCAAATTTGGGTTTTGGAGATTTATTTTGCTTAGGCAAAAATGAGCATTTAAAAATATTTTTGCATGTATTTTGGTTTTAAAGTTCATTTTGTTCGACTCATTTTTAGGAGTCGGAGAAAATTTGTTTTAATTAATTTGGAGTTCATTTGATATTTATTTTATTTGTTTTGTTTTAAATTTTATTTAAAAAAACAGCGCCCCCCCCCCTGGACCGAGGCCCAGCCGGCCGGCCAGCCAGCCGAGCCCAGCCGCCCGGCCCATCTCCCTCCTCCTCCTCGCGCCGACCCCGCTCGAGTCCCTTGCCCAGACGGAGCGCCGCCGCCCGGAGTCCCTTGACCCGCCTCCCTTGACCCCCTCCCAAGCCACCGCCGCCCCCCCCCTCATAAATACCCCCGGCCCCTCTCTCCTCACCTCGCCCCGCCGCCCGCCTCTCCCGACCGAGCCGCCATGCGTCGCCCTCGTCGCCGGGAGCCAGCGCGCCGCCGTCATGGGAACCCCGCCGCCCTCGCCTCCCGACCCCGCCGAGCCCCCGCGGAGACCTCGCGGACCTCGCCGTGAAGAGCCGCCGGAGGTAGCCGCCCGCCCAGCGCCGATCCGGTTTCTTCCCGAACCGTCCGGTTTTTTTAAAAAAAATATATGTTCGGTTTTTTAAAAAAACCTAGATTGGTTTTATTTTTCGGTTTTCTTATTTAGCGGACGTTCACCGAACCGTTCGTTTCAATGAACGCGTTCGTTAGATTCGATTCTGTTAACGAACGTTAAGCTTTTTAACTCGTTCGTCGTTTTTCTTTTAATCGGAATTAATCCGTTATTTTCTAATTTGATTTGAGATCTGATTTTCAAAACTGTTTTATTTCTCGCTCGTTTATCGGAATCGGGTGATTCAAGCGCTGGAGTTTAAGAATGAAACCGCCGTTCGATTACCCTACTTTCACAGAGTTTTGCCACTGTGAAATTTTGACCTAATTTCAGATTTGCTAAACCGAGTCGTTCTCTCTCGAGTTTCGACTTTGAGTTTATTTTGATTCGATTCTTTTGCCACAGGGTTCTTAAGTTGAACTTTCTGGTTAGATCTTTTATTCGAGATTTCCTGTGCATTAGATGGATACTTATTGTATGCTTGTTGTTTGTCTGCGTTAGATCACCGGTGCGCCGCTTGTTACTTGAATCTCTAGGACACGTGGATCATCGCAAGGCAAGTAACACTTTGATCATACTCTTCTCATACCCAGTTTTATGCATTAGATCTATTCCTCAAACACTTGCATGATTAGGATCTACTTAAATTGTGGGTTTTGGGAAGTAGATTGAGGTAGTACCTAATACTGCTTTTACTTATGAAACCTTGGGAGTTACTTCTCGTTTGCTTGTTCATGCCATGCTATGCTAGTAGGCGTGGATTGGGTGAGTGAATATCCATGACAGATGTGAGATTGTTTAATTAATGGTTTATCTAAGGTGGCAACCTAACACACATCTGGGTGGATTGAGGCACTGGTTTCTATCGAGACTTACTGTATTTCTTGGACCGCCACCTGGGCTCTAAGGGATCATAAGATTATTCAAACTGGAAACTTCCGTGTGCAGCCACAAGCCAATTATGGGCTCTGGCGTAGTTGACTAAGTCGTGCGAACTCTTACGGGTAGGCTAGCTGATGTAGGGGATGTAGGTTGGTACGGTCTACCCACATGTAAGGTGCTAAGCGCTTCGAAAGACTATGTCTCGGTCATCCGTTTCTCAAACACCATGTAGTCACGAGAACCAAGCGGAGGCGATCGAGTCTTGTGGGGAAAAGTGCGCTAACCTCTGCAGAGTGTATAAACTAATCATGATTAGCCGTGTCCCCGGTTATGGACGATTTGAGTATCCGGTACTTGATTATCATGTGAATCTCAACATGTTACTTTTAAATAAAAGATATTGGGTTTTTGATGAGTACTTTTTAATTGGGATTGAGGATGCTGTCAACCATCTTCAATGTTTAACAACCACCATGATAGTTAAATAAACTTATTCCTTTGATGTAGGGAAAAATCAGCTTTATGCAAATGTAACCGTAGAGCCTTACCACCAGCCAAATATGCATGTAGTATAGACTTATTCATTCATTGCTCTTTATGTGTTACATTGCGGCATATTCCATGTCTTGACCCGTTTCGGGCTGCAACTTTTCACGTTGCAGACTTTTAGAACGACGAGTAAGGTGTTAGGTCGTGGTTCTATACTCGGTGATGCCGTTGGAGTTGATGGACTCGCTTATCTTCCAAGCCTTCATTGTTATTATTAGATGGCCTTAAGCCATATTTGTATTCAGTTCCCTTGTGGACAACGATGTAATAAGTGTGTGATTGCTACTCTGCTATAAATCCTTGAAATCTTGTGTGGTGTCGGCATTCTTGATCCAGGATGACATCGACGAGCACGAGCGCTAGATCCATTCGGGTCTGGTCGCTACATCCGGAACTATGGAGCGAGCAACTGATTTGTTGGAGATCATACATACTGATGTATGTGGTCCAATGAATGTTGAGGCTCGCGGCGGGTATCGTTATTTTCTCACCTTCACAGATGATTTAAGCAGATATGGGTATATCTACTTAATGAAGCATAAGTCTGAAACATTTGAAAAGTTCAAAGAATTTCAGAGTGAAGTTGAAAATCATTGTAACAAGAAAATAAAGATTCCACGATCTGATCGTGGAGGAGAATATTTGAGTTACAAGTTTGGTCTACATTGGAAACAATACGGAATAGTTTTGCAACTCACGCCACCTGGAACACCACAACGTAATGGTGTGTCCGAACGTCGTAATCGTACTTTACTAGATATTGTGCGATCTATGATGTATCTTACTGATTTACCGCTATCATTTTGGGGTTATGCTTTAGAGGCGGCTGCATTCAAGTTAAATAGGGCACCATCAAAATCCGTTGAGGCGGCGCCTTATGAAGCTGTGGTTTGGCAAGAAACCAAAGTTGTCGTTTCTTAAAGTTTGGGGCTGCGATGCTTATGTGAAAAACTTCAACCTGATAAGCTCGAACCCAAATCGAGAAATGTGTCTTCATAGGATACCCAAAGGAGATCTGTTGGGTACACCTTCTATCACAGATCCGAAGGCAAGACATTCGTTGCTAAGAATGGATCCTTTCTAGAAGGAGTTTCTCTCGAAAGAAGTGAGTGGGAGGAAAGTAGAACTTGATGAGGTAAATGTACTGCTCCCTTATTGGAAAGTACTTTATCACGAAACCAGTTCTGTGGCGCCTACACCAATTAGTGAGGAAGTTAATGATGATGATCATGGAACTTGAGATCAAGTTATTCTTGAACCTCGTAGGTCAACGAGTAAGATCCGCACTGTGAGTGGTACGGTAATCCTGTTCGGAGGTTATGTTACTAGACCATGATGAACCTACGAACTATGAAGAAGCGATGGTGAGCCCAGATTCTGCAAAATGGCTTGAAGCCATGAAATCTGAGATGGGATCCATGTATGAGAACAAAGTGTGGACTTTGGTTGACTTGTCCGATGATTGGCAAGCAATAGAAAATAAATGGATCATGTTAGCAATTGCCGCATTTTATGATTATGAAATGTGGCAAATGGATGTAAAAACTGCATTCCTGAATGGATTTCTGGAAGAAGAGTTGTATATGATGCAACCAGAGGTTTTGTCGATCTAAAGGGACCGAACAAAGTGTGCAAGCTCCAGCGATGCATTTATGGACTGGTGCAAGCCTCTCGGAGTTGGAATAAACGCTTTGATAGTGTGATCAAAGCATTTGGTTTTATCTGAGACTTTTGAGAAGCTGTATTTACAAGAAAGTGAGTGGGAGCTCAGTAGCATTTCTAATATTATATGTGGATGACATATTGTTGATTGGAAATGATATAGAATCTCTGGATAGCATAAAGGGATACTTGAATAAGAGTTTTTCAATGAAAGACCTCGGTGAAGCTGCTTATATATTGGGCATTAAGATCTATAGAGATAGATCAAGACGCTTAATTGGACTTTCACAAAGCACATGCCTTGACAAAGTTTTGAAGAAGTTCAAAATGGATCAAGCAAAGAAAGGGTTCTTGCCTGTGTTACAAGGTGTGAAGTTGAGTAAGACTCAATGCCCGACCACTGCAGAAGATAGAGAGAAGATGAAAGAAGTTCCCTATGCTTCAGCCATAGGCTCTATCATGTATGCAATGTTGTCTACCAGACCTGATGTGTGCCTTGCTATAAGTCTAGCAGGGAGGTACCAAAGTAATCCAGGAGTGGATCACTGGACAACGGTCAAGAACATCCTGAAATACCTAAAAAGGAGTAAGGATATGTTTCTCGTTTATAGAGGTGACAAAGAGCTCATCGTAAATGGTTACGTTGATGCAAGATTTGACACTGATCCGGACGATTCTAATTCACAAACCGGATACGTGTTTACATTGAACAGTGGAGCTGTCAGTTGGTGAAGTTCTAAACAAAGCGTCGTGGCGGGATCTACGTGTGAAGCGGAGTACATAGCTGCTTCGAAAGCAGCAAATGAAGGAGTCTGGATGAAGGAGTTCATACCCAATCTAGGTGTCATACCTAGTGCATCGGGTCCAATGAAAATCTTTTGTGACAATACTGGTGCAATTGCCTTGGCAAAGGAATCCAGATTTCACAAGAGAACCAAGCACATCAAGAGACGCTTCAATTCCATCCGGGGTCTACTCCAGGTGGGAGACATAGAAATTTGCAAGATACATACGGATCTGAATTTTGCAGACCCGTTGACTAAGCCTCTTCCACGAGCAAAACATGATCATCACCAAGACTCCATGGGTGTTAGAATCATTACTGTGTAATCTAGATTATTGACTCTAGTGCAAGTGGGAGACTGAAGGAAATATGCCCTAGAGGCAATAATAAAGTTATTTTTATTTCCTTATATCATGATAAATGTTTATTATTCATGCTAGAATTGTATTAACCAGAAACATAATACATGTGTGAATACATAGACAAACAGAGTGTCACTAGTATGCCTCTACTAAGACTAGCTCATTAATCAAAGATGGTTATGTTTCCTAGCCATGGACAAAAGAGTTGTCATTTGATTAACGGGATCACATCATTAGGAGAATGATGTGATTGACTTGACCCATTCCGTTAGCTTAGCAATCGATCGTTTACTATGTTGCTATTGCTTTCTTCATGACTTATACATGTTCCTATGACTATGAGATTATGCAACTCCCGTTTATCGGAGGGACGCTTTGTGTGCTACCAAACGCCACAACGTAACTGGGTGATTATAAAGGTGCTCTACAGGTGTCTCTAAAGGTACTTGTTGGGTTGGCGTATTTCGAGATTAGGATTTTTCACTCTGATTGTCGGAGAGGTATCTCTAGGCCCTCTCGGTAATGCACATCACTTAAGCCTTGCAAGCATTGCAACTAATGAGTCGATTCTTGGGATGATGTATTACGAGCGAGTAAAGAGACTTGCCGTAACGAGATTGAACTAGGTATTGAGATCCGACGATTGAATCTCGGGCAAGTAACATACCGATGACAAAGGGAACAACGTATGTTGTTATGCGGTCTGACCGATAAAGATCTTCGTAGAATATGTGGGAGCCAATATGAGCATCCAGGTTCCGCTATTGGTTATTGACCGGAGAAGTGTCTCGGTCATGTCTACATAGTTCTCGAACCCATAGGGTCCGCACGCTTAAAGTTTCGATGACGGTTATATGAGTTTATGAGTTTTGATGTACCGAAGGTTGTTCAGAGTCCCGGATGTGATCACGGACATGACGAGGAGTCTCGAAATGGTTGAGACATGAAGATTGATATATTGGAAGCCTATATTTGGATATCAGAAGTGTTCCGGGTGAAATCGGGATTTTACCGGAGTACCGAGGGGTTACCAGAACCCCCCGGGGGCTTAATGGGCCATAGTGGGCCTTTGTGGAGAAGAGGAGAGGCGGCCAGGGCAGGGCCGCGCGCCCCTCCCCCTAGTCCGAATAGGACAAGGATAGGGGGGCGGCGCCCCCCTTTCCTTCCTCTCTCCCTCCTGTTTCCCCCTCCACTCCTAATCCAACAAGGAAAAGGGAGGGAGTCCTACTCCCGGTGGGAGTAGGACTCCTCCTGGCGTGCCCCCTCCTGGCCGGCCGCACCTCCCCCTTGCTCCTTTATATACGGGGACAGGGGGGTACCCTAGAGACAATTGATCGTTTGATCTTTTAGCCGTGTGCGGTGCCCCCCTCTACTATAGTCCACCTCGATAATACTGTAGCGGTGCTTAGGCGAAGCCCTGCGTCGGCAGAACATCATCATCGTCACCGCGCCGTCGTGCTGATGAAACTCTCCCTCAACACTCGGCTGGATCGGAGTTCGAGGGACGTCATCGGGCTGAATGTGTGCTGAACTCGGAGGTGCCGTGCGTTCGGTACTTGATCGGTCGGATCGTGAAGACGTACGACTACATCAACCGCGTTGTGCTAACACTTCCGCTTTCGGTCTACGAGGGTACGTGGACAACACTCTCCCCTCTTGTTGCTATGCATCACCATGATCTTGCGTGTGCGTATGATTTTTTTTTTGAAATTACTACGTTCCCCAACAGACCAAAATAGAAGCCATGAGGAAGGTGACTACTCAGTCAGCTATCAAGTTCTTGAAAGGATCGGTGTGCTACTTCGGGGTTCCTGCCCGGATCATCATGATAATGGCACCCAGGTCACGAGCCGCACCTTCATGCAATATGTTCATGCCCTTGGAAGCAAGATCTCATTTGCCTCTGTTGCACATCCCAGAAGCAATGGACACGTTGAGAGGGCGAACGCTGAAGTGTTGCAAGGACTCAAGACGAGAACATTTGATAAGCTACAGAAGTGCGGCAGGTGATGGATCAATGAGTTGTCGATGGTTCTTTGGTCCCTCAGAACGACACCAAATCGAGCTACCTGGCCGACTCCCTTCTCCCTAGTCTATGGGGCAGAAGCAGTTATCCCCACGGAACTCATTTACAGGTCACCTTGAGTACTTGCCTACGATGAAGTAGCGCAGGATCAACACTGGCGTGACGAGGTTGTGCTTCTCGAGGAGAACCGTCTCCGGGCTGCTACGCGTGCCGCATGCTACCAGCAAGCCCTGCATCGCTATCACAACCGCAGGGTTCATGCCCGGTGTTTTGAGGAAGGTGACCTTGTCCTTAGGCGCGTTCAGTCCGCGAAGGGTGCAAACAAGTTGACGCCAAAGTGGGAAGGCCCTTACCGGGTAGTACGAGTCACCAGACCTGGCGCAGTCCGTCTGGAGACCGGAGATGGCATTCAATTGCAAAACTCATGGAATATTGAGCATCTCCGCAAGTCCTACCCGTAAGGCGCAGCTGTCGGGCCCTACCCGGCATCCCCCTTTTGTACAGGCCTTGCCTCGGTTGCATGTAACCCCTTGTACAAAGCCAGACGCATACCCTGAGCAACAGAGAAATAAATGAAGCACTGAGGGGCCCCTGACAAGTTGCATGCATGCATAAGCATTTCATGAGCATAGCATGTTCGTGTAGATAAGGTCGCATCTGGCATCATTTTCATCTGCATAAATTGCAGGCTCCTGCCTTAGATTTGATCTGCAAGGGGAGATGGAAAGATGAGCCTACACTGTGATCTTCGGCAAACCAAACAGATAAGTTCTTTCTCTTATCCATACGTGTTCTGTAAGTAAAGACTTGTTCCTAAGAAAACCTCGCCGCTTTTTGAAACTTAGGTGACCCATCCCTTGACTCGAACGTTGCTTCAGTCAGGATGGTCACAGTGGCCTTTGATGAAAAAAGATTGGCGGGGGGCTGGTCCCTCTTCATGATTTGTGGCCAGTAGGCCTAACTCCCCGGCAACAAAACAAAGGGTACCAGCAGGATAGCCTGCCGGGGGAAACTCGTTTACTTAAAAATATAGAGGCATCCCACCTCTGCATGGACATATACATGCATGAGTCCCTGACAAGGTTTATCTTTTTCATGAATATCTTGATCAAACAAGTACAAACCTTACATGATAAAATGCCCATGATGCCTTCACTTTTCCCTCTCTGAAAGATCGTGGATGTCGCCTAGAGGGGGGGGGTGAATAGGCGTTTTAAAATAATTACGGTTTAGGCTTGAACAAATGCGGAATAAACCTAGCGGTTAATTTGTCAAGCACAAAACCTACAACAACTAGGCTCACCTATGTGCACCAACAACTTATGCTAAGCAAGATGAACAACTATGTGATAGCAAGATATGTGATAAGGAACAATATGGCTATCACAAAGTAAAGTGCATAAGTAAAGGGCTCAGGTAAGAGATAACCGAGGCACGCGGAGACGACGATGTATCCCAAAGTTCACACCCTTGCGGATGCTAAACTCCGTTTGGAGCGGTGTGGAGGCACAATGCTCTCCAAGAAGCCACTAGGGCCACCGTAATCTCCTCACGCCCTCGCACAATGCAAGATGCCGTGATTCCACTAAGGGACCCTTGAGGGCGGTCACTGAACCCGTACAAATGGCAACCCTTGGGGCGGTCACTGAGGGAGTCCTGGATTAGGGGGTGTCCGGATGGCCGGACTATAGCCTTTGGCCGGACTCCTGGACTATGAAGATACAAGGTTGAAGACTTCGTCCCGTGTCCGGATGGGACTTCCCTTGGCGTGGAAGGCAAGCTTGGCGATCCGGATATGTAGATCTCCTCCCATTTGTAACCGACTCTATGTAACCCTAACCCCCCTCCGGTGTCTATATAAACCGGAGGGTTTTAGTCCGTAGGACGAACAACAATCATACCATAGGCTAGCTTCTAGGGTTTAGCCTCTCTGATCTCGTGGTAGATCTACTCTTGTACTACCCATATCATCAATATTAATCAAGCAGGAGTAGGGTTTTACCTCCATCGAGAGGGCCCGAACCTGGGTAAAAAACATCGTGTCCCTTGTCTCCTGTTACCATCCGCCTAGACGCTTGCAGTTCGGGACCCCCTACCGAGATCCGCCGTTTTGACACCAACATTGGTGTTTTCATTGAGAGTTCCTCTGTGCCGTCATCTTTAGGCCCGATGGCTCCTCCGATCATCAACAACGATGCGGCCCAGGGTGAGACTTTTCTCCCCGGACAGATCTTCATATTCGGCGGCTTTGCACTGCGGGCAATTAAGCAGCCATCTGGAGCAGATCGAAAGCTACGCCCCTGGCCATCAGGTCAGATTTGGAAGTTTGAACTACACGGCTGACGTCCGCGGAGACTTGATCTTCGACGGGTTCGAGCCACAGCCGAGCGCGCCGCACTGTTACGATGGGCATGATCTAGCTCTACCGCCGAACAGTGCCCTAGAGGCCGCACCCGTGTCCGCTCCGACCCTCAGCTCGGAGCCGACTGCGCCAATCGAGGACGGGTGGCTGGACACCGCCTCGGGGGCTGCAATCTCTACAGCGATCGAGCCGAACACCAGCCTTGTCCTTTGCGAAGCTTGTGACTCCAAGGTGCCGGACTCCCCTCCGGACTCCGAACCTTCCGCGCCCCTGCCAATCGAATCCGATTGGGCGCCGATCATGGAGTTCACCGCCGCGGACATCTTTCAGCACTCGCCCTTCGGCGACATTCTGAATTCACTAAAGTCTCTCTCTTTATCAGGAGAGCCCTGGCTGGACTATGGTCAGCAAGTTGGGATGCGGACGACGAAGAAATTCAAAGCCCACCCACCACCCACTTCGTAGCCACTGTCGATGATTTAACCGACATGCTCGACTTCGACTCCGACGACATCGACGGTATGGACGCCGATGCAGGAGACGACCAAGAACCAGCGCCTACAGGGCACTGGAAGGCCACCTCGTCGTATGACATATACATGGTGGACACCCCAAAAGAAGGGAACGACGATGGAACAACGGAGGGTGACCCTCAAGAAGCATCCTAAGCGCCCGGCGTCAGCGCCGCTCTAAATCCCACCAAAGCAAAATGGTGATTCCGCACGGAGATAATAACACCCGGACAGTGCGAAGACAACCCCCCTCCAGCAGGATTCAGCGCGGAGGATGGAGAAACCAGCCCTCATGAGAGAGCGGCGGACAAAGAGGTAGAGGGCGATAATTACATGCCTCCCTCCGAAGGCGAGGCAAGCCTCGGCGATTTAATTTGTCGTGCCCGAGGATCCCGTCGAACAAGGCGTTTCAAACGCAGGCTTATAGCCACGGCGAGCAGCCTAAAAAACAGCAACAGCTTAGAGCTGACCAAGACTTGCTAGCCGACGGATGGACTGAAGTCCTTGCGTCAAAAGTCTGAACTCGAACGCCTCCAAGAGCTACTCAAAGCGCAGGCTGCTACCCGATTAGAGGAGGAAGCACCTAGACCTACATCACCACCGCATGATGCGGCCGACCCGCCACCTCGTGGCAGCTGACAGAAGAGCCTCTCGGCCCTCCACTCAAGCCGCACCGGCGTCGCCAAAGAATACCAAGGCACGGAAATGCGCCGGACCTGCGACATATATTAGAGGACAAGGCAAGGCAAACAAGATCGATCTATGGATCGCGTGGGCGCCCCACGACACGTGATGATAACCGTCATGCCGGATATGGTAAATCCGGCCGGGCTGAACAAAGTAGACAAAGCTCGTTTGAGCTACGCCGTGATATAGCCCAAGATCTAGGCGCCAAGACACCCACTATGCTTCACAGATGAAGTAATGGATCATCAAATCCCCGAGGGTTTCAAACCCGTAAACATCGAATCATACGATGACACAACAGATCTTGCTGTATGGATCGAGGATTATCTCCTTCATATCCACATGGCCCGTGGTGATGATCTACACGCCATCAAATACCTCCCACTCAAGCTTAAAGGACTAGCTCGGCATTAGCTTAACAGCTTGCCAGCAGAATCAATTGGTTGTTGGGAGGACCTGGAAGCCGCATTCCTCGGCAATTTCCAGGGCACCTATGTGCGACCACCAGACGCCGATGACCTAAGCCACATAATTCAGCAGCCAGAGGAATCGTCCAGACAATTCTAGACACGGTTCCTAACCAAGAAAAATAAAATAGTCGACTGTCCGGACACAGAGGCCCTTGCAGCCTTCAAACATAACATCCGTGACGAGTGGCTTGCCCGACACCTAGGACAGGAAAAGCCGAAATGCATGGCAGCCCTCACAACAATCATGACCCGCTTTTGCGCGGGAGAAGACAGCTGGCTAGCTCGTAGTAATAACATGACCAAGAGCCCTGGTAATTCAGATACCAAGGACAGCAATGGCAGGTCACGTCGCAACAAGCACATGTGCCGCATTAACGGCGACAATGCTGAGGATACGACAATTAATGCCGGATTCAGAGGCTCTAAACCCCGTCAGCAGAAAAAGCCATTTAAAAGAAATACTCCGGGCCCGTCCAGTTTGGACCGAATACTCGATCGCTCGTGCGGATACGGCACTTCGAAAAACCAGCCAATCACACCAACATGGATTGTTGGGTGTTCAAGCAGGCAGGCAAGTTAAGTGCCGAAAACAGAGACAAGGGGCTGCATAGCGATGACGAGGAGGAGCCCCGGCCGCCGAACAATAGGGGACAGAAGGATTCCCCCCACAAGTGCGGACGGTGAACATGATATACGCAACCCACATCCCCAAAAGGGAGCGAAGCGTGCACTCGAGGGACGATATGCTGGAGCCAGTCGCCCCAAAGTTCAACCCATGGTCCTCCTGCCCAATCACCTTTGATCGAAGGGACCACCCCACTAGCATCCGCCATGGCGGATTCGCGCATTGGTTCTAGACCCAATCATTGACGGATTTTACCTCACTAGAGTCCTTATGGACGGCGGCAGCAGCTTTGAACCTGCTTTATCGGGATACGGTCACGAAAAATGGGCATAGATCCTCAAGGATTAAACCCACAAAGACGACCTTTAAAGGCGTCATACCAGGTGTAGAGGCCAAGCAGACAGGCTCGGTTACACTTGAGGTGGTCTTGGATCCCGGATAATTTCGAAGCGAGGAGTTAATCTTCGACATAGTCCCGTTCCGCAGTGGCTATCACGCACTGCTCGGACGAGCCGCATTTGCAAAGTTCAATGCGGTGCCGCACTACGCATACCTCAAGCTCAAGATGCCAGGCCCTCGAGGAGTCATTATGGTCAACGGAAACACTGGACGCTCTCTCTGAACGGAGGAGCATACGGCGGCCCTCGCGGCGGAAGTACAAAGCAGCCTCTCAAGGCAATTCTCCAGTCCGGCTATTAAACGTCCGGACACCGTCAAGCGCGCCCAGAGTAACCTACAACAAGACCGCTTGGCACGTTCAGAGCAAGCGTAGCAATGCGCCCCCAATCCCAGCCCTCACAAAATTGTGAAACCAGTACTACGCGTACATAACTACGCTCTGGAAATACCATGGGCATAGGGGGAGGGGCACGACCACGGCATGCCCAAAATGTGGCTCAACCACACTAGGGGCTCCCGATTTTGTCATCCTTTTTCTTACTTTCAGGACTCCACTCTACTGAAGGTCTGTCCGGCAGTACAATCGCCAAACACACGATGCAACAGCCAGGGAGGCAGAAAGCTACGTCGAGTGTCCAGGTGGTCTCTATAACGAGCAGTATACTTGTTTCACATATCATCCCGCAGCTTGCCCCTTGAGGGGGACATGTCAAATAGTCCCATCTCTTGCTTATCGCACTATTTGTACCATCCTGCTTTTACCGCAGCCTTTTCGAATAAACAACACATAGCTTTTGTCTATTATTGCATTCCCTTTTTTATCTATATATGTTCATTAATGACATGTTGCACCTGTACACTTTGGTACGGCCAAATACACCAGGGGCTTAAGTACCCCAACATACGGTGTGATAAGTCCGAACACTTTCACAAGTGCGGCACCCCGAACTTATAGCATTATATGCATCGGCTCCGAATCATGTCTTGGGTCAATAGTTGGGTTTTCCCGGCTCCCATGTTTTGGTACCTTACGTTCCATTATATCGGCTAAGGTAGCGCTGGGAGAACCACTGCGATTGTGCCCCGGTTGAGCTGGGCTAAGCACCTCGGTGGAGAAAGCTAAAACTGGCCGTCATGATAGGGCGAGAGCTGGTCGCTGTTCGAGAGGTTTTCGAGTCCCTAAAGACTTATGCCGCTTAGAGCGAGGAGTCGGCTTTGTCCGGCCTAAGCGTGGATAGCGCCCCGAACTCGGTCTTCCGAACACTAGGGGCATCGCCGAAATTTAAAATTATAGAATTCTATGGCTAAGTGAGAGTGTTCAAGCATTATAGTCCGATTGCCTTGTTCGTTGTGTTGAGCGCCTCCCTCGAAGGACCCAAGAATGGGAAAAAAGCGCTCAAGTTTATCCGAACACCCCAAAGACTCGTGGCATGGGGGCGAAGCGACGACTCGCCATCTCTCAATTTTAATAAACGGCCGCATGAAGGTAATATTTTAAATTCAAAAGCATTGCTTAGCGCATATGAACAAGTTTTCAGCGTACATGATCACAAATGCGAGTTTACTCAAAAATTACATCTTTGGAGCACTCATCCGCTATAAGGCGGGCACCCTTCAGGACGCCCTCATAATACATCTCGGGCTTGCGATGCTCCTTGCCCGGCGATGGTCCGTCCGTCACAAGCTTCTCAGCGTCCATCTTGCCCCAGTGCACTTTAGCGGGCAAGGCCCTCTGGCACCTTCGATGCATATGGAGCACTTGATGACTTCAAGCCATGGACAGGCATCCACCGGCCGCCTCACCAGCCCGAAGTAGCTCCCGTGCATGGCTTCCCGTGCCACGGCGGACTATGAGACCCTTCACGGCCTGTTCGACCACCTTATGGAGCTCGACCAGCTGCTTCACTGGTCGCTCAAAAAACTGCACGGATGTCCGGCCTCAAAGATCTTGAGACAGAACACCTTCTCCGTCAAGCTCCCTCTTCGCTCGGTAGAATGCGGCAGCGTCGAACACACTCCGGGGAAGATCTGCGAATGCTCCTGGAGAGCTCCGGACTCGGGTAAGTAACAAGTAATTCACTTTCACGTGCTTGCTTTAAATAAAGAATGCCTTACCCACCGCTATCTTCTTCATTGCCTCAATTTCCTGGAGGGCTTTTTGGGCTTCGGCCTTGGCAGATTTGGCGCTCTCAAGGGCCGAGGCGAGCTCGGACTCGAAGTCTTTGAGTCAAGCTCAAACTCTCGTGTTTTTCCACGAGCACGGAGCTCTTGCTGCACCTCCGCCACCCGCGCCTCCTGCTTCTCTCGCTCGGTGCGCTCCACGGCCGCCTTATCTTCGGCCTTGGACAGCGCTTCCTTCAGGGTCGCCACCTCGGTTGTGGCCCCTGTAATACTCATGTTGGTCCTGTTATTTTTTGCAACCACATCTTTTTATATACTTACATAAGGTATTACTTACCTTGTCTTCGAGCTGCTTCTTGGCAAGGCCGAGCTCGTTCTTGGACCGCTCGAGGCTCTGCTTCAATGCATCGACCTCCATGATCGATCTGGCAGAGGTCGAGAGCGCAGCCTACATTCCCATATTGACATACTTATGTTAGACTCCTGCGTATATCTTTTTGATCCTCAGTTCGACTTTTCTTTCCGAACACCAAACTGAGCATCAGGGGCTACTGTCTATGCGGTAATATTTTTACATATCTTAAATACATATCTCAAAGCCCGTTAGAAGACTGGCACATGCTTCAGTTAGCCCGCTCTTGGCGGACTGAACCTTCTGGATCACCACACTCATAATAGTGCGGTGCTCCTCGTCGATGGAGGCGCCGTTAAGCACCTCCAGCAGATTATCTGGTGCCTCCGGTTGGACGGAGGTCACCGACGTCGTAGGCTTACCCTTCTTACTAGGGGGCCGCCTGCCGGATTCCGGAACCATTGAAGGTTCCGGTGCGGTGTCCGGCCCAGGGCCGGACTTGGAGCCCTTGGGGGTCTTATCCCCTTTGCGCCTGGAGTCCGGGAGGTCGCCTTGCCGCGCCTCCAGGACCACCTCCTCCTGGCTTGGACCCTTTTGGGACTCCCCCTCGGCATCATCCGCTGGGCGAGGGGAGGAGGCGGCCGGAAGTGAAGTGCTATTCACATCCGACGAACCCAGGGAGCCGCTCGACGAAGCGTCGAGCCCGGCCTTGGGCGGACTGCATGATTATATTCGGCGTCAGAAGATACTGTGCAACAGAGGAACGCCATGAGTTATTCTGGTATCCAGATACTTATGATTTTGCCAGGGGCTTGGCCCTGGATGGCCACTCCTCTTCGCCGTCGTCGGCGTTGGTGGAGTAGTCCGGAGGAAGGGTTCTTCCCTTTTTGGACCCTCCGGCCCCCCAGTTGGGGCGGCCTTCCTTTTCGTTCCTCCCCCCGCTGGAGGGGAAGAGGCCTCTTCTTCCTCCTCCTCGTTTTCGCGGGAGGAGCCGCCTCAAAGTCATCGGACGATGAGTCCAACACCACCGGGCGCCGGGAACTCTTTCGAGTCCCCGTGGCCTTCTTCTTGACCTTTTTCTCCGGCACCACGTAAGGTGCCGGAGCCAGCAGCCCCGTCAAGCGGGCGTCCGCTGGGTCTTCTAGCAAGGGAGCCGGACAGTCAATCTGCCCGGACGTCTTCTGCCAATCCTGTCAAAGGAAAGGGAGTTTAGATCCCGCATAGAGTCAAACTATGAAAAACAAGTAACCCGTAAAGGGTAAAATAGCTTACCGCATCGGCTTGATGCTGCGCGCTGAATCCGCGATCCTCGGTAGCGGATGCGGGAGCCTCGGCGCCCTTGAACAGCACCTTCCAGGCGTCTTCGTACGTAGTGTCGAAGAGCCTACTCAAGGTTCGGTGTTATGCCTGATCAAACTCCCACAAACTGAAAGCCCGTTGTTGGCACGGGAGGATCCGGCGGATGAGCATAACCTGGACTACGTTGACGAGTTTGAGCTTCTTGCTCACCAGGTTTTGGACGCAGGTTTGGAGTCCGGTCAGCTCCTCCGAATTACCCCACGACAGGCCCGTCTCTTTCCAGGATGTGAGCCGTGTAGGGAAGCCAAATCGGAATTCAGGGGCCGCTGCCCATTCAGGGTCACGCGGCTCGGTGATGTAGAACCACCCCGATTGCCACCCCTTTATGGTCTCCACGAAGGAGCCCTCGAGCCATGTAACGTTGGGCATCTTGCCCACCATGGCGCCTCCGCACTCCGCTTGGCGGCCGCCCACTACCTTCGGTTTTTGACATTGAAGGTCTTTAGCCATAAGCCGAAGTGGGGCTGGATGCAGAGGAAGGCCTCGCACACGACGATGAACGTCGAGATGTTGAGGATGAAGTTCGGGGCCAGATCGTGGAAACCCAGGTCGTAGTAGAACATGAGTCCCCGGACAAATGGGTGAAGTGGGAAACCTAGTCCGCGGAGGAAATGGGTGAGGAACACCACCCTCTCATGGGGCCTGGGGGTGGGGATGAGCTGCCCCTTGTCGGGGAGCCGGTGTGCGATGTCATTGGACAAGTATCCGGCTTTCCTCAGCTTCTTGATGTGTCCCTCCATGACGGAGGAGGCCATCCACTTGCCTCCCGCTCCGGACATGGCTGGAGAAGGGTGAGGTGGGATGTGCGGACTTGGGCGCTGGAGCTTGAGTGCGCGAAAATGGATAAGCAAAGGAGGAAGAAGGCGTAGATGAGAAAGGTGGATCCTTATCCCCTTATATGGGCGGACGAAACTATGTGCCCCCACCAGCCTGGTAAAACTCGCTTATCTCCCAAGCGCCGTAAATTAATGGCACGGTTGGGTTACCCACGCCCGTATTGATGAGAATCCCAGAATAAGGGGACACGATCTCTGCTTCGACAAGACGTGCCAAGGAAACCGCCTCGCTAAGTGCGCTGAGGTGGGACAGAAAAAACTATTCGAATAAAGGCTTGGCCGTGGTGTGATGTCACACAGCGAAATACGTCGGCAGATTGGATTTGTGTAAATATTATTCTCTCTACGGTGGTATGTGGAAATTATTTTGCAGAGCCGGACACTATCCTTGTGTTCAAAATCTTCTATGAAGTATTCGGAGGAGGAACCCGCCTTGCAATGCCGAAGACAATCTGCGCGCCGGACTCGTCGTCATTGAAGCCTGGTTCAGGGGCTACTGAAGGAGTCCTGGATTAGGTGGTGTTCGGATGGCCGGACTATAGCCTTTGGCCGGACACTTGGACTATGAAGATACAAGATTGAAGACTTCGTCCCGTGTCCGGATGGGACTTTCCTTGGCGTGGAAGGCAAGCTTAGCGATACGGATATGTAGATCTCCTCCCATTTGTAACCGACTCTATGTAACCCTAACCCCCTCCGGTGTCTATATAAACCGGAGGGTTTTAGTACGTAGGACGAACAACAATCATACCATAGGCTAGCTTCTAGGGTTTATCCTCTCTGATCTCGTGGTAGATCTACTCTTGTACTACCCATATCATCAATATTAATCAAGCAGGAGTAGGGTTTTACCTCCATCGATAGGGCCCGAACCTGGGTAAAAACATCGTGTTCCTTGTCTCCTGTTACCATCCGCCTAGACACACAGTTCGGGACCCCCTACCCGTGATCCACCGGTTTTGATACCGACAGTCACCAAACCCGTACACTTTGGCAACCCTTGGGGGCGGACACCGGTACCCATCAAATTGCTCAGGGCGATCTCCACAACCTAATTGGAGATCCCGACGCTTTCCCGGAGCTTTACACCACAATGATTGAGCTCCGGACACCACCAACCGTCTAGGGCGCCCAAGCACCCAAGAGGAACAAGCTCAAGGGCACCAAGCACCCAAGAGTAATAAGCTTCTCAACTTGCAACTTCCACGTACCACCGTGGAGAACTCAAACCGATGCACCAAATGCAATGGCAAGGGCACACGGAGTGCCTAAGTCCCTCACTCTCAAATCCCACCAAAGCAACGAAAGCTATGGAGGAAAATGATAGGAAGAACAAGAAAGAGAACACCAAGAACTCCAAGATCTAGATCCAAGGGGTTCCCCTCACATAGAGGAGAAAGTGATTAGTGGAAATGTGGATCTAGATCTCCTCTCTCTTTTCCCTCAAAAACTAGCAAGAATCCATGGAGGGATTGAGAGTTAGCAAGCTCGAAGAAGGTCAACAATGGGGGAAGAACACAAGCTCAAGACATGAGGTTCATTGGGGAAGAAGACCCCCTTTTTATAAGAGGGGGGAAATCCAACCATTATGCTCACAGCCCGCACGTACCGCACATATGAGCGGCACTACCGCTAGGGCGGCAGAAGCCCAATGAAACAACACTGCAGAGGGGCAATAGGGTGGTACTACCGCCTGCCCTTGCAGTACTACCGCGCGACCACAGATGTAAAAAAAATTACTGCCGCGCCTACAACCGTTGGAGCTAGCTACGAGAAAAAGTCGACACGGTACTACCGCTCACAGGGAGCGGTACTACCGCGTAAGGGCGGATGTAAAAAATTACATCCACGACTACTACTGTACGCAACAATGCCAGGACACGAGGCAACGGTACTACCGCTCACCAGGAGTGGTACTACCGCGTAGGGCGCGGAAGTAAAAAATTACTCCTGCGCCTACTCCCGTGCGCGCCAGCATTCTGGGCTAGAGGCAGCGGTACTACCGCTCACCAGGAGCAGTGCTACCGCTGGCCCATGTGGTACTACTGAAGGAAATATGCCCTAGAGGCAATAATAAAGTTATTATTTATTTCCTTATATCATGATAAATGTTTATTATTCATGCTAGAATTGTATTAACCGGAAACATAATACATGTGTGAATATATAGACAAACAGTATGTCACTAGTATGCCTCTACTTGACTAGCTTGTTAATCAAAGATGGTTATGTTTCCTAACCATGAACAAGGAGTTTTTATTTGATTAACAAGGTCACATCATTAGTTGAATGATCTGATTGACATGACCCATTCCATTAGCTTAGCACCCGATCGTTTAGTATGTTGCTATTGCTTTTATCCATGACTTATACATGTTCCTCGTAACTATGAGATTATGCAACTCCGTTTACGGAGGAACACTTTGGTGCTACCAAAGCGTCACAACGAATCGGGTGATTATAAAGGAGTACTACAGGTGTCTCCAAAGGTACATGTTGGGTTGGCGATTTGAGATTAGGTTTTGTCACTCCGATTGTCGGAGAGGTATCTCTGGGCCCTCTCGGTAATACACATCACATAAGCCTTGCAAGCATTGCAACTAATAAGTTAGTTGTGAGATGATGTATTACGGAACGAGAAAAGAGACTTGCGAAGAACGAGATTGAACTAGGTATTGGATACCGACGATCGAATCTCGGGCAAGTAACATACCGATGACAAAGGGAACAACGTATGTTGTTATGCGGTCTCGACCGATAAAGATCTTCGTAGAATATGTAGGAACCAATATGGGCATCCAGGTCCCGCTATTGGTTATTGACCGAGAGGTGTCTCGGTCATGTCTACATAGTTCTCGAACCCGTAGGGTCCGCACGCTTAACGTTTCGCTGGCAGTTATTATGAGTTTATATGATATTGATGTACCGAAGGTTGTTGAGTCCTGGATGAGATCACGGACATGACGAGGAGTCTCGAAATGGTCGAGACATAAAGATTGATATATTGGAAGCCTATGTTTGACTCGGAATCTCCGGGTGAAATTGGGAATTTTACCGAGTACCGGGGTTACGGAACCTCCGGGGGTCAATGGGCCTTGATGGGCCTTAGTGGAAAGGAGGAAAGGGGCCCAAGTGCTGGTCGCACCTTCCCCCTTCCCTAGTCCTATTAGGACTAGGAGAAGGGGTGGCGCCTCTCCCTTCCCACTTGGCCAATCCTAGTTGGACTAGGATTGGGGAGGAATCCTACTCGGTGGGAGTAGGACTCCCAGCGCAGCCCTTGGTGGCCAGCCAGCCCCTCCCTTCCCTCCTTTATATACTGAGGCGAGGGCACCCCATGACACACAAGTTGATCATCGAGATCGTTCCTTAGCCGTGTGCGGTGCCCCTTCCACTAAACTACACCTCGAATATACCGTTGCGGAGCTTAGGCGAAGCCCCGCGCGGTGGAACATCATCATCGTCACCACGCCGTCGTCGACGAAACTCTCCTCAACACTCGGCTGGATCGGAGTTCGAGGGACGCCATCGAGCTGAACGTGTGCAGAACTCGGAGGTGCCGTGACTCGGTACTTGGATCGGTTGGATCGGGAAGAAGTACGACTACTTCCTCTACGTTGCGTCAACGCTTCCTTCTGGTCTCACGAGGGTGCGTGACAACACTCTCATCTCGTTGCTATGCATCACCATGGTCTTGCGTGATCGTAGGAAAATTTTTGAAATTACTACGTTCCCCAACGGTGGCATCCGAGCCTGGTTTTATGCGTTGATGTCATGTGCACGAGTAGAACACAAGTGAGTTGTGGGCGATACAAGTCATACTGCCTACCAGCATGTCATACTTTGGTTCAGCGGTATTGTGAGATGAAGCGGCCGGACCGACATTACGCAGACGCTTACGCGAGACTGGTTTCACCGCCCGAGCACTCGTTGCTTAAAGGTGACCGGCGGTGTCTGTCTCTCTCACTTTAGTTGAATCGAGTGTGGCTACGCCCGGTCCTTGAGAAGGTTAAAACGGAGTCTATTTGTGAAATATCGTTGTGGTTTTGATGCGTAGGTAAGAACGGTTCTTGCTCAGCCCGTAGCAGCCACGTAAAACTTGCAACAACAAAGTAGAGGACGCCTAACTTGTTTTTGCAGGGCATGTTGTGATGTGATATGGTCAAGACGTGATGCTATATTTTATTGTATGAGATGATCATGTTTTGTAACCGAAGTTATCGGCAATCGGCAGGAGCCATATGGTTGTCGCTTTATTGTATGAAATGCAACGCCATGTAATTGCTTTACTTTATCACTAAGCGTAGCGATAGTCGTAGAAGCAATAGTTGGCGAGACGACAACGATGCTATGATGGAGATCAAGGTGTCGCGCCGGTGGCGATGGTGATCATGACGGTGCTTGGCGATGGAGATCACAAGCACAAGATGATGATGACCATATCATATCACTTATATTGATTGCATGTGATGTTTATCCTTTATGCATCTTATCTTGCTTTGATTGACGGTAGCATTATAAGATGATCTCTCACTAAAATTATCAAGAAGTGTTCTCCCCGAGTATGCACCGTTGCGAAAGTTCTTCGTCTTTGAGACACCACGTGATGATCGGGTGTGATAGGCTCTACGTTCAAATACAACGGGTGCAAAACAGTTGCACGCGGAATACTCAGGTTAAACTTGACGAGCCTAGCATATAACAGATATGGCCTCGGAACACGGAGACCGAAAGGTCGAACGTGAATCATATAGTAGATATGATCAACATAGTGATGTTCACCATTGAAACTACTCCATCTCACGTGATGATCGGACATGGTTTAGTTGATTTGGATCACGTAATCACTTAGATAACTAGAGAGATGTCTATCTAAGTGGGAGTTCTTAAGTAATATGATTAATTGAACTTTAATTTATCATGAACTTAGTCTGGTAGTATTTTGCAAATTATGTTGTAGATCAATAGCTCGCGTTGTTGCTTCCCTATGTTTTCATATGTGTTCCTAGAGAAAATTGTATTGAAAGATGTTAGTAGCAATGATGCGGATTGGATCCGTGATCTGAGGTTTATCCTCATTGCTGCTTGTGAAGAATTATGTCCTTAATGCACCGCTAGGTGACAGACCTATTGCAGGAGCAGATGGCGTTATGAGCGTTTGGCTAGCTCAATATGATGACTACTTGATAGTTTAGTGCACCATGCTTAACGGCTTAGAATCGGGACTTCAAAGGCGTTTTGAACGTCATGGACCATATGAGATGTTCCAGAATTGAAGTTAATATTTCAAGCAAATACCGAGTTGAGAGATATGAAATCTCCAACAAGTTCTATAGCTAAAAGATGGAGGAGAATCGCTCAACTAGTGAGCATGTGCTCAGATTGTCTGAGTACTTCAATCGCTTGAATCAAGTGGGAGTTAATCTTCCAGATAAGATAGTGATTGACAGAATTCTCTAGTCACCATCACTAAGTTAGTAGAACTTCGTGATGAACTATAGTATGCAAGGGATGACGAAAAAGATTCTCAAGCTCTTCGCGATGCTAAAATCGGAGAAGGTAGAAATCAAGAAAAACATCAAGTGTTGATGGTTGACAAGACCACTAGTCTCAAGGAAAATGGCAAAGGAAAGAAGGGGAACTTCAAAAAGGAACGGCAAGCAAGTTGCTGCTCGAGTGAAGAAGCCCAAATCTAGACCTAAGCCTGAGACTGAGTACTTTTGCTGCAATGGAACTGGTCTTCGAAGCGAACTACCCTGAATATTTGGTGGATAAGAAGGATGGCAAAGTGAACAAGGTTATATTTGATATACAGGTTATTGATGTGTGCCTTACTAGTGTTTATAGTAGCCCCTGAGTATTTGATACTCGTTCGGTTGCTAAGAGTAGTAACTCGAAACGGGAGTTGCAGAATGAACAGAAACTAGTTGAAGGGGAAGTGACGATGAGTGTTGGAAGTAGTTCCAAGATTGATATGATCATCATCGCACACTCCCTATACTTTCGGGATTAGTGTTAAACCTAAATAAATGTTATTTGGTGTTTGCGTTGAGCATGAATATGATTTGATCATGTTTATTGCAAAACGGTTATTCATTTAAAGTCAAAGAATAATTGTTGTTCTATTTAAATGAATAAAACCTTCGATGGTCATACACCCAATGAAAATAGTTTATTGGATCTCGATCGTAATGATACACATATTCATAATATTGATGCCAAAAGATGCAAAGTTAATAATGATAGTGCAACTTATTTGTGGCACTGCCGTTTAGGTCATATTGGTGTAAACGCATGAAGAAACTCCATGGACTTTGGAATCACTTGGTTATGAATCATTTGATGCTTGCGGACCGTGCCGTTTGGGCAAGATGACTAAAACTCCGTTCTCGGAACAATGGAACAAGCTCTTGACTTATTGGAAATAATACATACCGATGTATGCGATCCAATGAGTGTTGATGCTCGTGGCAAGTATCGTTATTTTCGACCTTCACAAGATGATTTGAGCAGATATGGGTATATCTACTTGATGAAACATAAGTCTGAAATAGTTGAAAGGTTCAAAGAATTTCAGAGTGAAGTGGAAAATCATCGTAACAAGAAAATAAAGTTTCGCGATCTGATCGTGGAGATGAATATTTGAGTTACGATTTTGTCTTCAATGAAAACAATGTGGAATAGTTTCACAGCTCACGCCACCGGAACACCACAACGTTATGGTGTGTCCGAACGTCAGAAACCGTACTTTATTATGATATGGTGCGATCTATGATGTATCTTACCGATTTACCACTATCGTTTTGGGGTTATGCATTAGAGACAGCTGCATTCACGTTTAATAGGGCACCATCTAAATCCGTTGAGATGACACCGTATGAACTATGGTTTAGCAAGAAACCTAAGTATCGTTTCTTAAAGTTTGAGTTGTGATGCTTATGTGAAAAAGTTTTCACCGATAAGCTCGAACCCAAATCGGAGAAGTGTCTTCATAGAATACCCAAAGGAAACTGTTGGGTACACCTTCTATCACAGATCCGAAGGCAAGTTTTTCGTTGCTAAGATGGATCCTTTCTAGAGAAGAAGTTTCTCTCGAAAGAAGTGAGTGGGAGGAAAGTAGAACTTGATGAGGTAATTGTACCTTCTCCCTTATTGGAAAGTAGTTCATCACGTGAATCAGTTCGGTGATTCCTACACCAATTAGTGAGGAAGTTAATGATGATGATCATGAAACTTCAGATCAAGTTGCTACCAAACCTCGAGGTCTTCAGAGTAAGATCCGCACTGAGTGGTACGGTAATCCTATTCTAGAAGTCATGTTACTAGACCATGATGAACCTCACGAACTATGAGGAAGCGATGATGAGCCCAGATTCCATGAAATGGTTTGAGACCATGAAATCTGAGATGGGATCCATATATGAGAACAAAGTGTGGACTTTGATGGAGTTGCCCGATGATCGGCAAGCCATATTATATAAATGGATCTTCAAGAGGAAGACAGATGCTTGATAGTAGTATTACTATCTACAAAGCTCGACTTGTCGCAGAAAGGTTTTGACAAGTTCAAGGTGTTGACTACAATGAGATTTACTCAATCAGAAGCGATGCTTATGTCTGTCCGAATCATGTTAGCAATCGCCACATTTTATGAAATCGGCAAATGGATGTCAAAATACACTCTTTAATGGATTTATTAAAGAAGAGTTGTATATGATGCAACTAGAAGGTTTTGTCAATCCTAAAGGAGCTAACAAAATGTGCAAGCTCCAGCGATCCATCTATGGACTGGTGCAAGCATCTCGAGTTGGAATACACACTTTGATAAGTTGATCAAAGCATATAGTTTTATACAGACTTGCGGTGAAGCTGTATTTACAAGAAAGTGAGTGGGAGCACGACAACATTTCGATAAGTATATGTGAATGACATATTGTTGATCGGAAATGATGTAGAATTATTCGCAAAGCATAAAGGAGTATTTGAAAGGAGTTTTTCAAAGAAGGACCTCGGTGAAGCTGCTTACATATTGAGCATCAAGATCTATAGAGATAGATCAAGGCGCTTGATAAGTTTTTCAATGAATACATACCTTGACAAGATTTTGAAGTAGTTCAAAATGGAACAGTCAAAGAAAGAGTTCTTGCCTGTGTTACAAGGTGTGAGATTGAGTAAGACTCAAAACCCGACCACGGCAGAAGATAGAAAGAAAATGAAAGTCATTCCCTATGCATCAGCCATAGGTTCTATAAAGTATGTCATGTTGTGTACGGATCTATTGCATACCCTACCACTAAGATTGGCAAGGAGTGCAATAGAGATCTAGGAGTAGATCAATGGACAGCGGTCAAAATTATCCTTAGTAGAATAAGGATATGTTTCTCGATTATGGAAGTGAAAAAGGTTCGTCGTAAAAGGTTACGTCGATGCAAGTTTTAACACTAATCTAGATGACTCGAGTCTCAATCTGGATACATATTGAAAGTGGGAGCAATTAGCTAGAGTAGCTCCGTGCGAGCATTGTAGACATAGAAATTTGCAAAATACTTACGGCTCTGAATGTGACAGACCCGTTGACTAAAATTATCTCACAAGCAAAACATGATCACACCTTAGTACTCTTTGGGTGTTAATCACATAGCGATGTGAACTAGATTACTGACTCTAGTAAACCCTTTGGGTGTTGGTCACATGTCGATGTGAACTATGGGTGTTAACCACATATAGATGTGAACTATTGATGTTAAATCACATGGCGATGTGAACTAGATTATTGACTCTAGTGCAAGTGGGAGACTGAAGGAAATATGCCCTAGAGGCAATAATAAAGTTATTATTTATTTCCTTATATCATGATAAATGTTTATTATTCATGCTAGAATTGTATTAACCGGAAACATAATACATGTGTGAATATATAGACAAACAGTATGTCACTAGTATGCCTCTACTTGACTAGCTTGTTAATCAAAGATGGTTATGTTTCCTAACCATGAACAAGGAGTTGTTATTTGATTAACAAGGTCACATCATTAGTTGAATGATCTGATTGACATGACCCATTCCATTAGCTTAGCACCCGATCGTTTAGTATGTTGCTATTGCTTTTATCCATGACTTATACATGTTCCTGTAACTATGAGATTATGCAACTCCCGTTTACCGGAGGAACACTTTGGGTGCTACCAAACGTCACAACGTAACTGGGTGATTATAAAGGAGTACTACAGGTGTCTCCAAAGGTACATGTTGGGTTGGCGTATTTCGAGATTAGGTTTTGTCACTCCGATTGTCGGAGAGGTATCTCTGGGCCCTCTCGGTAATACACATCACATAAGCCTTGCAAGCATTGCAACTAATAAGTTAGTTGCGAGATGATGTATTACGGAACGAGAAAAGAGACTTGCCAGTAACGAGATTGAACTAGGTATTGGATACCGACGATCGAATCTCGGGCAAGTAACATACCGATGACAAAGGAACAACGATGTTGTTATGCGGTCGACCGATAAAGATCTTCGTAGAATATGTAGGAACCAATATGGGCATCCAGGTCCCGCTATTGGTTATTGACCGAGAGGTGTCTCGGTCATGTCTACATAGTTCTCGAACCCGTAGGGTCCGCACGCTTAACGTTCGATGATGTTATTATGAGTTTATATGATATTGATGTACCGAAGGTTGTTGAGTCCGGATGAGATCACGGACATGACGAGGAGTCTCGAAATGGTCGAGACATAAAGATTGATATATTGGAAGCCTATGTTTGGACTCGGAATCACTCCGGTGAAATTGGGAATTTTACCGAGTAGGGGGTTACGGAACCTCCCGGGGGTCAATGGGCCTTGATGGGCCTTAGTGGAAAGGAGGAAGGGGCCCAAGTGCTGGTCAGACCTTCCCCCTTCCCTAGTCCTATTAGGACTAGGAGAAGGGGTGGCGCCTCTCTCCCTTCCCACTTGGCCAATCCTAGTTGGACTAGGATTGGGGAGAATCCTACTCCCGGTGGGAGTAGGACTCCCAGCGCAGCCCTTGGTGGCCGCCAGCCCCTCCCTTCCCTCCTTTATATACAGGGGCAGAGGGCACCCCATGACACACAAGTTGATCATCGAGATCGTTCCTTAGCCGTGTGCGGTGCCCCCTTCCACTAAACTACACCTCGAATATACCGTTGCGGAGCTTAGGCGAAGCCCCGCGCCGGTGGAACATCATCATCGCCACCACGCCGTCGGTCGACGAAACTCTCCCTCAACACTCGGCTGGATCGGAGTTCGAGGGACGTCATCGAGCTGAACGTGTGCAGAACTCGGAGGTGCCGTACGTTCGGTACTTGGATCGGTTGGATCGGGAAGAAGTACGACTACTTCCTCTACGTTGCGTCAACGCTTCCGTTGCTGGTCTACGAGGGTACGTAGACAACACTCTCATCTCGTTGCTATGCATCACCATGGTCTTGCGTGATCGTAGGAAATTTTTTGAAATTACTACGTTCCCCAACAACTACCGCTCCCATGAGCAGTACTACCACACGCCACAGAGGCTTTAGCACTTGGATGCCTTCAAAACGCAGCTAAAGACAACAGACGGATCCAATAAAACCAGAACTGCCATAACTTCTGCAAATGAGCTCCGAATTGAGAAAACTCAAGCTTGTTGGATACAAGACAACGAGTAGCATCAAACAAAAAGAGGAGTGAAGCCTCCAACAGAGAAGAACCGACATAACCTCCAACATAGAAAACATCATAGAAGAAGCATGTGAACTCCGTTTTCGATGAACTCGAGCTTGTCATCAAGATGACCATAAGCTCAAAATCTCACAAATAGAACCAAACAAGAACCAATAAAGATGATGCAAGGATGCAATGGTTTGAGCTCTCTACAAATGATACGATCAAGCTACTCATGGAGAGCCCCCCTTGATAGTACGACAATCAATCCTATAACCCGGTCTCCCAACTACCGCCATGAGACCGGTAAAAATGAAAGACCTATCAAGGGAAAACCTTTGCCTTGCATGAAGTCCACTTGAGCTATATGATGATGATCTTGACTCCCTCAAGTTGGACCACCTTTCTTGATTGTGTTGGCTCGATGAAGACTAGATGATTGCTCCCCCATAGTCCACTATGGGTGAGCCACTCTTTGGCACATCTTCACAAGTCCATTGTCACCAGAATGGACGGCAAGCTTCAAGCACTTGATCTCTTCGTGATGCATCACTTGAACTTGCACACCGCAACCTAACCCCACAAAGAACTCTCACGAAGACCACAGGTTAGTACACAAAGCGTAATTGACAATGCTTACCATACCATGGGATCACTTGATACCTCTCGGTACATCTTCTACGCTTTGTGTGTTGATCAACTTGATTCACTCTTTGACTAAGTCTTGATCAACCTCTCACAAGACCAATCTTTAGGTAATTCCTTGAATAGCACCTTGGTCGACACAAACTCTCCTTGAAACCAACACATGTACTCCAAGAAAAGCCTATGGACAAAACCTTCAAATATAACTCAAGGCAACCATTAGTCCTTAGAGATTGTCATCAATTACCAAAACCAAACATGGGGGCACCGCATGTTCTTTCACTCTCCTTCTTCGAAACTACATGGAGAGACGAAGAAGGCGAAGGGAAGGCTTAGCTGGGATTCGGCGCCTCCCCAGGATCAGGGTAGCGCTGTTTCCCAGCTAAGAGGAAGAAATCGGAGGGCAGGTGCAGATGGTGACGCTGCCGGAAGCTCAGACGGGGGCGGCGGAGTCACCGACAAACACGACTCATTGGAACGGGCGCCTCCGTTCTTGACGCGTCATGGGTTTCCGCCGCCTTTCGTACCACTGCTGCCCGAAGCCTCCATCACGACAGCCGAATCAGGCGCCATGCTTTTTGAGTAATCCCACAGAGAGTGTGGTCGTCCCCGACGGCCTGGAGATCAGGAGCCACCACACATTAAGGAAACATGCATGGGAAAAAGGAGCTCTCCCACGCGCCAAGCGGACGATGCCTGGGGAGGTCAGGTCCGCCTTTGCCGATAGCGAGCCCATTCTGCGGCCTCCCTCCAGTGTCACTAGAGGATGGGGAACATGCCATGGTCGACTACCACGCCTTATGTCCGTTGCAGGCTCCGGCGTGGTGTCGCTTGTGTTGCCCCTCACTAAAATGGAAGCCACGGACGGCCCAGCGACGAGCACACTAGAGTCGCCACCTCCGATGCTACTGCCGCGCCACCCGCGCACCCTGCTACCTCTTGAGCACTGCGTTGGATTTCCTTGAAGAGGAAAGGGTGATGCAGCAGAGTAGAGTAAGTATTTCCCTCGGTTTTTGAGAACCAAGGTATCAATCCAGTAGGAGGCTACGCGTGAGTCCCTCGTACCTATACAAAACAAATAGCTCAACGCAACCAACACGATTAGGGGTTGGCAATCCCTTCACGGCCACTTACGAGAGTGAGATCTGATAGAGATGATAGATAATATTTTTGGTATTTTTTATATAAAGATGCAAAGTAAAATAAAAGGTAAAGTAAAAAAGCAAAGCAATAATAAAGTGATTGGAGATTGATATGATGAGAATAGACCCGGGGGCCATATATTTCACTAGTGGCTTCTCTCAAGAGCATAAGTATTCTACGGTGGGTGAACAAATTACTGTTGAGCAATTGACAGAATTGAGCATAGTTATGAGAATATCTAGGTATGATCATGTATATAGGCATCACATCCGAGACAAGTAGACCGACTCCTGCCTGCATCTACTACTACTACTCCACTCATCGTCCGCTATCTAGCACGCATCTAGAGTATTAAGTTAAAAACAAAGTAGCGCCTTAAGCAAGATGACATGATGTAGAGGGAGAGTTTCATGCAATATGATAAAAAAACATCTTGTTATCCTCGATGGCAACAATACAATACGTGCCTTGATGCCCCTACTGTCACTGGGAAAGGACACCGCAAGATTGAACCCAAAGCTAAGCACTTCTCCCATTGCAAGAAGAACCAATCTAGTAGGCCAAACCAAACTGATAATTCGAAGAGACTTGCAAAGATAACCAATCATACATAAAAGAATTCAGAGAAGATTCAAATATTGTTCATAGATAGACTTGATCATAAACCCACAATTCATCGGTCTCAACAAACACACCGCAAAAATAAGATTACATCAAATAGATCTCCACGAGAGAGGGGGAGAACATTGTATTGAGATCCAAAAAGAGAGAAGAAGCCATCTAGCTACTAACTATGGACCCGAAGGTCTGAGGTAAACTACTCACACTTCATCGGAGGGGCTATGATGATGTAGAAGCCCTCCGTGGTGGATGCCCTCTCCGGAAGAGCTCCGGAACAGGCCCCAAGATGGGATCTCGTGGGTACAGAAGGTTGCGGCGGTGGAATTAGGTTTTGGCTCAGATTCGATCGTTTGGGGTAATGAGGTATATATAGGAGGAAGGAGTACGTCGGTGGAGCAAAGGGGGGCCCACGAGGCAGGGGGGCGCGCCCTCCACCCGCGTGACCGCCTCCCTCCTTTCTTGACGGAGGTTCCAAGTCTCCTGGATCTTATTTGTTGAGAAAATCACGTTCACGAAGGTTTCATTCTGTTTGGACTCCGTTTGATATTCCGTTTCTTCGAAATACTGGAATAGGCAAAAAACAGCAATTCTGGGCTGGGCCTCCGGTTAATAGGTTAGTCCCAAAAGTAATATAAAAGTGGAAAATAAAGCCCAATATGGTCCAAAACAGTAGATAATATAGCATGGAGCAATCTAAAATTATAGATACGTTGGAGACGTATCAGGCATCCCCAAGCTTAATTCCTGCTCGTCCTCGAGTAGGTAAATGTTAAAAAGAGAATTTTTGATGCGGAGTGCTACTTGGCATAATTTCAATGTAATTCTTCTTAATTGTGGTATGAATATTCAGATCCGAAAGATTCAAGACAAAAGTTCATGTTGACATAAAAAATAATAATACTTCAAGCATACTAACAAAGCAATTATGTCTTCTCAAAATAACATGGCCAAAGAAAGTTATCCCTATAAAATCATATAGTCTGGCTTTGCTCTATCTTCACCACACAAAGTATTTAAATCATGCACAACCTCGATGACAAGCCAAGCAATTGTTTCATACTTTTGACATTTTCAAAACTTTTTCGATCTTCACGCAATACATGAGCGTGAGCCATGTATATAGCACTATATGTGGAATATAATGATGGTTGTGGAGAAGACAAAAAGAGGGGAAGATAGTCTCACATCAACTAGGCATATCAACGGGCTATGGAGATGCCCATCAATAGATATCAATGTGAGTGAGTAGGGATTGCCATGCAACGGATGCACTAGAGCTATAAGTATATGAAAGCTCAACAAAAGAAACTAAGTGGGTGTGCATCCAACTCGCTTGGTCACGAAGACCTAGGGCATTTTGAGGAAGCCCATCATTGGAATATACAAGCCAAGTTCTATAATGGAAAATTCCCACTAGTATATGAAAGTGACAAAATGAGAGACTCTCTATCATGAAGATCATGGTGCTACTTTGAAGCACAAGTGTGGTAAAAGGATAGTAACATTGTCCCTTCTCTCTTTTTCTCTCATTTTTTTATTTGGGCCTTTTCCTTTTTTTATGGTCTCTTTTTCTTTTTTTTCGTCCGGAGTCTCATCCCGACTTGTGGGGGAATCATAGTCTCCATCATCCTTTCCTCACTTGGGACAATGCTCTAAAAATAATGATCATCACATTTTTATTTTTCTTACAACTCAACAATTACAAATCAATACTTAGAACAAAATATGACTCTATGTGAATGCCTCCGGCGGTGTACCGGGATATTCAATGAATCAAGAGTGACATGTATGAAAGAATTATGAACGGTGGCTTTGCCACGAATATGATGTCAACTACATGATCATGCTAGCAATATGACAATGATGGAGCGTGTCATAATAAACGGAACTGTGGAAAGTTGCATGGAAATATATCTCGGAATGGCTATGGAAATGCCATGATAGGTAGGTATGGTGGCTGTTTTGAGGAAGGTATATGGTGGGTGTATGATACCGGTGAAAGGTGCGCGGTATTAGAGAGGCTAGCAATGGTGGAAGGAAGGAAAGTGCGTATAATCCATGGACTCAACATTAGTCATAAAGAACCCATATACTTATTGCAAAAATCTAGAAGTTATCAAATCAAAGTATTACGCACATGCTCCTAGGGGGATAGATTGGTAGGTAAAGACCATCGCTCGTCCCCGACCGCCACTCATAAGGAAGACAATCAATAAATAAATCATGCTCCGACTTCATCACATAACGGTTCACCATACGTGCATGCTACGGGAATCACAAACTCTAACACAAGTATTTCTCAAGTTCACAACTACTCGACTAGCATGACTCTAATATCACCATCTTCATATCTCAAAACAATTATCAATCATCAATCTTTTCTTAGTATTCAACGCACTCAAAAGAAAGTTTTACAAATCTTGAATACCAAGCTTATTATTATTAAGAAAATTACCATGCTATTTAAGACTCTCAAAATAATCTAAGTGAAGCATGAGAGATTAATAGTTTCTATAAAACAAATCCACCACCGTGCTCTAAAAGATATAAGTGAAGCACTAGAGCAAAACTATAAAGCTCAAAAGATATAAGTGAAGCACATAGAGTATTCTATCAAATTTCAGTTCATGTATGGCTCTCTCAAAAGGTGTGTACAGCAAGGATGATTGTGGTAGACTAACAAGCAAAGAATCAAATAATACAAGACGCTCCAAGCAAAACACATATCATGTGGTGAATAAAAATATAGCTCCAAGTAAAATTACCGATGGAAGTAGACGAAAGAGGGGATGCCTTCCGGGGCATCCCCAAGCTTTGATTTTTTTGTGTCCTTGGATTATCTTGGGGGTGCCATGGGCATCCCCAAGCTTAGACTCTTGCCACTCCTTGTTCCATAATCCATCAAAAGATTTCACCCAAAACTTGAAAACTTCACAACACAAAACTCAACAGAAATCTCGTGAGCTCCGTTAGCGAAAGAAAACAAAAGACCACTTCAAGGCACTGTAATGAAATCATTATTTATTTATATTGGTGTTAAACCTATTGTATTCCAACTTCTCTATGGTTTATAAACTATTTTACTAGCCATAGACTCATCAAAATAAGCAAACAACACACGAAAAACAGAATCTGTCAAAAACAGAACAGTCTGTAGTAATCTGTAACTAACGTAAACTTCTGGAACTCCAAAATATCTACCAAAATAGGACGACCTAGAAAATTTGTTTATAGATCATAAGCAATTGGAATCAGTATTTTATCACTTTCTGGTGATTTTTAACAATTGTTTTCGTGGACAGAAAGTTTCTGGAAATTACAGCAAGATCAAATAACTATCATCCAAGAAGATCCTATAGGTTTAACTTGGCACAAACACTAATTAAAACATAAAACCACATCTAAACTGAAGGTAGATGGATTATTTATTCCTAAACAGAAGCAAAAGCAAAAAAAAAATATTGGGTTGCCTCCCAACAAGCGCTACCGTTTAACGCCCCTAGCTAGGCATAAAAGCAAGGATAGATCTAGGTATTGCCATCTTTGGTAGGCAATCCATAAGTGGCTCTCATGATAGATTCATATGGTAATTTTATTTTCCTCCTAGGTAAGTGTTACATGCCCTTTTTTAATGGAAATTAAAATCTAATATTCCCTTCCTTCATATCAATAATTGCACCAACCGTTCTAAGGAAAGGTCTACCAAGAATAATAGGGCAAGAAGGATTGCAATCTATATCAAGAACGATAAAATCTACGGGCACATAATTCCTATTTGCAACAATAAGAACATCATTAATTCTTCCCATAGGTTTCTTAATAGTGGAATCCGCGAGGTGCAAGTTTAGAGAGCAATCATCAAAATCACGGAAATCTAGCAAATCACACAAAGTTTTGGGAATAGTGGAGACACTAGCACCCAAATCACACAAAGCATAAAACTCATGATCTTTAATTTTAATTTTAGTAGTAGGTTCCCACTCATCATAAAGTTTTCTAGGGATAGAGACTTTCAACTCAAGTTTTTCTTCATAAGATTGCATGAAGGCATCAACGATATGTTCGGTAAAAGCTTTATTTTGACTATAAGCATGAGGAGAATTTAGCACGGATTGCAACAAGGAAATACAATCAATTAAAGAGAAACTTTCATAATTAAATTCCTTGAAGTACAAAATAGTGGGTTTAGCAACATCTATAGTTTTATTCTTTTCAATCCTACTTTTATCAATTTCATCATCAAGATCTAAAAACTCCGAATTTTTGGGACGCCTTCTAGGTAAAGGAAGATCATATTCAGTTTCATCAAGATTCATATTGCAAAACAAAGATTTAATAGGGGATACATCAGTAACTTCTAGATCTTCATCTTGATTTTCATAAGAATTGGAAGAACACGCTTTAATAAAGGCATCTTTCGTAGCACGCATCCTAGCGGTTCTTTACTTGCACTCATCAATGGAAATTATCATGGCTTTGAGAGACTCATTGATATCATGCTTAGGAGGAATAGATCTAAGCTTTAAAGAATCAACCTCAAGAGAAATTCTATCAACGTTCCTAGCCAAATCATCAACTTTAAGCAATTTCTCTTCAAGCAAAGCATTAAAATTCTTTTGTGAGTTCATAAACTCTTTAACACTAGTCTCAAATTCAGAGGGCATCTTATTAAAATTTCCATAAGAGTTGTTGTAGGAATTTCCATAATTATTAGAAGGATTACTAGGATAAGGCCTAGGATTAAAATTCCCTCTATACGCGTTGTTACCAAAATTATTCCTACCAACAAAATTCACATCCATAGATTCATTATTATTCTCAATCAAAGTAGACAAAGGCATATCATTAGGATCAGAAGAAACACTCTTAGTAGCAAATAATTTCATAATTTCATCCATCTTTTCACTCAAAACATTGATTTCTTCTTCGCATGCACTTTTTTATTAGTAGATCTTTCAGTGTGCCATTGAGAATAATTAACCATAATATTATCTAGGAGTTTAGTAGCATCTCCTAAAGTGATTTCCATAAAAGTGTCTCCCGCGGCCGAATCTAAAAGATTTCTAGAGGCAAAATTCAATCCGGCATAATTTTTTTGTATAATCATCCACAAATTCAAACCATGAGTAGGGCAATTACGTATCATTAATTTCATTCTCTCCCAAACTTGTGCAACATGTTCATGATCAAGTTGCTTAAAATTCATAATATCGTATCTAAAAGAGATGATCTTAGCGAGAGGAAAATACATAGAGATAAAAGCATCTTTGCACTTGTTCCAAGAATCAATACTATTTTTAGGCAAAGACGAAAACCAAGCTTTAGCATGATATCTAAGCGAAAAAGGAAATAGCTTCAATTTAACAATATCATTATCGACATCTTTCTTCTTTTGCATATCACATAAATCAACGAAGCTATTTAGATGAGTAGCGACATCTTCACTAGGAAGGCCGGCGAATTGATCTTTCATAACAAGATTCAAAAAAGCAGTATTGATTTCACAAGATTCAGTATTGGTAAGAGGAGCAATCGGAGTGCTAAGGAAATCATTATTGTTGGTATTGGTAAAGTCACACAATTTGGTATTATCTTGAGCCATCATGACAAGCAAGCAAATCAACACACGAGCAAACAAAAGGCAAGCGAGAAAAAGGCAAACGGAAAAGAGTGGGCGAATAAAACGGCAAGGGTGAAGTGGGGGAGAGGAAAACGAGAGGTAAATGGCAAATAATGTAATGCGAGAGATAAGGAATTGTGATGGGTACTTGGTATGTTGACTTTTGCGTAGACTCCCCGGCAACGGCGCCAGAAATCTTCCTGCTACCTCTTGAGCACTGCGTTGGATTTCCTTGAAGAGGAAAGGGTGATGCAGCAGAGTAGAGTAAGCATTTCCCTCAGTTTTTAAGAACCAAGGTATCAATCCTGTAGGAGGCTACGCGCGAGTCCCTCGTACCTATACAAAACAAATAGCTCAACGCAACCAACGCGATTAGGGGTTGTCAATCCCTTCACGGCCACTTACGAGAGTGAGATCTGATAGAGATGATAGATAATATTTTTGGTATTTTTGATATAAAGATGCAAAGTAAAATAAAAGTTAAAGTAAAAAAGCAAAGCAATAATAAAGTGATTGGAGATTGATATGATGAGAATAGACCCGGGGGCCATAGATTTCACTAGTGGCTTCTCTCAAGAGCATAAGTATTCTACGGTGGGTGAACAAATTACTGTTGAGCAATTGACAGAATTGAGCATAGTTATGAGAATATCTAGGTATGATCATGTATATAGGCATCACGTCCGAGACAAGTAGACCGACTCTGCCTGCATCTACTATCATTACTCCACTCATCGATCGCTATCCAAAGATGCATCTAGAGTATTAAGTTAAAAATAGAGTAACGCCTTAAGCAAGATGACATGATGTAGAGGGATAGTTTCATGCAATATGATAAAAACCCCATCTTGTTATCCTCGATGGCAACAATACAATACGTGCCTTGCTGCCCCTACTGTCACTGGGAAAGGACACCGCAAGATTGAACCCAAAGCTAAGCACTTCTCCCATTGCAAGAAGAACCAATCTAGTAGGCCAAACCAAACTGATAATTCGAAGAGACTTGCAAAGATAACCAATCATACATAAAAGAATTCAGAGAAGATTCAAATATTGTTCATAGATAGACTTGATCATAAACCCACAATTCATCGGTGTCAACAAACACACCGCAAAAATAAGATTACATCAAATAGATCTCCACGAGAGAGGGGGAGAACATTGTATTGAGATCCAAAAAGAAAGAAGAAGCCATCTAGCTACTAACTATGGACCCGAAGGTCTGAGGTAAACTACTCACACTTCATCGGAGGGGCTATGATGATGTAGAAGCCCTCCGTGGTGGATGCCCTCTCCGGCGGAGCTCCGAAACAGGCCCCAAGATGGGATCTCGTGGGTACAGAAGGTTGCGGCGGTGGAATTAGGTTTTGGCTCAGATTCGATCGTTTGGGGTGCGTAGTTATATATAGGAGGAAGGAGTACGTCGGTGGAGCAAAGGGGGGCCCACGAGGCAGGGGGCGCGCCCTAGGGGGGGCGCCCTCCAACCTCGTGACCGCCTCCCTTCTTTCTTGATAGAGGGTCCAAGTCTCCTGGATCTTATTTGTTGAGAAAATTGCGTTCCCGAAGGTTTCATTCCGTTTGGACTCCGTTTGATATTCCGTTTCTTCGAAACACTGAAATAGGCAAAAAAACAGCAATTCTGGGCTGGGCCTCCGGTTAATAGGTTAGTCCCAAAAGTAATATAAAAGTGGAAAATAAAGCCCAATATGGTCCAAAACAGTAGATAATATAGCATGGAGTAATAAATTTTTTTTGATACGTTGGAGACGTGTCACACCCTCCTAAGGCTTGAGGGAAGATGAGGAAGGAATCTCGCCCCAATGAAGGCGTAACCGTGCCTTGTCCGGACCTGGACCAGACTCACTCCCCAAGTATCAGCACGAGCATTCGACATCGCCAAACCCAAGTTGTGGCCCGGGGCCTGGCCCCGGGCTCCCCCCTTCGGCATGACCAATAGAAGCAGAAGATGGAGGAGAAGGGATGTGAGGATGAATGCCTCCGCTCCTCCCCCGCCCCTCCTTTTATAGGAGGGCCGGGGAAGGGGCCGATCCCTCGACGGGTAACCGCCGCCCTCCTCCACCAATCCAAGAAGACCGGGCCCCTGCCTTGATGCTCTCCCTCACCACATGCCTCCGTTACCTACCCCACTTGGTGCATGCAACATACATGGCTAAGGATAAAGGGCGTGGTGGGAAGAGTGAATTGGTAGTTACTCACCCGTGCGTTAAAGTCATTCACGGGCCACTACAAAAGTGGCCCCACCACGATTGGCGTTACATGACACGCGGGAGAACTGGAGACCGGTCCGGGCTCAAATTAATGAAGAAGCAAAGAAGATCTCAAGGGGCCATCCACTTCTACGCCCCTGCGTGTGCACTGGTTAGGGCCTACCCCGATGACGCCCGGCAGTGCATTCGGGCCAGGCCCCGGGGCTCCTGTCGGTGCAACAAACCCTGGGTCCATGCCCAGACTGTGCACAGGCCCAAGAACAAGATTACAACACCAAGATCAGGTCAAAGCACGAGGAATCAGTTCTTCGAAGAACCAACGTGCAAATTAAGAAGACCAAGACTAGCCAGAGAGACAAGATACCACTATGAGAAGAACCTCCCTTGCCGGGGAGGCGAGCCTGGTGACGTTGGGGTTACCTCAGAAGCGAGCCTCCAAGATCGCCTCGGCGGGCCTGCCGGGGCTCGCGGAGGCAAACCACTCCACCACACCACCTCATGGCGACGAACATCGTCGATCGGTGCGACGTCAAGCTCCTAAGTGACTGCTCCCTGCCACATGGCAGCCACTTCCTACAGAAAATACCTCCAAGCGACACCCATCCTGAGACATGTCAAGCAAGCAGGCGCGAAGCTGGCAAAACAGCACGACAGGTCCTGCCGGGCAAACTGTGATGTGACACTAAGCGGCGCATTTAATGTGTTCTGTCAGCGTGCAGAATTAGGTATGATGCAACTGTTGCTATCTAATCAGTATGTAAAGACTGAGTTGCCACTGTGGTAACCCCTTGATCTATAAAAAGGAGGCCCATGGCAACCGTAGAAAGGATTCGGACCCCCTCACACTCATACACGCATAGCCACTCTCGCCCCGAGGCGACCTTGCCGGGCAAGAGCGCTGCGCTTTTCTACCATTATCCACCATCAATCCACCAAAGCAGGAATAGGATTTTACGCCTCACGGCGGCCTGAACCTGTGTAAAATTGCATGTGTGATCTCTGTCGTGCTATGCTACGCTTCTTCGCTCTTTGTGCAACGTGCCCATCCCTCGCCGAACCAAAAGGGGCTCATGGCCCCATAGGCGGCCATGCTTTCCCATGACACATCGCCAAGTCGAAGTCATTATGTGCTATGTCTGCCTTTTTTGTAATCCTAACAACTACTCCCTCCGTTCCTAAACAATTGTCTTTCTAGCCATCTCAAATGGACTACAACATACGGATGTATGTAGACATGTTTTAGAGTGTAGATTCACTCATTTTACTCCGTATGTAGTCACTTGTTGAAATCTCTAGAAAGACAAATATTTAGGAACGGAGGGAGTACATGTGTGCAGGACCTAGTTGTGATACGACATGCAAGTGGTGACCTTGCTTGCACAAGCAGATCATCAAGCTCCATAAGTTAAAATTGTCAAATTTGACCAATAATATGATACTCCTCGCTATGGGTAGCGCAAAGTCTAATCATCACCTACTGCACGTGAAATTTGTCCTACGTCGAAAAAGCTGATTGACGATGATTTGGCACTCTTTGGGCACGCCCTTTGAGATAAGCACTCCATTTTCCCATCATCATTAGCTAAGAGCTGCAACCTCCCGTAGCGGCTCCTCATCAGCGACGTGAATCACCTTGTCCTCGATCGAAGATGCTATATCAGCGGCTAACGAGTTTTGTCGCTCGTGCAGTCTTCTTTGAGTCTCAAACAATGTGAACCCGGAGCTTCGCAGCCCCTTCCGTTCCATAATTCTAACCACTTTTTAAGTGTAGTCGCACTCGCACCACGCCTAATGAACCCTTTCAGTTATTAAAGCTGGTTAGCCTAATTAAATCCCATTCAAAACCATGCGGCCTAAATGCTTTCCCCACGCGGCTCTCTCTCTCGCGCGCGCGCGCTTGAGCTTGAATATATAACCACGCGCCCGAGGAAGAAGCAGCCTCTTTCGTAGTAGCACCTGTTTATCCACTACGACCTCTTCTCCTCCGATCCCACAAGAGAGCCGAGCGAGGAGCCGAGGACTCGCCCGACCCCAGCCGCCATTGATGGCTCGTGCCACCTCCGCAGCGCTCGCGCTGCTCATCTTCCTCCTCTGCCGGCACGCCCACGCCGACGCGGGCACGACGCTGTCGCAAGGGCAGTCGCTGGCGGGTAACAACAAGCTCCTGTCGGCCAACGGCGCCTTCTCGCTCTCCTTCTTCTCGCCGCGCGGCGGCGACGGCTCGCGGGTGTACCTGGGCGTCATGTTCGCCAGGGCCGCGGAGCCGACCGTGCCGTGGGTGGCAAACCGCGACGCGCCGGTGAGCGGCACGGCCTCCTCCTACTCCGCCACCGTCACGGACTCCGGGGACCTCCGGGTGCTGGAGGGGGAGCGCGTCGTGTGGCGGACCAACACGACCTCGTCGGCCGGGAACTTCACGCTGACGATCCAGGACACGGGGAACCTCGTGCTCGCCGGCGGCGGCGGCGCGCAGGCGGTGCAGCTGTGGCAGAGCTTCGACCACCCGGCGGACACCTTCCTCCCCGGGATGAACATCACGCTGGCCCGGCGCGGCGGCGCCGTCGTCCGGCAGACGCTGTTCCGGTCGTGGAGGAGCACCGACGACCCGGCCCCCGGCAACTTCACGCTCGGGCAGGACCCGCTGGGCTCGGCGCAGCTCTTCATATGGCGGCGCGGCCAGGACGGCAAGGACGTGACGCACTGGAGGTCCGGGCAGTGGGCCAAGGGCAGCTTCGTGGGCATCCCGTATCGGCCGCTCAACCTCTACGGCTTCCAGCTCTCAGGCGACCCGTCCCAGATCAACGGCCTGTACTACACCTTCCAGCGCTTCAACTCCTCGCAGTACAGGTTCGTGCTCCAGCCCAACGGCACGGAGACGTGCTACCAGCTCGTGGACGCCACCGGCGCCTGGGAGGTCGTCTGGTCGCAGCCGACGTTGCCATGCCAGGCCTACAACACGTGCGGCCCGAACGCCGAGTGCTCCGCCGCCGACCACTGCACCTGCCTCAGAGGTTAAACTCCGAACTGCATTCCGATCGTGCTGCATTACTCCCCATGAACTATCGCTCAATTACGTTGGTGCAATTTTGCAGGTTTCGAGCCGAAATCCGAAGCGGAGTACAGCAATGGGGTGTGGACGCAGGGGTGCGTGAGGAGCAGCCAGCTGACCTGCAGCGAGAGGAACGTGAGCATGAGCAGCGGCGACGCCTTCGCCGTCCTCTCCGGCGTGAAGCTGCCGGACCTGGCGGCGTGGGAGTCGGCGGTCATCAGCGCGGACGCGTGCAGGCAGTGGTGCCTGGGCAACTGCACGTGCAACGCGTACAGCTACAGCGGCGGCACCGGGTGCTTGACCTGGGCCCACGAGTTGGTGGACGTCTACCAGTTCCCCGCTGGACAGTTCCCCAGCGGACAAGGGTTTGACCTGCACATCAAGGTCCCGGCTTCTCTATTAGGTAAGCTTATTAACGTTGATGATTTCTTAACCTTGAGCTTCTAAATTGGGTTTAGAAAACTGCAGTTAGGAAACTTCTCGGTTGTTGAGGAAATGTTGATAAACGCTTAGACTGTAGAAATTGTTGTTTTTGTTGCGTGCTTGTGGCAAGACTTGCACGACTGACTTGGCTTGCTACAACCCAAAAATCCAAACCACTGAATACTTAGAAGTAAACAATGACATTTTGGTCCTTGTCAACGAGGAACGCGACTTCAGCCGTGTTGATAATAATTCTAAATATGAACAAACTTGTGTGGATGCATACAAACTTGTGTGGATGCATGCACAGTCGTTGAGGTCTCCTCTGCCCTGTGTAGTCCACGGAATAAAATTCACCGGAACATGTAGTCGAGTAGGAGATGGTTGCCAACTTGGACCAGTAAACAGTTACCGTCAAGGGTGAAAACTAACCAGACTGCTCTGCCTTTCAGATGACTTTCGCCCCCCATTTCGTATGCTTTTTATCAGCTGTAGTTGTTCGGTAATAACGCATTAAGGCAGCTAAAAGGCTTAATCTGAATATTCGAAGCCCTGCCAGGACAAGGAAACGAATATAACTTGTCAACATATGCAAGCTGACTTTTGAGGAAAGATCGAAACGGTGTGTTTCCATCTTTCAGTCGGCTTAAAAGATTTCCCCGAAAACGACGTATGCTGAATGTTTTCACCAACTAGCACATTTTCATGAAAATGACCGAACATGGTCTGATCTTTCATTATGTTAGGATATGGATGAACCCGGTCCTGAGGTGGATGGTTTAGTTAAGTTCTCTCGCGAATAATATAATATATTGCAAGTAGCACAAATGGAACATGTGAAATAAACCAAGCTTAATTTGACTATGCAGGCCAACATGTCTGACCATATTTGGTGGTTTTTATATTGACCTGATCTGAATCCACGTGTGGCTTTGCCAGATTACACGCCCGCAGTTTGCAACTTTAGGAGATGTGACCTCGATCAATGATTAAAGTATTCTTCTGATGTGATAGGGTCGATTCATAGATAGTAGTACTGTTCCATAATCCTTTGCCACTGCAGATGAAAATGACCCATTTGACTGACAATTGGACATGGCTGATCATAGTTTTGACTGTATTTTTTTTACCTGGGCAGATTCAGGCTCCAAACGGAGGACAAGGATTATCGTTAGCGTAGTGATCGTCCTGGCGGTTGTACTGGCCGCATGCGGCTTTCTCATGTGGAAATGCAGAAGAAGAATCAGAGGTGAGGATCTGAATATTTCAGCAATTTGCAGGCAAATTTCTTGTGCTCAGGGAGGCCACCGCTATCACAGTATACATGGCAGGCTAATTTGGTTCATGTTATCTCGTACAGAGAAACTCGGCGTCGGTGGCGGGAAAAAGAGGACGGGAGCCGCGCTGATGCTGCGCCCTGCCACGATGAAAGCCAAGCATGACTTCTCAGGGCCTAAGCAACCCGATCAGGAGGTGGCGGAGAACGGCGACGGCTGCGAGCTGCCGATGTTCACCCTGGAGACCCTGGCGGCGGCCACCGGCGGCTTCAGCGAGGCCAACAAGCTCGGGGAAGGAGGGTTCGGCCTCGTGTACAAGGGCAGCCTCCCCGGCGGCGAGGAGGTGGCGGTGAAGCGGCTGTCCAGGAGCTCCGGGCAGGGGTGCCAGGAGTTCAAGAACGAGGTGACACTCATCTCCGAGCTGCAGCACCGCAACCTGGTGAAGATCCTGGGCTGCTGCATCCATGGCCACGAGAAGATGCTGGTGTACGAGTACATGCCCAACAAGAGCCTCGACGCCTTCCTCTTCGGTATGCATTGCGCACGCACCATCTGTCTTATTAGGGTAGTGTTCGCTTTCTTGGGCCAGCTCTGACGATGTGGTACGGTGGTGATCGGATCAGATCCGGCGAGGCGGGGGCTGCTGGACTGGAAGACGAGGCTCCGCATCATCGAAGGGATCGCGCGGGGGCTGCTGTACCTCCACCGGGACTCGAGGCTCCGCGTGGTGCACCGCGACCTCAAGGCCAGCAACATCCTCCTCGACCATGAGATGAACCCTAAGATATCCGACTTCGGCATGGCCAGGATCTTCGGCGGCGACAAGAACCAGGAGAACACCAACCGCGTCGTCGGCACACTGTGAGTACCATTGCTTGCAGCCAGAAACCATCGATAGCAGAAGAATGTTGAATTTTTTTGCTGAAATTTTGGTACGACCATGTGTCACCAGAGGCTACATGTCGCCGGAGTACGCGATGGAGGGCCTGTTCTCGGTGAGGTCCGACGTGTACAGCTTCGGCATCCTCATCCTGGAGATCATCACCGGCCAGAAGAACAGCAGCTTCCACAACATGGAGGGCTCGCTCAACATCGTAGGCTACGTAAGCGTCTCACACCGATTCTCATCAGCATTGCGTCAGCTGTCCTGTTCTTCTTCTTCTCTGAGACAGAGTGAGCTTTGTTGCTGACCTGCTTTGGTCTCGGATGCAGGCGTGGCAGATGTGGAACTCGGACAAGGGGGAGCAGCTGATCGACCCGTTGATCCGGGCGTCGAGCTCGGCGTCGGCGTCGCGGGAAGCGCTCCGGTGCGTCCACATGGCGCTGCTGTGCGTGCAGGACTACGCCGGAGACCGGCCGGACATCCCGTACGTGGTGCTGGCGCTGGGCAGCGACAGCTCCGTGCTGCCGATGCCGAGGCCGCCCACCTTCACTCTGCAGTGCACGTCCTCGGACAGGGACAGGTTCAGGGGGAAGGCCGGCGACGAGTCCTACTCCGCCTGCGACCTCACCGTCACCATGCTTCAAGGGAGGTAGTCGTCGATGCTGGGTAGGGACATGTCGTGTGGAACTTGTGCCAGGCGATTCCGCTGCATGTAGAGATTGTTCCCGTTTGCTCTCTGTACATGGCGCAAATTTTGTAACACTGTGTTCTTTGGCAGGCTTAAAACTAGTCTAGTCTCGGAAAGTGGTGGACGGATACGAGAAAGCGGATTGATAAGCAGTCTCGGAAAGGTTTTGACACCTTCGTGATGCTAATCTGTTGGACGATATGGAAGCAAAGGAATGCGAGGGTCTTCGGCACGGGCGTAATCAAGAACGAGTGGGATACTGTTGACTCTATCTTTGATGAGTTGAGGACTTGGGCCAAAGCAGGAGATTTCGAAGGACAACCGATCATAGAGTAGTCGAGTAGAGCTAGGGAGTGGTGTGGAGGCTGGGTTAGGGTCGGTTTGTGACTCCTAACTAGCGATGTGTAATCTACATACGTTTTTTTCTTCTATCTATAATGACGCTTTGCGCTTTGCAAAAAAAAAAAAAAACTAGTCTAGTCGATCGGCATGGCAACAGCCAACTGTACATATGACAGGCTCAGGGAGTCATTTAATCTGTTTGCATTTTCTTTTGAATAGAGTCGATGTATTCAATTCACAGCGAGGTGCTTGAAAGGCATAGCAGCTATGTACCGCTAAGCTATATGCTGCCATGTTTTAGTTTTCAAAAATAGAACAATTGTAAATGTGCATGGTGGGCCAAGATCCAGTGCCCTGAGGCATCCCTAGAACGTAACACCGAATAAGTAATTTTACCGGAGCTGGGATATACCGGTGTTGGATCCACCATTCATCCATTTTGTCAAGATCCATGCGGCAGCTTTTGTTAGGAGAAAGGACACCTGCATGCATGGTACATATATTATCCCTCGCTCTTTCCCCTCGCAAGACATCCATTTAATTTCTTTAGAAAAAATTGGATGATAAATATGCTTTGAATCTAAACTCTGTTTTTGAAAAAAAATGATATATTTGAATTCAGGGAAACAAGACCTTTGAAACAAGACCGATCTTGGATATATTTTGAACAATTTGAGTTTTATAGTTTTCATATTTCAATTCTAGTTGTACTTCACAAACATCAGTTTCACACATTGAATAAACAACTTGACAAACACATTGAAATATGTTTCATGTATTTCATAAATACCAGTTTCATATATTTTAAATAATCATTTGAACGTATTTGAAATAACCCATTTAACATATTTCCACACACCAAAAAAAAAACAATTTCGGAAAATAATTTCACTCATTTAAAAAATATCAGTTAAGAAAACAAAGTTCACTCGTTACAAAAATAGATTTCACTAATTTCAGCAAACACATTACACTCATTTCCAACAGATATATTTCACTCATTTCAGGAAACACATTACGCTCACTCAATTGAAATATTATACTACATTTCACTCATTTTAAAAATTGATTTCACTCATTAAAAGAATATATCTCAAAACTAATATCACTCATTTTAGAAAACACATTACGCTCAATTACATAATTAGATTTCACTCATTTAGAGAACACATTACACTCACTCAATTGTAATAATATGTTTCACTCGTTTCAAAAAACTGATTTCACTCATTCCAAAAGATAGATATAACTCATTTCACTAGTTTCAGAAAACAAATTACACTCATTTACAAAAGATAGATTGCGCTCATTTCAAAGAATATAATTTCACTCATTCCAAAATCAGTATTTCACTAGTTTGAAGAAACACATTCCACTGATTTGGAAAGCTAATTCACTCTTTACAAATAAAATCTCTAATACTAATTTCACTTCAGATTTATGAAATATCTTGAAACTTATTTCACTCATCAAAAAACAGTTTCAAACATTGAAATAGAAAGTTCGACAGAATAATGGATATATTTCATTTTTTCAAGTATCTTATTTCTCACATTTCACTCATTTCAGAAAATGCATTACACTCACTCAATTAAAATATTATTTTCCACTTGTTTCAAAAACTGATTACACTAATTACAAAAGATAGATTTCACTCATTTCACTAGTTTTAGAAAAAAAACACATTACATTTACTAAATTGAAATAACAATGTCACTTGTTTCAAAGATAGATTTCACTCATTTCACTAGTTTCAGAAAAACACAATACAATCACTAAATTGAAATAACAACGCCACTTGTTTCAAAGATAGATTTCACTTATTTTTAAAACTGATTGGAAATAATCAGCTTAACATTTTTTAAATAACCAGTTTCACATTTTTTAAATAACAAGTTTCACATATTTTGCACTGAAATATGTTTCATATACATGGAAAACAAAATTTGCCCATTTCAAAAAAATTGGTTTCACTCATTTCAAAGAACTTATTTCACTTATTTCAGAAAACTGATTTCACTCATTTGAAACGTTGAAATTTAATCATGTTTAAATGAATTCAAGATTGATCTTGTTCTAAAGGTCTTGGCGCGAGGAGTTCAAATATAGAAAATGTTTCTAAAATGGGATTATAGTTTTAAATATATGAACGAATGAAATTGCTAAAGAGAAAATAAAAGGCAGGATTTAATCTCGCATGCGGATGCACCTTTACGTGAACCAGAAGAGATAATGGATTAGGCATGCATCAAGTGTTACTTTATCACTGACATTGGCCTGCCATCTGACGTGACATAATGTTAAATACACCATGCTCTTTGGGAATACACTAATATACGAGATGTGGGCCAGCAAAGCGCACGTATCGCAAGATGGACAAACGACATATGGTTAGCCGGTACCTCCAGCCACTGGTAAGAAGGAGTTTGCGGACGTAACACCGCGAGTAGCCCATGAATGGGTCCACGAACTTGGCCACTTCCAGGTTGAAGTAGAGATGTTCCAGTCGGGACACCAACACAATATGGCCTCTTCGCTTCTCGCTAGAGCCACAAAGCCAACGTAATCCCTGGGGGCTCGAAACACTACCAGTGTGCTTGTGTTGAGGTGACGCGTCTAGGCAAGGACGTAAAGCGCCTCTCCGACTTCATGATGATAATGGCCGATGTGGTAATCACATGACTAGATAGGAGGGTGCAACCCCTCAAAGTAAGGGAGCATCTGATGTTCAAATATACCTGTGAGGGAGATTGTTCCCGTACTCTGTCCGCATTCTTCGAGAATAGGTAGCTCCATTGTAATGATATCTTCAATCCTGAAGGGGAAAACCTCCAGTATTACAGAGGAGCTTTGGTTTCTGGGCTTCTCGGGTGAGCGCCCTCCAAACAACATCGATATTCTTCTTCGGCGTTTACCTTTCTACCTCGATCCTTTTTTGGTCCTTAGACTCCGACCTTCCTTTTTTAGCGCTTCTCCGGCTATGTCTCCTCGGCGCGCAGCCCGAGGATCCATTGACCAAATACATGTAGTTCATCATCGCCTTGGATACCACTATCGAGAACGAGACCGAGCCGAACGCGAACCGGGACAACGATGATACCAACAACGGGCTGATGGCGGTGGCCATGACGAGGACGAGATCGGCAATGAGGAGGAGGAGGATGACCCGACTGCTATCCCAAAGGACGACAAAAATTGAAGGAAATATGCCCTAGAGGCAATAATAAAGTTGTTATTTTATATTTCCTTATTCATGATAAATGTTTATTATTCATGCTAGAATTGTATTAACCGGAAACTTGATACATGTGTGGATACATAGACAAAATACCGTGTCCCTAGTAAGCCTCTACTAAACTAGATCGTTAGTCAAATATGGTTAAGTTTCCTAACCATAGACATGTGTTGTCATTTGATGAACGTGATCACATCATTAGGAGAATGATGTGATGGACATGACCCATCCATTAGCTTAGCATATTGATCGTTCAGTTTTATTGCTATAGCTTTCTTCATGTCCTATACATACTCCTATGACTATGAGATTATGTAACTCCTGGATACCGGAGGAATACCTTGTGTGCTATCAAACGTCACAACGTAACCGGGTGATTATAAAGATGCTCTACATGTATCTCCGAAGGTGTTTGTTGGGTTGCCATAGATCGAGATTAGGATTTGTCACTCGGAGTATCGGAGAGGTATCTCTGGGCCCTCTCGGTAATACACATCATAAGAAGCCTTGCAAGCAATGTGACTAATGAGTTAGTTGCAGGATAATGTATTACGGAACGGGTAAAGTGACTTGCTGGTAACAATATTGAACTGGGTAGGAAGATACCGACGCTCGAATCTCGGACAAATAACATATCGATGATAAAGGGACTGACATATGTTGTCATTACGGTACGACCGGTAAAGATCTTCGTAGAATATGTAGGAACCAATATGAGCATCCAGGTTCCACTGTTGGTTATTGGCCGGAGAGGTGTCTCGGTCATGTCTACATAGTTCTCGAACCCGTAGGGTCCGCACGCTTAACGTTCGATGACGATTTTGTATTATATGTGTTATGTGATTTGGTGACCAAATGTTGTTCGGAGTCTCGGATGAGATCACAGACATGACGAGGAGTCTCAAAATGGTCGAGAGGTAAAGATTCATATATAGGACGATAATATTCGGACACCGGAAGTGTTCCAGGGGTACCGGGTACATATCGGGTCACCGGAAGGGGTTCCACGCACCCCCGGCAACTATATGGGCCTAATGGGCCAAGAGAGGGACAGACCAGTCCCTAAGGGGCTGCTGCGCCCCCCTATAGGCCGAAATAGGAGGAGAAGGAAAGGAGGGAAGGGAGAAGGAAAGGGGAGGATTTGGCCTCCCCCTTTCCTTCCCTCCTCCCTCTCTTTCCTTCCCCCTCCGATACTTATGGAAGGGGGGAGGCCGACTTGGAGGAGGCGCCCAAGTAGGATTCCTCCTACTTGGGGCGCCCCTTGCCGCATTCCGTTTGGCTCCCACGCGTTCCGTTGCCTCCCGATGAACACGATGCATTCCGTTGCCTCCCGATGAACACAACACATTCTGTTGCCTCCCCATGAACATGACGCATTCCGTTGCCTCCCCATAAACACGAAGACGACGCTGTTTCTCCGTTTCGACCCAGCCATGCACGAGCCCTGGCCGTACGTATGCGCGAGTAGGCGTTCGAGACCCCGCCCGTATGTACACATACGTGGCCGTATTTTCTTTCTTGCACCCTGGCCGCTGTACGTACGTGTACATGCTACGTGCGCGCCTCTACATCCACCAGTATATATATATGTACACGTTCGCGACCAGAATGACAATGCTACGTACGCTTCGACCAGGTGGGTCCCGGTATCGAGCACTTCCTTGTGTGCGAAGATGTAGCTGGTGGGTCCCAGCGATCGGGGAAACATTTTTTTCATGAAATACGATGGCCCGTCCGGTGGGTCCCCACTGTCAGGTGGAGGAATAATTATTTTGCACGTAATAAGGAGGCACTTCCTTGCTGCGCCCGTGGACCCAACTGTCAGCCTCTCCACGCATGATCCACGTCCGATGGAAGCCGTTCCTTGACCATGTTGACCACGCCGTGCGAGAGCACCAGGCGGTGGACGACAATGAGGCCTAGGAAGGGACGACGCGGAGCCGGGAAGACGCGGCGATGGATGCCTACGCGTGAGAGGAGTACGAGGTTCACCGTTCGCCGAGGTGTGAGGCTGTCGTCGCCGCAGGCCTGGCTAGCGGTGGGAGTAGTAGGGGCGATGAGGCCTCATCGGCAAAGACACCCGCCACCGGAGGCAGGAGCGGCGGTCTCCCAGGCTGGCTTGGGCGGTGGTGCAAGAAGAGCAGCGATTGAAGAAGCAGCAGGACCGTTCGATTCAAATCCAACGATTCTGCTGCTAGAATCGTTGTTGACTAAGTTGACAAGCCTGCGACGCGTCAACTTAATAGGCCTGGTCAGCCTCCCAACCGGTGTGCCCCAGATGTCAGTGGGAGGAATCATTTTTTCGCGTAATAAGGAGGCAGTTGATTGCATGCGGCCAGGCCAGCGGAGGGAGTAGGGTGGGCCGGGGAAGCCTGTGCGGCATCACAATGGGCCACAAGAGGAGGAGCAGCAGTCCAGTCCTTGGCGCTAGTTTAGGCGGCTGGAGCAGGAAGATCAGAGATTGAAGAAGCACGTCGGCTGTTGGATGGACATCCAACACTAACTGTTGCTAGAATCGTGTGTTCACTGACAAAGCCTCGTGTAAACAAGTCAGCCTTGAAATATGTGGCGCGTACAGCTCATTTGCTATTATTTTTATAAGTTTTACTCATTTTCTAATTCATATGGAATTTGTTGCAGTCCGTTTTCCATTTTTAGAATTGCTGGCCATTTTCTGGTCTGTACCAGGGTCAAAAAATTAACTAAATATGTGGGAAATTTTGAAAATTCGCAAATTTTTGCTGGGGAACAAAATATTCTTAATCCAAAAATTAATAGCCATACTAAAACAAATTTAAAAATAAATTAGTACTATGTCATTTTAAATCCAATGAAATACGTATAAGATATGAGTGAAGAACAAAAACAAAAAAAGAAACTTATATCCCATTTGCTATAATTTTTTTGGAATTTTCAACCCCTTTTGATATTACTTTTAAGAGACATTGACCATACTCTTAAGCCAGGCCGGAATGCATCCCTCCTCGTCTTGAAAGATTTGCAGCCCAGTAATTTGGAGAAAACAAATAGGCCTAGCTTGGGTATTCTTCAAAAAGAAATACTGGGCTACCTATTTTCTCAAAGAACCGGTGCATGAGCATTTAGCTTTATTTATTTATTTATTTACTTATTTATGTTTAGGGGACCATGAGCATGTACCTGGACCGGATTCATGTGAGAGCCTCCCTTCCAGTTAATTTTGGGCTTCTCTATTGGGCCTTCATCAGTGAGCTGCATGTTATCAACAAGTGGAAAATGTGTTCCGTACGAAAAATAGTATGCGCTACGTACGGTACGGGGCACTAAAGGATCGAACCGTGCAACGACTTCCAAAACATTGTGTTTGTCGTTCTAACAACACATTTATTCAACCAATAGACAAAATATACTACTGATTGTACATTGAAAACAGCAGTAGCAGCAACCAGGGCTGGGGGTGCAATAGAAGCAGTAAGCAGGCCAGAAGAGTGAAGACGCAGCTCTCTCTTCCAAACCAAACATCAGCCATCATTACAAAAGGGCTACCAAAAAATAACAAGTGTATGCATCAAACTAAATAAAGATCCTACTACACCAAGTGTAGTGCTACGTCTTGAGTTTGCGTTGGTTTTCCCCGAAGAGGAGAGGATGATGCAGCACAGTAGCGTAAGTATTTCCCTCAGTTTTTGAGAACCAAGGTATCAATCCAGTAGGAGGCCACGCGCAAGTCCCTCGTACCTGCACAAAACGATAGCTACTCGCAACCAACGCGATTAGGGGTTGGCAATCCCTTCACGGTCACTTACGAGAGTGAGATCAGATAGAGATAATATTTTTGGTATTTTTGGTATAAAGATGCAAAGTGAAAAGTAAAGGCAAAGTAAGAACAAAGCAAGTAAATAAAATGATAGAGATTTATATGATGAGAATAGACCCGGGGGCCATAGGTTTCACTAGTGGCTTCTCTCAAGAGCATAAGTATTCTACGGTGGGTGAACAAATTACTGTTGAGCAATTGATGAATTGAGCATAGTTATGAGGTTATCTAGGTATGATCATGTATATAGGCATCACGTCCGAGACAAGTAGATCAAAACGATTCGCATCTACTACTATTACTCCACTCATCGACCGCTATCCAAAGCATGCATCTAGAGTATTAAGTTAAAAACAGAGTAACGCCTTAAGCAAGATGACATGATGTAGAGGAATAAATTCATGCAATATGATAAATACCCCATCTTGTTATCCTCGATGGAAACAATACAATACGTGCCTTGCAACCCTTTCTGTCACTAGGTAAGGACACCGCAAGATTGAACCCAAAGCTAAGCACTTCTCCCATTGCAAGAACTACCAATCTAGTTGGCCAAACCAAACCGATAATTCGAAGAGACTTGCAAAGATAACTCAATCATACATAAAAGAATTTAGAGAAGATTCAAATATTATTCATAGATAAGCTGGATCATAAACCCACAATTCACCGGTCTCAACAAACACACCGCAAAAAGAAGATTACATCGAATAGATCTCCACGAGAGAGGGGGAGAACATTGTATTGAGATCCAAAAAGAGAGAAGAAGCCATCTAGCTACTAGCTATGGACCCGAAGGTCTGAAGTAAACTACTCACACTTCATCGGAGGGGCTATGGTGTTGATTTAGAAGCCCTCTGTGGTGGATGCCCCTCCGTGAGCTCTAACAGGCCCCAAGATGGGATCTCGTGGATACAGGAAGGTACGGCGATGGAATTAGGTTTTTGGCTCCTCCTCTGATCGTTTGGGGATACGTAGGTATATATAGGAGGAAGGAGTACGTCGGTGGAGCGTCAGGGGGCCCACGAGGTAGGGGGGCGCGCCCAGGGAGGCGCCCTCCACCCTCGTGACCGCCTCTGGCACTTCTTGGAGTAGGGTCCAAGTCTCCTGGATCACGTTCGGTGAGAACATCACGTTCCCGAAGGTTCCATTCCGTTTGGACTCTGTTTGATATTCCATTTCTTCGAAACACTGAAATAGGCAAAAAAACAGCAATTCTAGGCTGGGCCTCCGGTTAATAGGTTAGTCCCAAAAGTAATATAAAAGTGGAAAATAAAGCCCAATATAGTCCAAAACAGTAGATAAAGTAGCATGGAGCAATCAAAAATTATAGATACGTTGGAGACATATCAGGCATCCCCAAGCTTAATTCCTGCTCGTCCTCGAGTAGGTAAATGATAAAAAGAGAATTTTTGATGCGGAGTGATACTTTGGCATAATTTCAATATAAATCTTCTTACTTGTGATATGAATATTCAGATCCGAAAGATTTAAGACAAAGGTTCATATTGACATAAAAATAATAATACTTCAAGCATACTAATCAAAGAAATCATGTCCTCTCAAAATAACATGGCCAAAGAAAGTTCATCCCTACAAAATCATATAGTTGGGCTATGCTTCATTTTCGTCACAAAAAGATGTGCACAACTTCTATACCCCCGATGACAAGCCAAGCAATTGTTTCATACTCAAATAATCTCAAACCCTTTCAACCTTTACGCAATACATGAGCGCGAGCCATGGATATAGCACTATGGGTGGAATAGAAATATGATGATGGGATTGTGTGGAGAAGACAAAAAAGGAGAAAGTCTCATATCGACGAGGATAATCAACGGGCTATGGAGATGCCCATCAATTGATGTCAACATGAGGAGTAGGGATTGCCATGCAACGGATGCACTGGAGCTATAAGTGCTCAACAAAAGAAAACTAGTGGGTGTGCATCCAATTTGCTTGCTCACGAAGACCTAGGGCACTTTGAGGAAGCCCATCATTGGAATATACAAGCCAAGTTCTATAATGAAAAATTCCCACTAGTATATGAAAGTGACAAAATGAGAGACTCTCTATCATGAAGATCTTAGTGCTAATTTGAAGCATAATATATGAGACTCACTACATGAAGAACAAGCTGCTACTTTGAAGAACAAGTGTGGTAAGAGGATAGTAGCATTGTCGCTTCTCTCTTTTTCTCTCATTTTTTTATTTGGGCCTTTTCTCTCTTTTTTTTATGGCCTATTTTTTTTTGTCCGGAGTCTCATCCCGACTTATGGGGGAATCATAGTCTCCATCATCCTTTCCTCACTTGGGACAATGCTCTAATAATGATGATCATCACACTTTTATTTCTATTACAACTTCAACAATTACAACTCGAAACTTAGAACAAAATATGACTCTATATGAATGCCTTCGGCGATGTACCGGGATGGTGCAATGAATCAAGAGTGACATGTATGAAAAATAATGCATGGTGGCTTTGCCACAAATACGATGTCAACTACATGATCATGCAATGGCAATATGAAAAAAGTAATGTATGTCATAATAATGATGATGGAAGTTGCATGGCAATATATCTCGGAATGACTATGGAAATGCCATGGTAGGTAGGTATGGTGGCTGTTTTGAGGAAGATATAAGGAGGTTTATGTGTGAAAGAGCGTATCATATCACGGGGTTTGGATGCACCGGCGAAGTTTGGACCAACTCTCAAGGTGAGAAAGGGCAATGCACAGTACCGAAGAGGCTAGCAAATGCGGAAAGGTAAAAGTGCGTATAATCCATGGACTCAACATTAGTCAAAAGAACTCATATACTTATTGCAAAAATTTAGAATCCATCAAAAATCAAGTACTACGCACAATGCTCCTAGGGGGATAGATTGGTAGGAAAAGACCATCGCTCGTCCCCGACCGCCACTCATAAGGATGCACAAGCCAGGTACACTTCATGTTTCAAATTTGTTACACAACTTTACCCATACGTGCATGCTACGGGACTTGCAAACTTCAACACAAGTATTTCTCAAATTCACAATTATAAACTAGCACGACTTTGATATTATTACCTCCATATCTCAAAACAATTATTAAGCATTAAATTTATCTTAGTATTCAATTCACTCAAAAGAAAGTTTCACATATCTTGAACACCAAGTATATTAACATTAAGCAAATTACCATGCTATTAACGACTCTCAAAATAATCTAAGTGAAGCATGAGAGATCAAGTTTATTTAAAACAAATCCACCACCGTGCTAAAAGATCTAAGTGAAGCACTAGAGCAAAAATTATCACACTCAAAAGATATAAGTGAAGCACTATAAGCAAAACTATCAAGCTCAAAAGATATAAGTGAAGCACATAGAGTATTCTAACAAATTCCAAATCATGTATGGCTCTCTCAAAAGGTGTGTACAGCAAGGATGATTATGGTAAACTAACAAGCAAAGACGCAAATAATACAAGACGCTCCAAGCAAAACACATATCATGTTGGTGAATAAAAATATAGCTCCAAGTAAATTACCGATGAAAGTGGACGAAAGAGGGGATGCCTTCCGGGGGATCCCCAAGCTTTGACTTTTTGGTGTCCTTGGATTATCTTGGGGGTGCCATGGGCATCCCCAAGCTTAGACTCTTGCCACTCCTTGTTCCATAATCCATCAAAAGAATTCACCCAAAACTTGAAAACTTCACAACACAAAACTCTATAGAAATCTCGTGAGGTCCGTTAGAGAAAGAAAACAAAAGACTACTTCAATGTACTGTAATGAACTCATTCTTTATTTATATTGGTGTTAAACCTACTGTATTCCAACTTCTATATGGATTATAAACTATTTTACTAGCCATAGATTCATCAAAATAAGCAAACAACACACGCAAAACAAAATCTGTCAAAAACAGAACAATCTGTAGTAATCTGTAACTAACGCAAACTTATGGAAACCAAAAAATTCTACCAAAATTATAAGACCTGGAGAATTTGTTTATTGATCAGCAGCAATTGTAATCACTATTTTATCACGTTCTGGTGATTTTTAACAATTCGGTCACTGAGCGCAAAGATTCTGGAAATTACAGCAAGATCAAATAATTATCTCCCAAGAAGATCTAATAGGTTTAACTTGGCACAAACACTAATTAAAAGATAAAACCACATCTAAACATAGGATAGATGGATTATTTATTCCTAAACAGAAGCAAAAACAAAAAAACAAAAAATAAAATTGGGTTGCCTCCCAACAAGCGCTATTGTTTAACGCCCCTAGCTAGGCATAAAAGCAAGGATAGATCTAGGTATTGCCATGTTTGGTACGCAATCCATAAGTGGCTCTCATGATAGATTCATATGGTAATTTTATTTTCTTTCTAGGAAAGTGTTCCATGCCCTTCTTTAAAGGGAATTGGAATCTAATATTTCCTTCCTTCATATCAATAATTGCACCAATCGTTCTAAGGAAAGGTCTACCAAGAATAATAGGACATGAAGGATTGCAATCTATATCAAGAACGATAAAATCTACGGGCACATAATTCCTATTTGCAACAATAAGAACATCATTAATTCTTCCCATAGGCTTTTTAATAGTGGAATCCGCAAGATGCAAGTTTAGAGAGCAATCATCAAAGTTACGGAAATCTAGCAAATCACACAAAGTTTTGGGAATAGTAGAGACACTAGCACCCAAATCACACAAAGCATGAAACTCATAATTTTTAATTTTAATTTTGATAGTAGTTTCCACTCATCATGGAGTTTTCTAGGGATAGAAACTTTCAACTCAAGCTTTTCTTCATAAGATTGCATCAAGGCATCAACAATGTGTTCGGTAAAGGCCTTATTTTGACTATAAGCATGAGGAGAATTTAGCACGGATTGCAACAAGGAAATACAATCAATTAAAGAGCAATTTTCATAATTAAATTCCTTGAGATCCAATATAGTGGGTTTAGCAATATCTCGATTTTTATTTCTTTCAATCCCACTTTTATCAATTTCATCATCAAGATCTAAAAACTCAGAATTCTTAGAACGCCTTCTAGGTAAAGGAAGATCATATTCAGTTTCATCAAGATTCATATTGCAAAACAAAGATTTAATAGGGGGCACATCAATAACTTTCAGATCTTCATCTTGATTTTCATAGGAATTAGAAGAACACGCTTTAATAAAGGCACCTTTGGAAGCACGCATCCTAGCGGTTCTTTCTTTGCACTCATCAATGGAAATTCTCATAGCTTTGAGGGACTCATTGATATCATGCTTAGGAGGAATAGATCTAAGCTTTAAAGAATCAATCTCGAGAGAAATTCTATCAATGTTCCTGGCCAAATCATCAACTTTAAGCAATTTCTCTTCAAGCAAAGCATTAAAATTCTTCTGTGAATTCATAAACTCTTTAATACTACTCTCAAATTCAGAGGGCATCTTATTAAAATTTCCATAAGAGTTGTTGTAGGAATTTCCATAATTATTAGAAGGATTACTAGGATAAGGCCTAGGATTAAAATTCCCTCTATACGCGTTGTTACCAAAATTATTCCTACCAAAAAAATTCACATCCATAGATTCATTATTATTCTCAATCAAGGTAGACAAAGGCATATCATTAGTATCAGAAGAAACACTCTTAGTAAATAACTTCATAAGTTCATCCATCTTTCCACTCAAAACATTGATTTCTTCTATAGCATGCACTTTTTTATTAGTAGATCTTTCAGTATGCCATTGAGAATAATTAACCATAATATTATCTAGGAGTTTAGTAGCATCTCCTAAAGTGATTTCCATAAAAGTGTCTCCCGCGGCCGAATCTAAAAGATTTCTAGAAGCAAAATTCAATCCAGCATAATTTTTTTTGTATAATCATCCACAAGTTCAAACCATGAGTAGGACAATTACGTATCATTAATTTCATTCTCTCCCAAGCTTGTGCAACATGTTCATGATCAAGTTGCTTAAAATTCATAATATCGTTCCTTAGAGAGATAATCTTAGAGGGAGGAAAATACTTAGAGATAAAAGCATCTTTGCATTTGTTCCAAGAATCAATACTATTTTTAGGCAAAGATGAAAACCACGCTTTAGCACGATCTCTAAGAGAAAAAGGAAATAGCTTGAATTTAACGACATCATTATCGACATCTTTTTTCTTTTGCATATCACATAAATCAACGAAGCTATTCAGATGAGTAGCGGCATCTTCACTAGGAAGGCCGACGAATTGATCTTTCATAACAAGATTCAACAAAGCAGTATTGATTTCACAAGATTCAATATTGGCAAGAGGAGCAATCAGAGTGCTAAGGAAATCATTATTATTGGTATTGGTGAAGTCACACAATTTGGTAGCATCTTGAGCCATCGCGACGAACAAGCAAACTAACACACGAGCAAACAAACGGACGAGGAAAAAAGGCAAAGGAAAAAGGAGGGGGAGATTGGGAAAGAGAGGGCAAAAAACGGCAAGGGTGAAGTGGGGGAAAGGAAAACGAGAGGAAAATGGCAAATAATGTAATGTGAGAGATAGGGATTGTGATGGGTACTTGGTAAGTTGACTTTTGCGTAGACCTCCCCGGCAACGGCGCCAGAAATCCTTCTTGCTACGTCTTGAGCTTGCATTGGTTTTCCCCGAAGAGGAGAGGATGATGCAGAACAGTAGCGTAAGTATTTCCCTCAGTTTTGAGGACCAAGGTATCAATCCAAGAGGAGGCCACGCGCAAGTCCCTCGTACCTGCACAAAACGATAGCTACTCGCAACCAACGCGATTAGGGGTTGTCAATCCCTTCACGGTCACATACGAGAGTGAGATCTGATAGAGATAATATTTTTGGTATTTTTGGTATAAAGATGCAAAGTGAAAAGTAAAGGCAAAGTAAGAACAAAGCAAGTAAATAAAATGATAGAGATTGATATGATGAGAATAGACCCGGGGGCCATAGGTTTCACTAGTGGCTTCTCTCAAGAGCATAAGTATTCTACGGTGGGTGAACAAATTACTGTTGAGCAATTGATAGAATTGAGCATAGTTATGAGGTTATCTAGGTATGATCATGTATATAGGCATCACGTCCGAGACAAGTAGATCGAAACGATTCTGCATCTACTACTATTACTCCACTCATCGACCGCTATCCAAAGATGCATCTAGAGTATTAAGTTAAAAAGAGTAACGCCTTAAGCAAGATGACATGATGTAGAGGAATAAATTCATGCAATATGATAAATACCCCATCTTGTTATCCTGGATGGCAACAATACAATACGTCCCTTGCAACCCTTTTTGTCACTAGGTAAGGACACCGCAAGATCGAACCCAAAGCTAAGCACTTCTCCCATTGCAAGAACTACCAATCTAGTTGGCCAAACCAAACTGATAATTCAAAGAGACTTGCAAAGATAACTCAATCATACATAAAAGAATTAAGAGAAGATTCAAATATTATTCATAGATAAGCTGGATCATAAACCCACAATTCATCGGTCTCAACAAGCACACCGCAAAAAGAAGATTACATCAAATAGATCTCCATAAGAGAGGGGGAGAACATTGTACTGAGATACAAAAAGAGAGAAGAAGCCATCTAGCTACTAGCTATGAACCCGAAGGTCTGAAGTAAACTACTCACACTTCATCGGAGGGGCTATGGTGTTGATGTAGAAGCCCTCTGTGGTGGATGCCCCCTCCGGCGGAGCTCCAGAACAGGCCCCAAGATGGGATCTCGTGGATACAGGAAGGTACGGCGGTGGAATTAGATTTTTGGCTCCTCCTCTGATCGTTTGGGGATACGTAGGTATATATAGGAGGAAGGAGTACGTCGGTGGAGCGTCAGGGGGCCCACGAGGTAGGGGGTGCGCCCAGGGGGGGGCGCTCTCCACCCTCGTGACCGCCTCTGGCACTTCTTGGAGTAGGATTCAAGTCTCCTGGATCACGTTCGGTGAGAAGATCACGTTCCCGAAGGTTTCATTCCGTTTGGACTCCGTTTGATATTCCGTTTCTTCGAAAAACTGAAATAGGCAAAAAAACAGCAATTCTGGGCTGGGCCTCCGGTTAATAGGTTAGTCCCAAAAGTAATATAAAAGTGGAAAATAAAGCCCAATATAGTCCAAAACAGTAGATAAAGTAGCATGGAGCAATCAAAAATTATAGATACGTTGGAGACGTATCATGTACGCATCTAACTAACTGGCTCAGTTAGACGTTACTATTTATTAAGATGTGGAGATTGGCTGACGGCTTGAACTAGATGGGTGCCTGACGGGGGAAACTCCAGCCAGCAGGTCGAAGTCTGATACTTGCGACCCTCCCTCCTACTTTGGGCTGCGAGCGTGGCGACACATATCGAGGTATGGTGCATGCGAGAGGCGCATGGTACGCTGTGTACACAGTTTTGCTCGATGAATGAAACGCGCTGCCATCATGATCCTTGCCGTCGGTTATCTCCTGGTTAATCGGATAATTCAGTCCGACAAACAGAGAGCGTGTACTAAGGCTACTTACCAGCCTCCAGTCAAAAATTCCTGAAGGCCCAGAGAAGTAGGGATCCTGCTCAAAGACCTTGCAGTGATTGTGATTGTATTCCGTGAAACAACACGTCCGATACGTGTGAATGATCATCAATCTTTCACCGTCGTTTGATCGAGCCAGGAACCACCTGCAACTGCCATGCCGCTTTTCTTTGGAAGGTTCTGGGATTAGGAAGGGTAGGGACACCAGGCGGCCTACAACATCATATCAAGTTAGAGTCAAATAAAAAAGGGCTCTTGATTTAGTCAATCTTAAGAACAACATGTTATGAGCATGAATATTTTTTCAGCAAATGTTGTGATAATATAAGCAAGCCATCATGATATCATAGGAAAGTAACATCTTCTTTGTAACAGCCGTTTGTAGCGACATTGGAGTAGGCCAGCAATACGTCCAGCCATAGAAGGATTTGGCAGCGTAAATGAAGCCCTTGTGTTCAATGGCATCGAGAACCATGGAGGATGTATGATCCTGCGATGGGCGTGCAGATTTATCCACTTACCGCAGTGGATCGTCGGATAGGCGAGACCGCGGTTGAAGAACATAATTAGCTCAAGTCTTTATAATTCACAGATCTTGTGGGCACTTGGCAAATTACAACCTTGAGCAAATCAAACTTGGTATCATGTTGGCTACTGTAAGATTTTGAGTATTCTGGGCCGCGGTGCCAAAGCAGTGCAGTGTTAATCGAAGGAAGGGGGATCAATCGCCGGGTGTAGACCTCCACGAGCATCCAGCTACCGCAACCGTCGACGAGCACAATCCAAGACGTGTTCATGCCGACCCAGTACATACTGTTAATGTAGTTGAGGCTGACGGGGATCAAATCGTAGTCAAGGGGGTTGATGCTCGCCACCCTACGATCGTTATGCTGCGTGACACGCCGAAGATCAGGCGGCATCAGCAAGCATGGAGCTGGCTTAAAAAGCTCCGGTCTGAGGGCTTTGAGTAAACGGTACAGCCCCGACGAGCACGCGGCGAGCGGCATGGTACTGAGATTGTCCACACGCGAAACAATGAGCTTGATTACCTCTGTGGGGAGCGAATTCCAGCCACTCTTTCGGCAGACGCTGCTCGGTTCTGCCATTGTTAGTGCTTGGGTTTCGGACGAGGGGGGAGGCGCCTTAGCGGGGATGGAAGAGCGGACAAAGATGGAGAAGCGAATATGTGCTGTGGGAAGTGGACAGGTGATGATGACTACAGCATGCCGCTTGACTTACGAGACACATACCAGCAGCGTAGGGTCATATCGAAGTCAGACAACTTGCTTGAGTGATCACAGTACTGGTACTCCCTACAGTACCTGCTACTATGGCCTAACTTGCTTGAGTAGAGTAGTAGTGAAGTAGGACTCTGCTCTACTACTAGCACCAGAGGAGTAGTATGTTCTAATCTAAAATAGTTACAAACTTCAATGCCCGAGCGTGGAACGACTACGAACCACCACCGTTGCTAACTCCAATCCTGCAAGTCATGGATTTGTTACTTTTTAACTTACTGTATGAATCAGAGCCAGCACGCAAGTCATGTACCTGCATCTTGACAAATGGAACCCACAGAGTACTTAGAATACAATATTAAGGATGCAATTAACTTTTTATAGAGGGATAATCTTACACGCAATTAACTTAAATGGATTGGATGTGACTCTATTATTCTCCAACGGCAACCGGCAAATTTCCTCCCGCGGGCCAGAGTAGGTTTCTCGGTTTGCATGCGGGTTTAACGGAGGGGTTTGATGGAGGCGAGGAGGCGTGTTCAGCCGGGCGTGTAGTGGACGGCGCAGTATTATTCGATTTGACAACTACAACCAGTATATTATAAAAAACAAATAAGAGTAGTAGAGATAGAGATAAGAATAGAGACTAGGGAGGAGCACCATCTACTGCTTCGTGGGCTACTCTTGCGCTCCATTCGGCGGCTGCAACGTCCCCTACAGCCACTCCCTCCTGCGCTCCATTCGGTGAGCCAATTGTTGAAATTTGGGAGCGCACTCTCATGATCGCTAGCAGCGACGACTTCACCGACGACGACTTCTTCCCCGACCTCGGCAACCTCTTCCTCAACGACATGGGAGACAACCTCAACGCCAATGGTGCTGCTCCCGTTGCACCATATGTGTTTCTGTCCTTCCTGTTTGAAATCGTGGTAGAATTCATGTTCCTAGTCTGTGTCCTAGATTCGATCTGTTCATCTACTATGCTAGTCTGCATGATTAGTTTAATCTCTGTTATAGCCTTCATGATTTATTTTGTAGTAAATCTCGTAGTAACTTTCTCATATATTCAACTGGCGGAACATCCACTACAGCCACTCCGTTTCATGGACGGCCTGGTCGATGCCTCCAAGGAGCCCTTCGTCTACTGCTATGAGTGCCCGGTTCCGTTTTGGGGCTCGCCGGCGGACATCGTGCATCACCTGACGCAGGTGTGCGGCAATCACTACTGGCCCTTGGCGAAGAACATCAAGTACAAGACGTGCTACCCGTTCACCATGCCGGAGTCGCTGGAGGATCAGCGCCGCGTGCTAGTCTCGGAGGAGGACGACAGCGTCTTCCTCTTGATCGTGGCCACGGGTGAGGCCCGCGCAGGCCGCCGCCACATCTCTGTAGTGTGCGTCAGGGGCGACGCCGCTGACGGACACTGACACGAGGCCTATGTACGCGTGCGTGGTCACTATTACTACCCCTCGGAGGTACGTGGGCGGCGACACTGGCTACGCCAAGCATACTTGGACTCTGCCGAGCTGGGACCTTCCCGCCGACGTCAAGATGGAAAACCCATGGTGCTATTTGAACTCCAACAATGTGCATGGGGACTCCAAGGAGGTTCACCTGGACATCTGCATTTTCAAGTTAAATGTTGATCATTAGTCTTCGCTCAATGTAATCCGCTGTCTAAGCATGTGGAGACTTCCATGCATGATCTTGCTCTATTGGAGTATCCCACATGAATAAAAGTGTATCCATTTATGGTTTAGTCTAGAATCTTCCATGTATGAATTTTTACTACAAGATCTTGGTGAAAGACTTATGATGAACCATTTCTTACATATCCTCTGCCCCCTCCCAAGTCATCCTGATTTAATCCCTCCGTCTAGGTGTATAAGGGCATGGTTAATACTTAAATAGTATAGCCAACTGTTGGCTATAAGAAAGTGCCATGTCATCTGTAGCCAATATGTATAACAATGGATACTCAAAACTAATTCTTGAAGATCATTTCTGCAAAGCACAATAAGAGTTATTTCTTCACAAGTTTTGGATGCAGGTTGAGCAGTTGAACGCTTTTGTTTGCAAAAGATACTTTTATCTATTTCACCCGGATGTTTGTGAGCTCTAGAGATGAAATAATATCCGAACAACCCTATCGATACTCGTTACACATGAGATGACCCCACATCCTTTGTCAAAATAAACAACTCCCGATCAATGCATTTCACTCTTACGCACACGACGGGCACCTTACTATAGATTAGTACGACCAAAAATTGAACTAACATTATATATAGTACGATAAATGATGATGCATGTCACCTAAAATTATATCATTGAAAACTATGTTCAAATACGAATTCAACGATATTGTTTTTGTTGACATGCACTAACATTTTGTCAGTTAAATCTTCAGTGAAATTCAATGGGGGATAAACCACGACCGATGTAGTAGTACTAGTGTAGAGGGCGGCATCAGACGGGAGTCTCACCTCTCACTCCGCTCGTGGCGCGCGATAAAAGCCATCATATCACAAAACCCAACCACTCCCGGTAATAAGTGGCACGGTAAAATAAACGGAAAAGCAACCATCACATACCTCCGTCTTTTTTGCATTTCATCTTTCTGCATTTACTTTCTCCGGTTCATCTCGCACACTCGATCCCTAGCTACTACTCCTAGGGCCAGTTCTTTTGGCGGCTTCCCCAGCTTTTCTCACAAGACTAGTCACAGTGGAGAGTAACAATAAGGCACCTCACTCATTTATTTGGGCTTCTAAACTACTATTTCATCCTGGTTTATTCCTCACCATTGTAATTTGTGCTAAATTTTGACCAAAGATTTAACTGGTTTATTCCTCACCATTGTAATCCCTCCGTCTAGGTGTGTAAGTCATCTTACGAAAACCAAATAATCCCAAAACACTTAGGCGCGGTGCATTAACTTCTACCTCGTTTCTTGTTTCTTGACATATCAACCAATAAGAGATAAAGACTGTGCATGCTTTTAATGACTTAAGATATCAAACACAACATGCAGTGGTTAGTTCATTGCATGCAATACTATTAATTAGCAAATAAACATTAATGTTTCTTGTTTTCTCCTCCTCCTTGGTCACGGTGCACAGCCTAAGATGACTTACTCACCTAGACAGATGGAGTAGTGCATGTGACATGCACTAACATTTCATTAGTTAAATTTATGATCAAAATTTGACATAGATTACAACGGGGACCAATAAACCAGGATGGAGGTAGTAGTTATGGGATTACTAATCTGGAAGCCTAAAAGAACTGGCCCCTGGTACTCCTACTAGTAGTAGTACTCAAGTTGGAATTCCAATTGCACGGCACAACTTGTTAGGCAAAAAATTCGATACAGGTGTAGGAAGCGGTTTGGGAATTTGCATGCCTTTTCAACCGATGAGATACTCCCTACAAAGTACCGACGGAGAAATAACCACAGAGAAGGAAGCTAAAAGTAAACAATCAAACGAGCATTTTTGCATTTGTTTTGCATTGGATCGTTTCACAAGCTTGACTAGTGCTGTTTTTCTACTTTTACAAAAACCGCATCGTAATGTTAAACGTGCATTTGCACGTACATAAGTAATAGTAGTACTCCCTCCGTCTAGGTGTATAAGTCTTCCCTCCTTCTTGGTCACGGTGCACAACCAAAGATGACTTATTGACCGGACGGAGGGAGCTACAATCTGCAAGCATATATCGAGAGAGGCGTGTAGTGCGATAGTATATAGTAAAGTTTGTGCTATATGCACATACTTGCAAAATCGTCTGAATACACAAGGTTTCCAAACTTTCCTTTTACATACTTAATTAAGGATGCTAAAATTCCTGAACGTTCGGGATTTATCATTTGCGTCCCAAAACTAATGAGATCGCCTTACAAAACAAAAATTATACTCCTCCTAAAAGCCACGGCGCTCGCAGGAGCGCTTGCGACGCGCCACGAGTGCCCTGGTGCGCGGTCGTTTCCCAGCGCGCCGGCACAACGCCTCTTCCTCAGCCTCGCAACTTGCGAGGTGCTGATTGGCGGCTTGCCGGCGGGCGAGCGCGATCTCACCGGTGTGGTGATCCGGCACCAATAGGTACTCCTCCTCGCTGGAAGTGTGCACCCGGTCCATGTACCGCCAAGCGTAGATGAGGCGCTTGGGCCCAACTGCACTTAGGGCGCTGGCACGGGCGTCCTCCGCCACCCTCATGGCCCTCGCACGAGCCTCCTGCCAAAGAGCCAATTGCCTGACTCTCTCGGACGCGACATAGGCCTCCCAGGCAGCTTGTTCCGCGGTGCGCTTCTCTTCCTCGGCCTTCTTCTCCGCCTCTATTTTGGCGCTGCTGGAGGCAAAGCCTCCCACAAGGCGACATCCATTTCTTTCAAAGCTCCTCAAGTCAGGGGGCTCAGGGGCGCGCGGCGTTCTCCTCAGCGGGGAGCCGAGCGCGTCCTCCGCGCAGCGTCTTTGGCGAGATTGGGAACACCGACGCGTCCACCTCGACGCGTCGCGGCGAGGAGCGGAACACCGACGCGTCCTCCTCGACTAGTGGCGGTGAGGAACGGAACGACGACGCGTCGCGTCGCGATGAGGATTGGAACACCGACGCGTCCTCCTCAACTAGTGGCGGCGAGGAACGGAACGACGATGCGTTGCGTAGCGGCGAGGAGCAGAACACCGACACGTCCTCCTCGACTAGTGGCGGCGAGGAACGGAACTGCGACACGTGACCGTCCGCGCGGTGCAGCGAGGGGCTCCTAGGGCTTGGTAGGGGCGATGCCATGGTGGTCGACGTGAGAGAGAGGGGGAGGAGATAGCGATGAACGTGAACGTGAGGGGGAGGAGATAGCGATGTTGTGGGAGGCGCAGTATTTATAGCGAGCAATGGCACACCTACGTAAGATATGGATCGAAGTTGATCGACTTAATCTGCAGGTCGGTTGCATCAGCGACATGTGGGCTGACCCTTGTTGGGCCCATATGTCGCTGACCCAATGCACCTGCAGTTAAGTAACAGCTACGTGGGCATATTTGTTGGAGTAAATTACGGGGAGCGAAGGGGTGGAAATATTGCTGGTCAACGGATTGGACGGCGTGGGGGAGGAGAGTCATGCATGCAGATTTTTTCACATGGGGTGGAGTCTTTGGGACATTTGGAGGGACAAGGAGAGTTTAGCAGCATATTGTTTCCACACATGGTGAGGAAAAGATTTGGAGATGAACGGGCTTCCTGCAGGTATGGGGAACGGTGCATAATAAGTCATCTTGCATGCGGGCTAGGTATAGTCTCAAGTCATTAAAACATACACGCCCCACACATGTTCATATTTCAAGGTGCACTAAATTATTGCATGCGATGATTAAGGCTGGCCATAATGGTGGTATCTTAGCTGGTATCATGCACACGGAATAGCAAACATGCTGATGTGGCAAAGAATTAAAGAAGAGAGGGGGTTAGAGTAACTAGTGTTCATGCATGCATTGGTAAACACATTTTTTTGTGAAGAACGACAGCACTAGTTGAGTACTTCTGCAGACTTCAAAAACTATTCCACCGCCTCTACTATCTTGCTAAGAGTAGGTGAAATTTTTGAATCGAGCCCTTTAAACTAGAAGGGAGGTAGTGGTACTCTAATAGCTAACCTTGTTGTGATGACAAGATAGGACATGGCACGCACCTGGACGGAGGAACTAGTCTGCATTATGCATTTAAGTTTTGTCTGAAGTCAATGTACCTCTACTTTCACCAGACTTATAGAAAAATGTGTCAACATTCAGAATGTCAAATCAATATTTTTACACTCATTATAAAACGTAGTTCTTATACTCATTATAATCAGTATTGTAGATATTGATATTTTTAGTATAAATTTGGTCGTGGATTTCATTGATGCTGTCAAAGCATGGAGGAAGCGGAGCTTAGGGCTTGCATTGCGGTCTCTACATAGGTATTTCTCTTCATAATCCTGTAATTTTAGAGACTGATTGCGCTTTTGTGGTAGCGTCTCTTGCATCGGGACTATGACAGTCTGCTATGCGTGACTGAAGATGAAAGCGTTGAGCATCTCAAGTTTATCAACAATCTTCAATTGTCAAAGATTAGCCGTTCAGCCAATAAGGTGGCACACTTAATCGCTAAGTATAGCTTTGACAATAGATTAGATGGTATTCTTGTAAATAACGCATCACTGTGTGGTGAATATTGTATCGAATGAGTGTACTGGTGTGGCTGGTTAATTAATATAAGGTGGTGTTAAAAAAAGTATAAATTTGGTCAAACACTTTGCAAACGGTTGACGGGAGTAAAAAGGACCAGAGGGAGTATCATGCATGCGGAGTAGGCAAAAAAATTGCTTGTCTAAAAAAAGGCAAAACAAAATTGCTCATTTATAGCCAGTCGAAGTCTCAAAGGGCGCGACCGCGCGAGGGAGGCGAAGGTCGTGGGAGGCGTGACGTTTGACAGAATTAAGTGAAGTTACATCCATGCGCCGGCATGGCGTGCGAACAGGCAGAAGCTATATCGTCAGGCCTACAATATGGGTCTAGTAGACATGTGATGTCTACTACACAACCTTCTTCTTGTAGACGTTGTTGGGCCTCCAAGTGCAGAGGTTTGTAGGACAGTAGCAAATTTCCCTCAAGTGGATGACCTAAGGTTTATCAATCCGTGGGGGCGTGGGATGAAGAAGGTCTCTCACAAGCAACCCTGCAACCAAATAACAAAGAGTCTCTTGTGTACCCAACACACCCAATACAATGGTAAATTGTATAGGTGCACTAGTTCGGCGAAGAGATGGTGATACAAGTGCAATATGGATGGTAGATATAGGTTTTTGTAAACTGAAAATATAAAAACAGCAAGGTAACTAATGATAAAAGTGAGCACAAACGGTATTGCAATGATAGGAAACAAGGCCTAGGGTTCATACTTTCACTAGTGCAAGTTCTCTCAACAATAATAACATAGATAGATCATATAAAAATCCCTCAACATGCAACAAAGAGTCACTCTAAAGCCACTAATAGCGGAGAACAAACGTAGATATTATGGTAGGGTACGAAACCACCTCAAAGTTATTCTTTCGGATCTATCTATTAAAGAGTTCGTACTAGAATAACACCTTAAGACAAAAATCAACCAAAACCCTAATGTCACCTAGATACTCCATTGTCACCTCAAGTATCCGTGGGCATGATTATACGATATGCATCACACAATCTCAGATTCATCCAACCAACACAAAGTACTTCAAAGAGTGCCCCAAAGTTTCTACCGGAGAGTCAAGAAAACGTGTGCCAACCCCTATGCATAGGTTCATGGGCGGAACCCGCAAGTTGGTCACCAAAACATACATCAAGTGGCACGTGATATCCCATTGTCACCACAGATAAGCACGGCAAGACATACATCAAGTGTTCTCAAATCAAAGACTCAATCCGATAAGATAACTTCAAAGAGGAAACTCAATTCATCACAAAAGAGTAGAGGGGGAGAAACATCATAAGATCCAACTATAATAACAAAGCTCACGATACATCAAGATCGTGCCAGAGAGAACACGAGAGAGAGAGAGAGATCAAACACATAGCTATTGGTACATACCCTCGGACCGAGGGTGAACTACTCCCTCCTCGTCATGGATAGCGCCGGATGATGAAGATGGCCACAGTGATGGGTTCCTCCCGGCAGAGTGCGGAACGGACTCGAGAGGTTTTGGTGGCTCTACAGAGGCTTGCGGCAGCGGAACTCCCGATCTATCTTCTCCGTGGATGTTTTTAGGGTACGTGGGACTATATAGGCGAAAGAAGCTCGAGGGCTCCACGAGACAGGGGGCCGTGCCCTGTAGGGGGGGCTCCTATCTCGTGGAGTCCTCGGGGATCTTATGACGTGAACTCCAAGTCTCCAGGATCATATTCTTCCCAAAATAACGCTGCCGAAGGTTTCATTCCGTTTGGACTCCGTTTGAATTCCTTTTCTTCGAAATACTAAAACATGCAATAAAATAGCAATATGGGCTGGGCCTTCGGTTAGTAGGTTAGTCCCAAAAGTAATATAAAAGTGTATAATAAAGCCCATAATCATTCAAAACAGATAATAAAATAGCATGAATGCTTCATAAATTATAGATACGTTGGAGACGTATCAACATGACATCTAGTGGGTCCCGCATAGTTCTTGAGAACTCTTTGGGGGCTTGCATCCCGTTTATCCACCGGGCAAGCCAGCAACCCCACGCCGTTCGCACGCCCTACTCGTCCCCGTTTTCTACCTTACAACAGTTCGCTCCCAGTCGTCCCGTCCTTTCACATTAGTTCGCTCCCAGTTTTTTTTGCGGGGTACAACAGTTCAACTTCTCCTAACCCTCCTCCAAAATCCATGGCCTCCCAAATCTCCATGGTCGCCGCTGAGTACCAGGTTAGATCCATCACCGACGATCAGTTCATCGTCATCTACACACGTAGATCCGAGACGGTGAAAGCATGGCTGGCTCGCTTCCTACGCATGTTCAACAGTTCAACGGATGAGTGGGTCGCTGGGCTAGATGTTGAGTACACCACAGTCCTGGGATGAGATTAGGATCTAAAGGACGAAGAGAGGAAGAAGACCACCGTGATCCAGGTTTGCATACATAACGTTTTCTTGGTCTACCACATATGCCATGCCGACGTTGAGTGCCAGGATTTTAAGAACTTCCTCAAGGACAAAAGAGTGAAATTACATCAGAGGCTTTAAGAACGAGGGGATGTCCTGCGTCGGATAGGTCTCATTGTAGGCCAGCCCTTCGATCTCCGAAGGCAAGCTGGTGTCCTCCTCTCAACCTTCAATGTTGACCCGGCAGCAGCCATGATTGATCCTTCAGACGCTAAGCGAAGAAACCTCATCACGAAGTTTCATCATGCATGGGAGTCGAAGACATTAGATGAAGATCACATCCTCGACGCAGCAATGGATGCCTACCTTTGTTTAAATATCTACAAGGGTTGGATGAAGGAGCAGAGCCCAGTGTCCGGTTCAAGCAAAGAAGCGTCGGCGAAGAGGAAGAGGAAGAGGGACGAGGAGCAGACTAAGACATAGCCTAGTGGTGGGAAGGGGCTGATGCCTTCCCACCCACCCAGGTTCAAGGCATGGTACTTGCAATTTGGGTTTGTTGCACCAATTATATTGTAGGGGCCTCCCTTACAGTCTTTCTATAAAAAAAGAGGGACGAGGACGAAGTCGAGGACGTGGACTCGGACTTCGAGTAGGTGGCAGTGCCGTCGCTCATGCTGGTTCTACTACAGTGTCAAGCGGACTAGTTGCTTAGTGCTACGTCTTGAGCTTGCATTGGTTTTCCCCGAAGAGGAGAGGATGATGCAGCAGAGTAGCGTAAGTATTTTCCTCGCTTTTGAGAACCAAGGTATCAATCCAAGAGGAGGCCACGCGCAAGTCCCTCGTACTGCACAAAACGATAGCTACCGCAACCAACACGATTAGGGGTTGTCAATCCTTCACGGTCACTTACTTAGAGTGAGATCTAATAGAGATGATAGATAATATTTTTGGTATTTTTGGTATATAGATGCAAAGTGAAAAGTAAAAGGCAAAGTAAAAACAAAGCAAGTATTCAAGTGATGGAGATTGATATGATGAGAATAGACCCGGGGGCCATAGGTTTCACTAGTGGCTTCTCTCAAGAGCATAAGTATTCTACGGTGGGTGAACAAATTACTGTTGAGCAATTGAAAGAATTGAGCATAGTTATGAGTATATCTAGGTATGATCATGTATATAGGCATCACGTCCATGACAAGTAGACCGAAACGATTATGCATCTAATACTATTACTCCACTCATCGACCGCTATCCAGCATGCATCTAGAGTATTAAGTTAAAAACAGAGTAACGCCTTAAGCAAGATGACATGATGTAGAGGAATAAATTCATGCAATATGATAAATACCCCATCTTGTTATCCTCGATGGCAACAATACAATACGTGCCTTGTAACCCTTTACATCCATCGGGTAAGGACACCGCAAGATTGAACCCAAAGCTATGCACTTCTCCCATTGCAAGAACTACCAATCTAGTTGGCCAAACCAAACGGATAATTCGAAGAGACTTGAAAATATAACCAATCATACATAAAAGAATTCAGAGAAGATTCAAATATTATTCATAGATAAGCTGGATCATAAACCCACAATTCATCGGTCTCAACAAACACACCGCAAAAATAAGATTACATCGAATAGATCTCCATGAGAGAGGGGGAGAACATTGTATTGAGATCCAAAAAGAGAGAAGAAGCCATCTAGCTACTAGCTATGGACCCGAAGGTCTGAAGTAAACTATTCACACTTCATCGGAGGGGCTATGGTGTTGATGTAGAAGCCCTCCGTGGTGGATGATGAAGTCATGTACCTAGGGTAGGGTCATGAACCTGTCCAAGGTACCCTCCCCAAGGACATGTTTAGAAGAGACGGCCTTCCAGTCGACCTGGTAGGATTTCACTCGACAGACTCAAAGACACTCGACCATGAAGACCCACTCGACCACCAGGAGTTCAAGAACCACTCTGTGTCCAAACGGTCTGTGATCAAGTAGTCTTTATGGTCATGATGACACTTTATGTAAGGCGTTACAAGAACGCTGGCCTTAATGTACCAGAACCTCCGCCACGTGGGCTGGCTGGGGTCTGGCGCACTCTATAAAAGCCACCCCCTCCACGGTAGAAGGGTTCGCACCCTGTAATTCATACGCATATAATCCAATCGACCGCCTCCGGGCTCCGAGACGTAGGGCTGTTACTTCCTCCGAGAAGGGCCTGAACTCGTAAAACTCGTGCGTATACAACTACTCCATAGCTAGTATCTTGCCTCTCCATACCTACCCCCCATTCTATTGTCAGACTTAGAACCACGACAGTTGGCGCCCACCGTGGGGCAGGTATTCTAGCGATTTGTTGGAGAAGTTGGGATTCTTTCGATCTCCTACATCATGGTTTCAGGTGGAGTTTTGGTCGAAGGCTGCGAGATCCGTCTAGGTGCGCTCACGTTCATCGCCGATGACTCCGCTTGGCTTCAGGAGGCTCCTCTCGATGTCGACGCGCTCCCCATCCGCGGGGCAACGCACTTTCGCGCGTGCGTCCGCGGCGTCCTCCTGCGGCAACCGTCGACCCAGTATGGGTCGGTTCTTGTGCCGTCCTCACTCCCAGTCTCCCGCCGGCGCAAGCGCTCCGGTCGGTCGAGGCTTCAGCGGTTGGTGAGGCATGCGATGGCTCGCCAGTCGGCCACTTCCCAAGTTGCGGCAATCGAGCCTGACGAATCTCTCTACGGCCTGTTCGATCTGTCGACTGGCTCCGCAGAGACTGCATCCGAGTGCGATAGCAGCGATTCGGCAGGAGAGGTTCTGATGGTCGACGGACCACACAGTCCTCCTGTATTCCCCCGCACCGACAGAGGCGAAGGTGGAGGCGATCCGGCGCAAGCTCACGAAGAGTACCAACCCGAGCCCCTCACTTCGCTGCAGAGGGAGGAACTTCGCCGCCGAAACATGGATGCGCTTCACGCTCCTATCGTTGGAGAAATCCCCGAGGCTCGTGCCTTGGAGGATGCGCGCTTGGCCAACCTAGCCGAGCGCACTCGACTGGAGAACCTCCAGCGAGTTCTCGACGAGCGCACGCGACCACGGGTTCTAGAATCCAGTCGACATCAGCTCTTTCCACAACCAACTCAGGTATATCGAACTCCGATTCAGAATTTAGCAGCTGCAGCCCGTATAGCAGAATCGATTCAGCCTTCCCAGTCGGAGGCGGGTAGAGGTTTGCAACAGATCGTAGATTTACTCCGGCAGCAGGAGATGAAAATTCAGTCGATCACAATCATGGAACAGGATTCACAGCAGATCCATCGCTGCGAATTCAGTCCAGTCGGCCCATAGTCCAAGATCGCCCCCGAGGCGTGAGGAACGTGGGGGCCGGCGTGATGATCAGTACAAGAACCGCGAGCCGTATGAGCACCGATTCGATTGCAATGATCGATGTCGAGTGCCCACCCCTCCCCCAAGGGGTGGATCATACGCTCCTCGACAACAAGATGACAGACGCCAGCACAGTGTTGGGCGAAGGGTTCGGTCGACCCCTGAGAGCCGTGCTTTGATGCGAGATCCATTATCGCTCAAGGCCTGGTCGACAGAACAGAGCTCACCGAGAAGGCCATGAGCGTAGATGTTCCTCCAGCACGCAGAGTTCATGTCTCGGGGCGAGTGTTTTAGCAGGCCATCGAGCGCAGTGATTCCTCCCAACTTCAGGTTGGCGATCGAGTCGAGAAGTTCACCGGTGAGTCCAAGCGACACTTGGCTTGAGGACTACCGAGTGGCTGTCCAGATTGGCGGCAACGATGAGGTAGCTATGAATCATTTTCCCTTATGTTGGAGGGTTCACCAGAGAATGGTTGAATCAGCCAGCGAGATTTACACTTGGGAAGATCTTGCCCGAGTGTTTGTCAGACATTGAAGGACTTGCAAGCGACCAGCGGGGTTGTGAGCTGCGATCGTGTGTACGTAAGTCGAATGAAACTTTGAGAGATTACATCCAGAGATGGATTACCTTGCACCACAGTTGAGAATGTGTCCGATCACCGAGCGATCTGTGCTTTCAAGGAAGGTGTCAAGAACAGGGAGTTGAGTTTGAAATTCGGTCGGACAGGAGATATGACCCTGAGTCAGATGATGGAGATTGCCACTAGGTATGCTAATGGTGAAGAAGAGGATCGGCTCCGGAGTGGTAAGTACAAGTCAGCCGCTAATGAAGCCGGCGGAGGGAACTCCGGTCGGAAGCAGAACCGCAAAGCCGAGCCAGCCGCTCCCGGAGAAGCCTTGGCTGTGACCCCAGGAAAGTTCAAGGGGAAACCCAAGGGTCCGTGGAACCCCAAGAAGGTGAAAGACCAAGATGGGAATGATGTGTTGGACTTGCCATGTCACATTCACACGAAGAAAGATGAAGAGGGTAAACTCATTTACCCAAAGCATACCACTCGACAGTGTCGGCTTTGATTCAGCGGCCCAAGGAAGCAGCCCAAGGATAAGGAAAAGGAGTCGGACAAAGTTGAGGACAAGGAAGATAGTGATGGTGGATACCCCCAGGTCAATTCCACCCTGATGATTTTTGCTGACGTTGAAAGCAAAAGTCGATTGAAAGTTATCAACCGAGAAGTGAACATGGTCGCTCCGGTGACGCCCAATTATCTGAAATGGTTCCAGACCGCCATCACATTTGACCAGTCCGATCATCCGACACACATTGCCACCCCTGGGAGGCAAGAGTTGGTGGTCGATCCAGTCGTCGAAGGCACTCGACTGACCAAAGTTTTGATGGATGGTGGCAGTGGCCTGAACATCTTGTATGCAGACGCGTTGAAAGGGATGGGCATTTCCGATGTCCAAACTCAGCACCAGTAACATGAGTTCCCACGGAGTCATTCCTGGAAAGAAAGCTGAGTCACTCGGTCAAATTGCTCTTGATGTGGTTTTTGGTGATTCAAAGAATTTCCGCAAAGAAAAGTTGACCTTTGAGGTCGTGGATTTCCAGAGCGCTTATCACGCTATTCTGGGAAGGATGGCGTATGCCCATTTCATGGCTCGACCATGTTATGTGTACCTTAAACTGAAGATGCCCGACCCCAAGGGTGTGATCACTGTCACTGGCAATCGGAAGAAAGCGGAAGAGTGTTTCCAGAAAGGCTCTAAGATTGCTGATGCTCAGATGGCAGTGGTAGAATTGCAAGAATATCAGAAGACTGCAGATCCGAGTGATTTGTTGCGAGCCAAGAAGCCCGCTACGGAGTCGGCATTTCAGTCGTCCGGTGAGACGAAGCAGGTTCACATTCATCCGACTGATCCCAATGCTGCTCCGACTCACATCTCAACAACACTCGACTCCAAATAGGAAGAAGCGCTCATCCAGTTCCTCCGTGAGAACTGGGACATCTTTGCATGGAAGCCTGCTGACATGCCAGGTGTTCCCAGGGGGCTGGCTGAGCATCGTCTGCGAGTCGATTCAAAAGTCAAACATGTCAAAGAACATCTTCGACGGTCCGCCGTCCAGAAGAGAAAGGCCATAGGCGAGGAGGTGGCTCGACTCTTAGCAGCAGAGTTTATCCGAGAAATTTACCACTCCGAGTGGCTCGCCAATGTTGTCATGGTCCCTAAGAAGGACAATTCACTGCACATGTGCATTAACTTCAAACATATCAATCGGGCCTGCCCGAAAGATCATTTTCCTCTCCCCAAGATCGACCAAATAGTCGACTCATTGCGGGATGTGAGCGGTTGTCTTTTTAGACGATATTCGGGTACCATCAGATCCGTCAGATGGACCCGACGAGATCAAAACAACTTTCATCACTCCATTCGGTGCTTCGTTATGTCACCATGCCATTCGCCTCAAGAATGCCGGAGCCACATTCATGAGGATGATTCGAAGTGTTTACTCACCAAATCAGTCGGAATGTGGAAGCATACATGGATGACATTGTGGTCAAGTCACGGAAAGGTTCCGACCTGTTGACCGACCTTGCTGAAACATTTGCCAATCTTAGGAGGTATGATATCAAGCTTAATCCATCAAAGTGCACATTCAGAGTTCCTGGTGGAAAGTTACTCGGTTTTCTCATTTTTGAACAAGGAATCGATGCTAACCCAGAAAAAGTTGGCACTATACTCCGAATGAAACGCCCTGTGCATGTGCACGATGTCCAGAAGCTTACTGGATGCTTGGCCGCTTTAAGTCGATTCATCTCTCGCCTCGGTGAAAAGGCATTGCCTCTTTACCGACTGATGAAGAAGTCAGACAAGTTCGAGTGGACTCCTGAAGTTGATGCAGCATTTGCAGAGTTCAAAGCTCTGCTCTCCACCCAGCCGGTGCTTGCTGCCCCAATCAGTAAGGAGTCGTTGCTGCTTTACATTGCAGCCACAGGACAAGTCGTCGACAAGATTTACGGTCGAGTGGGAAGAGGAAGGAAAGGCCTTCAAAGTTCAATACCAAAGATATTATCTTTACAAGTCTTAACCCCGTCAAAGGAGAGATACCTCATTATCGTAAGCTTGTGTATGGGATTTATATGACCGCGAAGAAGGTTGCTCATTACTTCTCGATCATTCCATTACATCGTCGCCGACGCCCCATTATCGAGATTACACGCACAAGAGAGACGAATCGGTCGAGTGGCGAAATGGGCGATTGAACTTCTTCCCTTGATATCAAGTTTGAGGCAAAGAAAGCCATCAAGTCCCAAGCAATAGCAGATTTCATCGCCGAGTGGATTGAACAAAGCGATTCTGACTCAAGTTCACTCGAACCTTTCGGACTATGTTCTTTGATGGTTCCAAGATGCTGAATGGTTCGGTCTTTGGGGTAGTATTGGTTTCCCGCCGAGGAGATAAGCTCAGATATGTGCTCAAAATTCACTTTGATTCTTCCAACAATGAAGCAGAATACTGAAGCATGTTGTATGGGTTGCGTGATGGCCATTTCACTTTCGCGTCTGCCGCCTCATGGTCTATGGCGACTCAGATTTGGTGGTTAATCGGTGATGAAGGAGTGGGGACGTCAAGTCCAGCCATGACTGCTCAGAATGCTGATGAGGAAGCTAGAGAAGAAGTTTGAGGGTTAGAGCTCCATCATATACCCCGATTGAAAAAGCAAGCTGCTGATGATTTGGCGAAAATAGGGTCCAAGAGGGAAGCCATTCCCAGTGATGTGTTTTTGGAGCACATCCGCACACCGTTGATTCAAGAGGATCCTTTCACCGAAGAAGCTCCACAACCAAAAAGTGCCACTGATCCGACTGAAGTTGAGGTCCCAGCGGTGGTCGACCTGATCATGGAAGTCGTGGTCGTCACTCCCGACTGGACAGTACCGTACATCGCGTATATCCTGAGGAAAGAGCTCCCGGAGAATGAAGAAGAGGCTAGACAGATGGTCCGCCGATCCAAGGCCTTTACTGTGATCAAGGGACAGTTATTCAGAGAAAGCGTGACTGGAGTCAGCCAGAAGTGCATAACGCCAGAAGAAGGTCAGATAATTCTTGATGATATCCACTCGGGGACCTGTGGTCACCATGCGTCCTCTCGGACCATCGTGGCTAAAGCATACCGAGCGGGATTTTACTGGCCAAAGGCAAATGAAATGGCAAAGGAAATAGTCGACAAGTGTGAAGGATGTCAGTTCTACTCCAATATGTCACACAAACCCGCCTCAGCATTGAAGACCATTCCCCTCGTCTGGCCTTTCGCTGTTTGGGGGTTGGATATGATTGGACCACTGAGAACTGGCAGGAGTGGTTTCACTCATTTGCTTGTGGCAGTCGACAAGTTTACGAAGTGGATCGAAGCTAAACCTATCAAGAACCTTGATGCGTGCACTGCTGTCAGTTTCATCAGAGAGTTGATATTCAGATATGGAGTTCCGCACAACATCATCACTGACAATGGGTAAAATTTCGATTCCGACAAGTTCAAAGCCTTTTGCCTCTCTCAGGCACGCGAAGTCGACTATGCTTGATCGCTCACCCCGATCAAATGGACAAGCGAACGAGCAAATGGTCTAATTCTCAAAGGACTGAAACCTCGACTGATGCGTGATCTCAAGCATGCAGCAGGAGTGTGGGTTGACGAACTTCCGTCGGTTCTTTGGGGGTTGAGGACCACTCCTAATCGGTCGACTGGGAGAACTCCATTCTTTATGGTCTATGGAGCTGAAGCAGTTCTGCCGAGTGACCTGCTTCACAATGCGCCCCGAGTCGAACTCTACTCTGAAGCTGAAGCGGAGCAAGCCCGGCAAGATGTAGTCGACCTCCTTGAAGAGGAGAGAGAGATGGCCCTGATCCGCTCGACCATCTATCAGCAGGACTTGCGTTGATTCCACGCTAGAAATGTGAAGAGCCGAGCCTTTCAAGAAGGGGATCTGGTCCTCCGAGTGGATCAAGAAACCACACAAGCTCGCTCCCACTTGGGAAGGTCCTTCATCGTCACCAGAGTTCTCCACAATGGAGCTTACCATCTTTACAACGTCGAACGCTAGATCGATGAACCTCGAGCCTGGAATGCGGAGCTGCTCCGCCCCTTTTATACTTAAGTACTCAATCGGATGAGATGTAATAAAAGTACCTCTGTAGTTTGTTTATCTAAATCAAGAAGGTTATAATTTTCCCAGTGATTGTTATTAATTTTTGTTAAAATTCCCCCCCACTGGGTGTACACCCAGTGGGTGGCTTAGCTGCGAATCCGTTTCGCCTAAGTTTGTAAAAAAAATCCTTACTGAGTGGTGAGCCAGCCTCTCACTCGGGGGCTTAGCTGCGAATCCGTTTTGCCTAAGTGTTTTAAAATCCTACCGAGTGGTGAGCCTGCCTCCCGCTCAGGGGCTTAGCTGCAGTCCAAGTACTCGCCTAAGTGTTTTAAAATCCTACCGAGTGGTGAGCCAGCCTATCACTCGGGGGCTTAGCTGCGAATCTGTTTCGCCTAAGTGTTTTAAAATCCTACCGAGTGGTGAGCTTGCCTCCCGCTCAGGGGCTTAGCTGCAGACCAAGTACTCGCCTAAGTGTTTTAAAATCCTACCGAGTGGTGAGCCAACCTCCCACTCAGGGGCTTAGCTGCAGTCCAAGTACTCGCCTAAGTGTTTTAAAATCCTACCGAGTGGTGAGCCAGCCTCCCACTCGGGGGCTTAGCTGTAGTCCAAGTACTCGCCTAAGTGTTTTAAAATCCTACCGAGTGGTGAGCCAGCCTCCCACTCGGGGGCTTAGCTGCAGTCCAAGTACTCGCCTAAGTGTTTTAAAAATCCTACCGAGTGGTGAGCCAGCCTCCCACTCGGGGGCTTAGCTGCAGTCCCAGTACTCGCCTAAGTGTTTTAAATCCTACCGAGTGGAGAGCCAGCCTCCCACTCGGGGGCTTAGCTGCAGTCCCAGTACTCGCCTAAGTATTTAATACAATGTGCGCTTCACAAGGACGACGAGGTGCAGGTCGACTGCTACCTTCTCCTTCGGAGCTACGCCATCAAAAATCCTACCGAGTGGAGAGCAAACCTCTCACTCGGGGGCTTAGCTGCAGTCCAGTACTCGCCTAAGTATTGAAAAATCCTACCGAGTGGAGAGCAAACCTCCCACTCGGGGGCTTAGCTGCAGTCCAGTAGTGTAACACCCTCGATGCGGCTATATCTCCCACGTGTCGAAGCACGACTTAGAGGCATAACCGCATTGAAAGCAATGTCGCAAGTGAGGTAATCTTCACACGACCCATGTAATACATAAGGAAAGAGATACATAGTTGGCTTACAATGCCACTTCACACAATACATAAATAAACATCCATCATCCAGATTACACTCAAGGTCCGACCACGGAACCAAAATAAAAGAGGACTACCCCAAATGCTACAGATCCCCGATCATCCCAACTGGCTCCATTCTTGATCATCAGGAAAAGACACATAGTAACGACCACGTTCCTCGTCGAACTCCCACTTGAGCTCGGTTGCGCCACCTGACCGCATCGTCGGCACTGCAACTGTTTTGGTAGAATCTGTGAGTCAACGGGACTCAGCAATCTCACACCCGCAAGATCAAGACTATTTAAGCTTATAGGAAGGACAGAGTTGTGAGGTGGAGCTGCGACAGCGACTAGCATATATGGTGGCTACATTCGCAAAAGAGAGCGAGAAGAGAGGCAAGGCGCGATCGTGAAGCTAGTAGCGATCAAGAAGTGATCTGAACTACTTACGCCAAACATAACTCCAACATCGTGTTCACTTCCGGACTCCGCCGAGAAGAGACCATCACGGTTACACACGCTGTTGATGTGTTTTAATTAAGGTCAACCGGGTTTTCTACAACCGAACATTAACAAATTCCCATCTGCCTCATAACCGCGGGCACGGCTTTGAAAGATAATACCTGCAGGGTGTCCCAACTTAGCCCATTATAAGCTCTCACGGTCAGCGAAGGATATTCCTTCTACGGGAAGACCCGATCGATCTCGAATCCCGGACTACAAGACATTTCGACAGCAATAAAACAAGACCAGCAAAGCCGCCCGAATGTGCCGACAAATCCCGATAGGAGCTGCACATATCTCGTTCTCGTGGCACACCGGATGAGCAGACGTCGGGTTGGCATAGACCCTGATTTCCCAAGGGCGCGGACATCGCTCAAGTTGGACCAACACTCGAAGGAGAACGGCCGGGGGTTAAAATAAAGATGACCCTCGGCTCGCGAAACCCGGGGAAAAAGGCTTAGGTGGCAAATGGTAAAACCAAAGTTGGGCCTTTTTGGAGGAGTCTTATTCAAAGCAAACTGTCAAGGGGGTCCCATAAATCACCCAACCGTAAGGAACGCGAAAACAAGGAACATAACACCGGTATGACGGAAACTAGGGCGGCAAGAGTGGAACAAAACACCAGGCATAAGGCCGAGTCTTCCACCCTTTACCAAGTATATAGATGCATTAATTAAACAATAGATATTGTGATATCCCAACAAGTAAACATGTTCCAACAAGGAACAACATCTCCATGTTCCAACAAGGAACAAACTTCATCTTCACCTGCAACTAGCAACGCTATAAGAGGGGCTGAGCAAAGCGGTAACATAGCCAATCAACGGTTTGCTAGGAAAGGATGGTTAGAGGTTTGACATGGCAATATGGGTGGCATGATATAGCAAGTGATAGGCATCGTAGCATAGGCATAGCAAAAGAGCGAGCCTCTAGCAAGCAAAGATAGAAGTGATTTCGAGGGTATGGTCATCTTGCCTGCAAAGTTCTCAGAGTTGTCGAAAGCTTGACCCTCGAAAGCGTTCTCAACAGGTTCCTCGTTCACTACTCGTCTCCCGGCTCTACCCACAGCAAGAACACAAACAAAGGAACCACAATAAATCACGGTGCAATGCACAAGCAACATGATGCAATATATGGCATGATATGCGAGATGTGATATGCAATGCGTATCGCGTTCGGAGGAAAATGATGAACCAGGCATCAACTTGGCAAACCAAGTATGCCGCTGGAAAGGTGAGATGATTTGGTTGAAATCGATATAAATATCACCGAATCGGATGCACGGTTTGCAAATGACAAGCAAAACAAGAATGGCACAAATCTGCCATTAACAAAGATGATAGCACTTAGCAAGCAACAAGAAATTAAGCTACTGCATCCAAACGTACCAACAAAGCATATGGCAGTGATCTACTCAAGATGCTTGACAAAAGATGAACACGGAGCTACGGCTAATTCACAACATAACAGGTCCAAACAAGCATGGCAAAAGTGCAAAATATATCAGCTTCACAGACTTAGGAAAATATTGAACATGGCGTAAACAGCATCGAGGAAGCAATGTTTGAGCAAGCAAACAACATGCTACAGGAACTTATAATAGCAAAACAAGGCATGGCATGAATCTACTCAAAGCATAGAACAAAAGTCCCTTACTGACCATAAGCCAAAAAGGATCAGAAAATATAATAGCACCCATGCCAATATAGCAAGTTTCGTTAACAGATTCAGCAACAGGGCATGACAAAAACAGATAACAAGTAGGCATGTTTAAGAGCTCGATGCACACACTACAGAGCATTACATGATAAACTAAGCATACATCCATCAAGAAGACATGGCATAGAAACTATACATGGCAATAACAACATCATAGCATACACGGATCAACTACAACAACCTTGGCAAAATTGAATAACAAGTAAACAATCTGCCAGGAAACATTTTATAGCAAAAGTAGAGCTCGATTGACTCAAGCTATGGCACTCCATAATTACAAACAAGGGCATGGATGGATATAGCATAACAATATGTTCAAAACATCCTTACTGAAGTATCTCAAAATATGCATGGATCTCTCGGTAGCATCAAGTTAACATGGCATAAAAATATCAGCAAAACAGGGGCTGAAATCAGCAACATCATGAAGCCTAGTTTGCATGCTTGTGCTAGTCACCACAGAGATCAAAAAAATACATGGCATACACCCCTGTAAAGATGGCATGGCATATTTCAAAACACATGTAGGACTCAAGGTCATAGGATGCACACATCAATCATGGCAAAAATGACAAAAGTGCATGTTCTGATAATAATCTGAAACTAACATCACATAGCCCTCTTCTACCAGCATTTCGTCGAGGCGAACAATTCGGTATGCTATACGCCCAAAATGGATTCACGGGTGCAAAGTTATGGCATGATGAAAATGCAAAACAAAATATCCGAGATAATGACTTAGAGGAAAAATCGGGGAAGAAGTCAACCTCGTTTGGATCTAGATCGGATCCGCGCGAACCGAGGCGGCCGGCGGCGGCTCGCCTGAGCTGGAGCTCGGGAGAGGAGGAGAGGCCGGGCGGCGCCCGGGCGCGGGCGGCCGGGCGGAGGCGCGGGCGGCGCCGGCGCCGGGCAGAGGCCGAGGCGGCGGGCGGCGCTGGGACGCCGGGCGGTGGCCGACGGGCCGGGCGGAGGCGGCGGCCGAGCGAGGTCATGGCGCGGGCGGCGGCTGGCGCTGAGCGGAGGAGGCGGGCGCGGGCGTGGCCAGGCTCATGGGCAGGAGGGCCCGCCGGGCCGGCGGGCGGCGGCGCGACGGGGGGCGCGCATGCGTGGCGGCCCTGGATTGGCGGGCGGCGGCAGACGGACGCGTCCGGCTCCGTCCGGACGTGTTCGGCGGCGCGGATAGGAGCGGGACTAGGGTTAGGGGTGGAATGATCCGGAATTTCGGGGGAGGAGGTGTTTTTATAGGTAGAAGGAGCTAGGAAGCTCCAAATGGAGTGTAGTTTTTGCCCACGCGATCGTGATTCGACGACGGAGAGCATGGAAGTGACTCAGATGGGTTATTGGGCTGTTTTGGAGGGGTGTTTGGCTGCAACTTAAAAGAGGCCTTTGCGAGAGTGCGGTTAACCGTTGGAGTACCAAACGAGCTCCAAATGACCCGAAACTTGACAGGTGGTCTACCGGTGGTGTACCAAGGCCACTTGGCAAACCTCGGTCCATTCCGAGAAAGTTTAGTACCCGCTCACGGAAAAATGTAAAAGGGGACGCCGGGGGACATAGGAGTGCCGGACTGCAAAAGGACAACGGGGAAAATGTTCGGAATCATGAGACGAACACGTATGCAAATGAGATGCACATGATGACATGATATGAGATGCATGACATAAACAAAATGCAAAACGAAAGACAAAAACCCAACCACGGAGGGAATATCAATATGGAAAGTTACATCCGGGGTGTTACAAGTAGTCACCTAAGTATTGAAAAATCCTACCGAGTGGAGAGCAAACCTCCCACTCGGGGGCTTAGCTGCAGTCCAGTACTTGCCTAAGTATTGAAAAATCCTACCGAGTGGAGAGCAAACCTCCCACTCGGGGGCTTAGTTGCAGTCCAGTACTCGCCTAAGTATTGAAAAATCCTACCGAGTGGAGAGCAATCCTCCCACTCGGGGGCTTTGCTGCAGTCCAGTACTCGCCTAAGTATTTAAAACCCTACCGAGTGGAGAGCAAACCTCCCACTCGGAGGCTTAGTTGCAGTCCGCGTACTCGCCTAAGTAAGAAATCCATCCTGATCCGCAAGGATGACGAGAGGCAGTTCGACTATTACCTTCTCCTTCGGAGCTGCGCCACAAGTACAACGTGCAGTCCATCCCAATCCGCAAGGACGACAAGGTATAGGTCGACTATTACCTTCTCCTTCAGAGCTGCGCCACAAGTACAACATGCAGTCCATCCCAATCCGCAAGGACGACGAGGTGCAGGTCGACTGCTACCTTCTCCTTCAGAGCTGCACCACAAGTACCACGCACAGTCCATCCCGATCTGCAAGGACGACGAGGTCAGTCGCAGCCTGTACTTCATCCCTACCTGCAAAATCGATGAAGTGCAAGTCGACTGGATATTCACCTCAAGGATGCTGCGCAAACATTGAAGTATATTCCGATTGAAAAGCAAAGTTCACTCGAAGGCAAACAAAAGCATATTTTGACGATAAGTAAAGTTCGGATAGCATCCTAAGGATGCAGAAGTACCCAGGCCTCAAGCCTGTTAAAATTTATCGGTTACAGGATCACTCGGCATTCCGAGGCAAATTTAGGACGAATCATAGAAGTTTTTTACTCCTCAGGCGGAGGACTGGAAGGCGCGACGAACTGGTCCAGGTCAATCCCATCAGCGATTCGGGTGGCAGCACCAATGAAGGTCTCATTCTTGGTATTGTCAACTTTGATGGATGCCAACCTTTCCTCTCGCGCCTCCTTGCAATGAACGCGGACCAGGGACAGAGCGACATCACCACCGCATCTGGCAGAAGACTTCTTCCATTCCTGCACTCGACTTGGAATATCATTCAGTCGAGTCATTAAAGACTCGAGGTCATTTTGAAGTGTTTCGCATGGCCAGAGTGTTGAGTCGATCCGCGACACCGCAACCTTCAGTCGAGCGAGGTAGTCCACCACAAGAAGAACGCGAGATTCAATCGGAGCACGTTCATAGCAGCTTCATCTTTCATGGGGTAGTTAATGGGGTCCAGACTTGTCTCCACTCGACTAGTCTCCTCCTCGAAATTCTGACAGAATTCTGCAAGAGTTCAAGCTAATGGTTCTATGATGAGTCAATGATGACAAGTCAGTCGGATAAGAGGAATTACCTTCAAGCATGAGGAATAGCTTCTTGGCGAGCCCTCCCAGATAAGCCTCCAGATCATTCCTCTTCCCCGCCAGCTCACCAGCCTTGTCGCTCAGAGCTATCTTGTCGTTCTTCAGTCGGCTAACCTCCTTGTTAGCCGCATCAAGAGCAGCTTTCAGATTGGTGTTCTCTTCTTCAAGTTTTCCGACTGAAGGCAGCTTTTCTTCCGCGAGCTTGGTCTTGTTCAAAGCCGTTTGTTGCGCCTCGGCAAGGTCATGATCCTTCTTCTTCACAGCCTCCTCCATTTTGTCTGCAAAATAACAGTGAGGTCAGAATTAGGAAGGGACAGAAAAACAAAAACAGTCGTCAAGATCTCACCAGCTATACCTTTTGCTTCGTCTCTCGCCTTCTGCAAGTTCTCCTGTGCAAGCTTCAAGTCGGGGTTGAGCTGGATCTGTTTGTTCTCCAATTCAGTGTATCGAGCCACAAGCTCGCAAGATTTCTGCAAAGAATTAGTCGACAGACGTCACAGATGGGTTACTTCCGAGTGACCAAGAAAAATTACTGCGTTTCTAAGACTACAGCCGAATATATTCGACAGTAGTCTCGGGGACTACACCCAGTGGGTGCACTTAGCGTGCCCCCACTGATCCTGCCAATTCGGTTCGATCAGTCGACCGAAAGAGACAAAAAAAAAGAGAAAGAAGTTCTTCAGACTAAGGTCGACTGCCAACAGTCCACCATAGTCTCGGGGACTACACCCAGTGGGCGCACTCAGCGTGCCCCCACCGGTTTCAAGATTCCACTCGACATGGTCCGACCAGACCGATTGAAGTTATCAAAGAGATACAAAGTACAAAGACTACGGTCGACTGCCAGCAGTCCTCCATAGCCTCGGGGACTACACCCAGTGGGTGCACTCAGCGTGCCCCCACCAGTACAAAAATTCAATCGACACACCCGCCCAGTGGGTGTACAGATACATTTATGGAAATCTTCAGAAAGAAGAAATTTCAGGTAGCATATCCTAACAGAACAAGCAGCGACCAACTTACTTGGACATTGCTCTGAAGAGCTGAGCTTGCATCATAAGCCGCCTGGCTGGCCTCCCGGACCACCTTCACTTGCTCCATCATGATCCCTGCCTGGCGTATGGCCTCCTTAGCAGCACTCACTTGGTCTTCCGGGACGTGGTGTGTGGCAAAAAGGGAAGGCGGTTCAGTAGTCGACGACGAAGGCCGGACACTCGTCAGCGGCACAACAAAGGTCACAGAAGCCCGAGTGGTGTCGCCTCCCTCGTGAACCAGCGTCTCAGGCAGTGATACAACTTGATAGCCTTGCCGGCATGCACCTTTTTGTCCTCCCTCTTCCTCAACCGTGTTTCATCGTCGTCGTCAGGGAGATCAATGACATGAGGTGGAACTACAAGAAAGATTCAAAGGTAAAAACAGAAATCCAATCGACCATAAAGCGAAACTGCAGAGATCATACCAAGGTTGGAGGTGGCGGCATCTTCCATTTCCTGATCTTCGTGCTTAGATGAGGTCTCGGAGGTGGCAGCACTGCAGATTTCAGAAATCAGTTGATCAGTCAAACGAGTCGACCAAAAGTACACCCATGATAAACAGGAAAACACAAGTTCTGCTGATTACCCGGAAATGGTGGGAATGACCATCCTCATCTTGGGCAGGGCCTTCGTCGGCTTTGATGACGTTGCTCGGGGTTGCTTTGGCGGTTTCTCAGTCGGCACTGGAGAAGTCTTCCGAGGGCGCTTCGTCGACCGCCCAACGGGCGCGACAACCTTACCGCGCTCGACCGCCGGATCATGCGTCAGCTTGGATCGCCTTTCCAAGTGGGGAGGATCCACGTCTTCCTCCTCTTCTTCCTCCTCCTCCTCTCCATCAGAGCTGTCGTTTCCCTCGTCCTCCTCACCGTCGGACTCCCATTCCTCCTGGCTTTCGCCTCCGCTTCCTTCTTCTTCTTTGACTTGTTCTTGCGCCCCGTTGGGCATCGAGTATATCTCAGTGGTGGCCTAGAAGACAACAAAACAAGACGAATGTCAATCGGCTGATTCACAGCGGAACAGAGCGAATGCAACAGGATCACAGTCGGAGATAAGTGGTCATACCTTGTCTGGTTCGTAAGATTGGTCGAGTGGTGGGATCCTCCTAGCTCCACGAGGGTTATCTTTGTTCCCTGTGATGGCAGTTATCCACCTCTCCAATGTGGCATCGTCGACCTCCTCTGGGTGGACCCGGGTGGTGTCTTCGGTACCAGAATACAACCACATCGAGTGGCCTCAGTATTGGAGCGGTTGAATGCGCCGTCGAAGGAAAACCTCCAGAAGATACATGTCGGTCACTCCGTCGCGAATGAGCTGGACTACACGCTCCATCAACAATTTAACCTGGACCTTCTCCTCCGAAAGCACCTTCAGAGAGGACGGCTTGTTCACTCGACCCATGGAGAAAGGAGGAGTCCAATCGATCGCTCAAGGCCGATCGGTCTTGGCGATAGAACCAGGTCGATCGCCACCCTCTAACTGAATCGGGAAGAGTCATGGCGGAAAGGCACTTTTACCCTCATCTGGACCCCAAGACCCCCACACATCTGGATTACTTGGGTTCTTTCATCATTTGGACTAGCCTTTTTCACCGTCTGTGAGCGACAAGTGAATATTTGTTTGAAGAGGCCCCAGTGTGGCCGACAGCCCAAGAAGTTTTCGCACAAAGACACGAAAGCAGCGAGATAGGCAATGGAGTTGGGTGTGAAGTGATGGAGTCGTGCTCCAAAGAAGTTCAGGAAACCCCGAAAGAAAAGATTCGACGGTAGAGAAAATCCGCGATCAACATGGGTGGCTAAGAGGACGCACTCACCCTCCTGAGGCTGCGGCTGCCACTCCGTCCCCGGAAGCCTTGCTGACCCATGGGGGATCAATCCCTCGGTGGCCAGGTCGCCGAGGTCTTTCTGGGTGATGGTCGAGCGGATCCAATCTCCCTGGACCCAACCTTGCGGCAGGCTGGACCGCGACGAGGATCCGCCCCGAGTGGTCGCTCTCCCCTTCGCCTTCGCCGTCGCCTTCTTCGCCTGCTCCAAGGCCGCCGTCTTCTCCTTCACCATTGTCACCGGCGAAGCAGGAACGGAGCAGCAGCGCTGAGCAGGTTACGGGCGCGGCAGATGAATCTGAGGACGGGGGAGGGGAAAATGAGGGCGCACTGTTCAAAAGACCCCCGTCCGGCGCCTTATATGAAGTCACTTCCGAGTGGCTGACTAGTAGGCCTGGGCAATCCTGTCAAATCCCGCAACAGTCGCGCGCGATACGTGGCGAAAAAGGTGGCGCGAAGATCGAGGCGTCATCGCCTTATCCCATCCGAGTACCGCAGCTTTCTCCGCTTCGCGCGCTTCCCGAAATTTGGATCCCGCTAAATCCGCTAACAGCAGAGCTACTCGTCAGACGGCAGATTTCCTCCGATCCTTCGCTCGGAGATCTTCAAATCTATAAAGTTCACTCGACAGATGTGAAGAATGGATCAAGGCGACTGAAAGAGAAGTTGACACCATCACTGAAAAGTCATTGATCCGAGTAAGGACTTTTCGCAAAGACGAAACAGGTCGGAAAGATTATCAACTCCTTCCTCATTCGAACCTCGATCCATTCGGGGGCTAATGATGAATTCATGTACCTAGGGTAGGGTCATGAACCTGTCCAAGGTACCCTCCCCAAGGACATCTTTAGAAGAGACGACCTTCCAGTCGACCTGGTAGGATTTCACTCGACAGACTCAAAGACACTCGACCATGAAGACCCACTCGACCACCAGGAGTTCAAGAACCACTCTGTGTCCAAACGGTCTGTAATTAAGTAGTCTTTATGGTCATGATGACACTTTATGTAAGGCTTTACCAAGAATGCTTTGGCCTTAATGTACTGTAACCCTCCGCCACGTGGGCTGGCTGGGGTCTGGCGCACTCTATATAAGCTACCCCCTCCACGGTAGAAGGGTTCGCACTCATAATTCATACGCATATAATCCAATCGACCGCCTCCGGCTCGAGATGTAGGGCTGTTACTTCCTCCGAGAAGGGCCTGAACTCGTAAAACTCGATGCGATACAACTACTCCATAGCTAGTATCTTGCCTCTCCATACCTACCCCCCATTCTACTGTCAGACTTAGAACCACGACGGTGGTTGCCCCCTCCGACGGAGCTCCGGAACAACCCGAAGATGGGATCTCGTGGATACAGGAAGTTGCGGCGGTGGAATTAGGTTTTGGCTCTGTTACGATCATTTGGGGTGCGTGAGGTATATATAGGAGGAAGGAGTACGTCGGTGGAGCTACTGTGGGGCCACGAGGGGGCGCGCCCTAGGGGTGGGGGCGCCACCCTCGTGACCGCCTCTCTTGTTCCTTGGCGTAGGGTCCAAGTCTCCTGGATCACGTTCGGTGACAAAATCACGTTTCTGAAGGTTTCATTCCGTTTGGACTCCGTTTGATATTCTGCTTTCTTGAAACTTTGAAATAGGCAAAAACAACAATTACAGGCTGGGCCACCCGTTAATAGGTTAGTCCCAAAAATAATATAAAAGTGGAAAATAAAGCCCAATATAGTCCAAAACAGTAGATAAAGTAGCATGGAGCAATAAAAAATTATAGATACGTTGGAGACGTATCAGGCATCCCCAAGCTTAATTCCTGCTCGTCCTCGAGTAGGTAAATGATAAAAAGAGAATTTTTGATGCGGAGTGATACTTTGGCATAATTTCAATGTAAATCCTCTTAATTGTGGTATGAATATTCAGATCTGAAAGATTCAAGACAAAAGTTCATATTGACATAAAAATAATAATACTTCAAGCATACTAACTAAGCAATTATGTCTTCTCAAAATAACATGGCCAAAGAAAGTTATCCCTACAAAATCATATAGTCTGGCTATGCTCCATCTTCCCCACAAAAAATATTTAATTCATGCACAACCCCAATGACAAGCCAAGCAATTGTTTCATATTTTAACATTTTCAAAAAAATTTCAATCTTCACGCAATGCATGAGCGCGAGCCATGGATATAGCACTATAGGTGGAATAGAATGGTGGTTGTGGAGAAGACAAAAAGGGAGAAGATAGTCTCACATCAACTAGGCGTATCAACGGGCTATGGATATGCCCATCAATAGATATCAATGTGAGTGAGTAGGGATTGCCATGCAACGGATGCACTAGAGCTATAAGTAAATGAAAGCTCAACAAAAGAGACTAAGTGGGTGTGCATCCAACTCGCTTGCTCACGAAGACCTAGGGCAATTTGAGGAAGCCCATCATTGGAATATACAAGCCAAGTTCTATAATGAAAGATTCCCACTAGTATGTGAAAGTGACAAAATGAGAGACTCTCTATCATGAAGATCATGGTGCTACTTTGAAGCACAAGTGTGGTAAAAGGATAGTAACATTGTCCCTTCTCTCTTTTTCTCTCACTTTTTTATTTGGGCCTTTTCTCTTTTTTTTGGCCTCTTTTTTTTCATTTTTCATTTTTTATTTTTAGTCCGGAGTCTCATCCCGACTTGTGGGGGAATCATAGTCTCCATCATCCTTTCCTCACTTGGGGACAATTCTCTAATGATGATGATCATCACACTTTTATTTTCTTACAACTCAAGAATTACAACTCGATACTTAGAACAAAATATGACTCTATATGAATGCCTCCGGCGGTGTACCGGGATATGCAATGAAACAAGAGTGACATGTATGAAAGAATTATGAATGGCGGCTTTGCCACAAATACGATGTCAACTACATGATCATGCTAGCAATATGACAATGATGGAGCGTGTCATAATAAACGGAACGGTGGAAAATTGCATGGCAATATATCTCAGAATGGCTATGGAAATGCCATAATAGGTAGGTATGGTGGCTGTTTTGAGGAAGGTATATGGTGGGTGTATGATACCGGCGAAAAGTGCGCGGTATTAGATAGGCAATGGTGGAAGGATGGGAAAAAGTGCATATAATCCATGGACTCAACATTAGTCATAAAGAACTCATATACTTATTGCAAAAATCTAGAAGTTATCAAAGCAAAGTATTACGCGCATGCTCCTAGGGGGATAGATTGGTAGGAAAAGACCATCGCTCGTCCCCGGCCGCCACTCATAAGGAAGACAATCAATAAATAAATCATGCTCCGAGTTCATCACATAACAGTTCACCATACGTGCATGCTACGGGAATCACAAACTTCAACACAAGTATTCTTTAAATTCACAACTACTCAACTAGCATGACTCTAATATCACCATCTTCATATCTCAAAACAATTATCAAGCATCAAACTTATCTTAGTATTCAACACACTCAAAAGAAAGTTTCACATATCTTGAATACCAAGTATATTAACATTAAGCAAATTACCATGCTATTAACAACTCTAAAAATAATCTAAGTGAAGCATGAGAGATCAATAGTTTCTTTAAAACAAATCCACCACCGTGCTCTAAAATATCTAAGTGAAGCACTGGAGCAAAAATTATCACGCTCAAAAGATATAAGTGAAGCACTATGAGCAAAACTATCAAGCTCAAAAGATATAAGTGAAGCACATAGAGTATTCTATCAAATTTCAATTTATGAAGGGCTCTCTCAAAAGGTGTGTACAGCAAGGATGATTTTGGTAAACTAACAAGCAAAGACGCAAATAATACAAGACGCTCCAAGCAAAACACTTATCATGTGGTGAATAAAAATATAGCTCCAAGTAAATTACCGATGGAAGAGACGAAAGAGGGGATGCCTTCCGGGGCATCCCCAAGCTTTGACTTTTTGGTGTCCTTGGATTATCTTGGGGGTGCCATGGGCATCCCCAAGCTTAGGCTCTTGTCACTCCTTGTTCCATAATCCATCAAAAGAATTCACCCAAAACTTGAAAACTTCACAACACAAAACTCAATAGAAATCTCGTGAGCTCCGTTAGAGAAAGAAAACAAAAGACTACTTTAAGGTACTGTAATGAACTCATTCTTTATTTATATTGGTGTTAAACCTACTGTATTCCAACTTATCTATGGATTATAAACTATTTTACTAGCCATAGATTCATCAAAATAAGCAAACAACACACGATAAACATAATCTGTCAAAAACAGAACAGTCTGTAGTAATCTGTATCTAACGCAAACTTCTGGAACTCCAAAAAATCTACCAAAATTAGACGACCGAGAAAATTTGTTTATTGATCAGAAGAAATTGGAATAAGTATTTTATCACGTTCTGGTGATTTTTAATAATTAAGGTACTGTAATGAACTCATTCTTTATTTATATTGGTGTTAAACCTACTGTATTCCAACTTATCTATGGATTATAAACTATTTTACTAGCCATAGATTCATCAAAATAAGCAAACAACACACGATAAACATAATCTGTCAAAAACAGAACAGTCTGTAGTAATCTGTATCTAACGCAAACTTCTGGAACTCCAAAAAATCTACCAAAATTAGACGACCGATAAAATTTGTTTATTGATCAGAAGAAATTGGAATAAGTATTTTATCACGTTCTGGTGATTTTTAATAATTCGGGCACTGAGAGCAAAATTTCTGGAAATTACAGCAAGATCAAATAACTACTATCCAAGAAGATCCAATAGGTCTAGCTTGGCACAAACACTAATTAAAACATAAAACCACATCTAAACAGAGGCTAGATGGATTATTTATTCCTAAACAGAAGCAAAAACAAAAAAAACAAAAAATAAAATTGGGTTGCCTCCCAACAAGCGCTATCGTTTAACGCCCCTAGCTAGGCATAAAAGCAAGGATAGATCTAGGTATTGCCATCTTTGGCATTCAGAGAGGGGGATCTCCTTTCTATGGCATTCATTCTTCTATTTAAGTTAAGCACATGGCCATTAATGGAAGAAGTATGATTAAGCACGTTACGGAAATTTGCCTCTAAACTAGACTTCATCTCTTTAATAATTTCATTTTGGTAAAAGCACAAGAGAGTAGTTGATTCAACCTTATCATTCATAGGGTGCCCAAATATAGTTTTCATTCTTTCATAGGTATCTATAACATCCCCTTCAAGAAAACCTTCTTCAAAGATGGAATCTAAAACTTGTTTGAAGGAAGTGGGCAAGCCAACATAAATTTTTTTAAGTAAATTTCAATTTGATATTGTGGCACATAGCTAGCCTGAATCCTAAGTAACCTATCCCAAGCATCTTTTAAAGACTCATCAAGTAAATAGCGAAAAATTCCAGAGTCATCCTCATCAAAATTATTCAAGCTCTCATTGGTGACCCCGGTGGGTCTTTCTATAGCATCATTATTTATGAGCTTAGAGAGGATAGAGGGGTTATCCAAGGCACTAGAGCTCGGGAGAAAACCCGTAGTTCTTTTGATTCGCCATGGCAACGGGAAGGCAAACGGAAAGAGAGGAGGAGATTGGGAAAGAGAGGCGAATAAAGCGGCAAGGGTGAAGTGGGGAGAGGAAAACGAGAGGCAAATGGCAAATAATGTAATGCGAGAGATAGGGATTGTGATGGGTACTTGGTATGTTGACTTTTGCGTAGACTTCCCAACAGCGGCGCCGAAATCCTTCTTGCTACGTCTTGAGCTTGCGTTGGTTTTCCCGAAGAGGAGAGGATGATGCAGCACGATGGCGTAAGTATTTCCCTCAGTTTTGAGGACCAAGGTATCAATCCAAGAGGAGGCCACGCGCAAGTCCCTTGTACCTGCACAAAACGATAGCTACTCGCAACCAACGCGATTAGGGGTTGTCAATCCCTTCACGGTCACTTATGAGAGTGAGATCTGATAGAGATAATATTTTTGGTATTTTTTGTATAAAGATGCAAAGTGAAAAGTAAAGGCAAAGTAAGAACAAAGCAAGTAAATAAAATGATAGAGATTGATATGATGAGAATAGACCCGGGGGCCATAGGTTTCACTAGTGTCTTCTCTCAAGAGCATAAGTATTCTACGGTGGGTGAACAAATTACTGTTGAGCAATTGATAGAATTGAGCATAGTTATGAGGTTATCTAGGTATGATCATGTATATAGGCATCACGTCCGAGACAAGTAGATCAAACGATTCTGCATCTACTACTATTACTCCACTCATCGACCGCTATCCAAGCATGCATCTAGAGTATTAAGTTAAAAACAGAGTAACGCCTTAAGCAAGATGACATGATGTAGAGGAATAAATTCATGCAATATGATAAATACCCCATCTTGTTATCCTCGATGGCAACAATACAATCGTGCCTTGTAACCCTTTACATCCTTTGGGTAAGGACACCGCAAGATTGAACCCAAAGCTATGCACTTCTCCCATTGCAAGAACTACCAATCTAGTTGGCCAAACCAAACGGATAATTCGAAGAGACTTGCAAAGATAACCAGTCATACATAAAATAATTCAGAGAAGATTCAAATATTATTCATAGATAAGCTGGATCATAAACCCACAATTCATCGGTCTCAACAAACACACCGCAAAAATAAGATTACATCGAATAGATCTCCACGAGAGAGGGGGAGAACATTGTATTGAGATCCAAAAGAGAGAAGAAGCCATCTAGCTACTAGCTATGGACCCGAAGGTCTGAAGTAAACTACTCACACTTCATCGGAGGGCTATGGTGTTGATGTAGAAGCTCTCCGTGGTGGATGCCCCCTCCGTGGAGCTCGAACAGGCCCCAAGATGGGATCTCGTGGATCTGGAAGTTGCGGCGGTGGAATTAGGTTTTGGCTCATGTTACGATCGTTTGGGGTATGTTGGTATATATAGGAGGAAGGAATGCGTCGGTGGAGCAACAGGGGCCCACGAGGGGGGGCGGCATACAGGGGGCACCTCGTGACCGCCTCTCTTGTTCCTTGGCGAGGGTCCAAGTCTCTGGATCACGTTCGGTGAGAAAATCACGTTTCGAAGGTTTCATTCCGTTTGGACTCCGTTTGATATTCTTTCTTCGAAACACTGAAATAGGCAAAAAACAACAATTCTGGGCTGCGCCTCCGGTTAATAGGTTAGTCCCAAAAATAATATAAAAGTGGAAAATAAAGCCCAATATAGTCCAAAACAGTAGATAAAGTAGCATGGAGCAATAAAAAATTATAGATACGTTGGAGACGTATCACTTAGTTTATTTTCAAGGGTGTGTTGTGCTGAGGCCCCAACAGAACTATGTTTATGTTCTTTCTCGTTATTTGAACTCTTTAGTACGTACAGTAGTACTAGTACTATGTCTTACTACTGTTCTTCTTGCAGTTGGTACTCTATCGTCGTATCTTCGTGTTCCTCTGTACTTAATACGTTCGTACTAGTAGTATAATTTGGGTCGATCGATTTGTGAAAGAAGTTCGACGGAGCGAAGGAAGAAGACGGCAGAAGAGGTGGAAGAAGCCCTTCTAGCCATCCATGTTGCATCAAACGGCTCACATGAGTCGATCGACCCAAATTGCTTCTTCAGATTGCGGGATCCACGTGGCATTCAAGGTCTCGAAGGTAGATTCCGTGTCCGCACCGGTTTGCGGGCTCGACGCTGTGACCGCTTCGCCGCGACAGCCACCATGCGCGCCTCCTCCGCGCGGGCGGAGATGACAATGACACGCTAGTTCCTCCTCGCAGGCGTGCTGGAGCACGCGCTCGTCCTCCTCTTCGTACGCTGCGTGCATAGACGCGGCTCCACTAGCTGCTCGCGTGCTTGGCAGCGCGGCGGCATCACGAGGAGGGACTGCAGACTACGTGAGCGGGCGAGCCTTCGGCTTCATGGCACAGGGATGGCGGTGACACGACGGTGATGGGTGAGAAATTGTTGGCCGGAGCAGGCGGGCGCCGGCATGCGCAACGGCGGCGGCGGCATATTGATGAGTGCGCGTGTGGGAGCTTACTTTAGTTTTATATATAAGGTTGGTCAAACTTAACAGAAAACCGTACTAGTACACGTAAACGTTAGACTTAGGCAGCGCTTTTATTAGTTAGTACCACAGCCACGATACGGAATCCTGTGCAAGCGCGTGAACCGCGGCCGCGCGGTCGATCGAACAGTGCGTCACCGTGTCGCGCTCGAAGGACATCCACCGAACCTTTTTGTGTGTGTGAAAACAATCCTCGAATATTACTCAACTTTTTTCTGTGAAAGTTCTTGACGCTGCAATATTTCCATATATTTGAATTTAGCTCAGTTCATGTTTATTTGGATTTGGATGTTTTAGGTGCGCCCTAGTTTTTTAATACTGATTTTGTGTGTGTGGTGAGAGAGAACGTGTGTATGTGTCCATATGTGTGTTGTGGCGGAAGGGCAATGTGGAGCGGTGTGCGTGTGATCTGAGACATAGAGAGGTGTGAATGTGCAAATGATCATGCATGAGTGAGACATAGACAGATGCCGATACGTTGTGTATACATGAGAGAACGGTCTTCTAGTTTACTTGTGTGTGTGTGTGAGAGAGAGAGAGAGAGAGAGAGAGAGAGAGAGAGAGAGAGAGAGAGAGACAGAGAGAGGAGCATCCGTAACACAACAACCATCTCTCTCTCGATTCGTCCGTCCCTCGCACGGTCGCATGCAACACATGCATCAACGCGCACATTTTGACACCCTCACCCGGCCCCTGCCCACCTCAAGGCCCGCACAATCTCTTCGTGAATACCCATTTCTCTCCTTAGGTTTGTTTTCTCTCAATATCTGACACACACACACACACACACAGAGAGAGAGACATGCAGCACACACACACACACACACACACACACACACACACACACACACACACACACACACACACACACTCCCCCGAGCACACAATTCATTCCCATCCAAGGTTATACGACGACCACTCTCGCTTGTGCTTCTTTGCACCCCAACATGCACAACACCTCAATCTTCAAAGAGGGCATCGAGCAGATCGAAGACGGCGACCACACCACGCTAGAGAATGCGGGGTCATTTGGAAGCAGGGTGATGTGACGACGGCTGACTGACTCCTCCCCCCACCCTCTCTCTCTCTTGCACAAAATTACCAATCCCTCTCTCCCCCGCACAAAATTGTCAATCCCTCAACCCACGAGATCCTTCCCCTCTCGTCCATGTTTTTCCAGCTCTCTCATCAAACATGTTGTCTCTTCTCCTTCCACGTATACAGAATCCAGATGACATGTATATTACATGTATCCATCTTTCTCACAGACCTAACTTCTTCCTCTCTCTTTCTCTCTCTATCTCTCTCTCTCTCTCTGTCTCGTTAGGTTTGTCTCCTACTCTCTCGTCCACATACATACAATCTTTCCCGCCCTATCTGCTCCATCTTCGAAAGCTCTCTCTGCACGTTTCATTCACACATTGGATATGTCAAAATGTTGCTTCTATAATGGCTGATGTAGAGTTATGGTTGTTTTTGTTGCATCCTACAAAGTAGTAACTATGAAATGCATTTAGATTCTCATTTGACTGGGATTATGTGAGTTTGAGCATGTTGTGAAGTACTATAGACCTTGTATACATCTTGGGATTCGACAATGATTGTAACTATTGAATTGTATAGACATTACATTCGAAGTCAATAGCCTAATATATTTATTTCACAATTTCAACAAATGATTAGTTCACTACAAACTAAGAAAACACATGTGTACTCCCTCCATTTTTATTTAAGTCCGCGTATTAGCATTGGTCAAAGTCAAGTTTTGTAAACTCTCGAAAGCTTATAACAAAAATATTAACATATACAATAACAAATAAATACCATTAGATTCATTATTGAATGTACTTTCACATCATACATATTTGTTATGGTAAATGTTTATATTTTCTATAAACTTGGTCAAACTTTAGGAAGTTTGACTTGTCAAACCTAATATGCAGAGTTTGCTACTACTACTCGCTAGTTGCTTAGCGAATCACTCAACACGCCACACGGGAGTCCGGTGTCACAAAATTTTGAGGTCGGCGGAAAACCTCCCGCGACCCTGATTCGAGATGGGAAGTTACCATCATAGCCTTGAACAGGCGACGGATGGCGTTGGTAGGGGCTGTTTTCGTAACTTCAGGTTCACCCTACCCAGCCAACCCCACCCCGGCACCCAGAGTAGTACACCTGAATACTCCCCATTTTCTATCCCCACCGCGAAATAGACTTCTCCACGGCACCTCAGCCTTCGTGCTCCTCCCCTTTACATCGGCGCACTTGTCCACCATAGCGCATATACCTCATCGACGACCTCGTACGCCGCACTGGAGCCGGTCCACCGTCGTCGTCGTACACGGAGCCTCTTCCCCGGCATCGTCTTCCACGGTCTCGGATCTGCTTCCCGGAAGCCGACGCCAAGCGCAGAAGTACCACCGTCATGGACAATGAACCGACTCCCGTTGCTGACCATGACCCACAGAGGCCGCCGCGACCATCGTTCTCCTCCTCGATTGGTAATGTGTGTATTGAATCTCTTAGCAGAACATGTGCAGTTCCAATTTTGTTCATACCTACCCTTCAAATTTCCTGGGTGCTATTGTTCCCGTAAAAGTAATTGGTTATAGCCTCCATTGTCCAACAGAATATCAGCTTGTAATTGTGCGTCGCTCCTGTATCGCATTGTGCTTGGGTAGGTTTTTCATCTGCAACCAGTAGTGTGGCAAATGATGGAAAGGTTTTTAGAACTAGCAAGATGCCCATGTGTTGCACGCATCAAGATGCATTTGTATGAGTAGTTTATCTTGTGGGAGAAAAGGATGAACATGGGAAGGCCTTATTTGCAAATCTCGAGAGGGGTATGGGTATATTTTTGCAAAATTCTCATTTGTTTCCTTCCTATGTGTCAGATATAAATCGGACGTCCTATATTGCAAGAAAAAAGTATAGAGAAAAAAGTAGACAGTAAAGGAAGTAGAGATAAATATTAAATATTAAATATAAAAAAATATAACACTAGAGAAGAGAGTAGTGATAGCAGAGACGTCGGGAAAGGATCACGCTGCTGGGAAAAGCGGCGAGGCGTGCGCTAGTTTTGGCCTGCGTGGCGCCCCAAGGCTTTATAAAATCCAACGCCCTCCTACCGCTCTGTGTGTGTGAGAGAGAGTAATTTTAGTGGTATGAGTCATATGTAGAGACATATAGGGTGTGTGAGAGAATCCGATAGAGAGAAAGAGAAAGTGAAAGACGAGTGGAGACTGTGTGTGTGGCGGTGAAAAAGAAAGCTTAGGTATCGAGTGATACCAGAGAACAGTAGAGACGTGAGAGATAATGAAAACCGTGTAACGTATAATGATAGGGAGAGTGTGACACTTCTCAAGGGAGACGTCGAGAGACCATGTTTGCGAGGATAGGAGAAACATGAAGTGAGCGTGCGGGTGAGCTGGAGAAAAGAGAGTGATAGCTACCTGAAGGAGCATGCATGCGAGAGAGATGGGCGTGAAATTAGTGAACAAAAAAGGGATTCAAATATTTGAATTCGAGATGATGATACATGTAATCCATAATCGAACCAAAATTGATCTATCAAACATGCATACTCATATGAATTCATGCACATCTATGTTATTTAATATGTAGATATTACTGATCCATACATTTTAGTAGAACATAATTTGGTTAAATTTTTTCGAATTCAACCTTAAGATTTCGAGATCGTTGTATTTGTAAATCATATTATACATATAAAGGAGCAGAATTCTTTATTATGCTTTTGAAAGTATATTTAAAAAAATCATGTATATAGAATGTAATTCCAATTGAAAATGGATCCCACCCGGAAAAAATAGAATACAAATGGGATTCAAATTGAGTTGGCACGGTAAACGTGCACTCTGCAAAATTTGAACGAAGCGGGGAAAGTCGCGAGAATCTTTGAAACCAAAATCTGTGAGATGGAAATCACTCGCCTATCCTCGCCACGCAAAGCCTATCTGCTGGATTTCTATAGGTTTCGATAGGGGTAGGTTTGTAATTTCACCCAAAGCGTGGCGTAACCGCCTCTCACCCGGATTCATACGGTGGGCGCCAAAACACAGTGTGTCCTCGGCCAAATCGACTCCTCCCGATTCATATTCATACACGGTGGGCGCCAAAACAAACTCTCGTCGGCAAATATTCGTGTATGCGAGATTACCGTCCTATCCCCAACCGACTAATGTTCTTTGTGATGTAGTAGAAATTTGAAACAGGGCTAAGTTTGTAAATTTCCTCGCATTTGAGACAAGCGTGCCCTGAATACATGGTTCCCCTTCCTCTCTACCTCCCTTTTCCCCATTCGTACTCCGTGGGCGCCAAAACACCCTCTCCACCCCACCCTCCTCCGTCCGCCGCCGTCCGCCACCCCATCCACCGCCGTCCTCCTCCACCATGCCGGGCTGATACCCAGCCCGCTGTCCATTACAAGAGATCGACCTCTCTCATCCACGGCTTCAGACCGGGATCCTTGCATCCCGTCCTCTCGCTTCATCCCCGCCGTCGTCCACCTTGCCAGCGCCGTTCCTACGATCGTCTCGTCCACCGCGCCCCGCCGCCACCGTCTACCCTCCTAGATCTGCTTCCATGCCGCCGACAGCCATCGCTACAGCAACACCGTCAAATTCTCAGCAGATGCATACACGGCGCCGCGCCAGAGGCGGTACTCTTTTGTATCTGCTCAACTTATTTATTGCAGCAAGAAAATAGATCGCCACTGCTTTAAGCTGATTTCTTGTCTTGGTTGCGAAGTTGCCTTTGTCCGGTTTGCACCTTCAGATCCGCCATGGCATGCTCAACACTATACTCGCAATGCTTATGGTTTTCCCCTTTTATATTCCACACTAGTTAAATCACAGTAGACTAAATTTGAAAATTGGGTCAGTCAATTTTGAGAGCTCGCCGGAGTTCACCGGTGCGAAGGAAGGGGCTCGGTGGGGATGGTGGTTGTGGGGCGGTGGTGGGGCCTCGTCGAACGAAGAAAACTCGGCGGGGGGGGGCGGGGTGGGGGGTGGAGGAACACAAGCGGTGGGGCGGTGGTTCGGCCCGGCTGCCCGTGCAAGTGTGTTCTATGGGAAGCCTGATATGTTCCTTGTCGGGAAGGGGAGCAGGACATCTGCGATCAACAGGTGATAGAGCTGGCTCATGCGTGATCGATAGGCTTTCAATTAGTAGCGGCAATAGAACACCGTAATTTCCAGCCAGTTCCACTTTCCCGATTTATATATCCTGGTTATGGTGTACCCCTTTTATTTACACTACAATCTGCCTAGTTGTTGTGTGCTCTTGTTATCATGGTTTGGCAATAAACTCTCTATACAGTATATTATGAACCTATCATCTGCCAACTATCCTTACTTCTGGAGCCTATTTTTTTTGTACTTGTGCCAGATTATATTAATGCACACACCATATTAGACCACACATGTGCTCTCTCATCAGAATCCGGCGATAGCACACAAGGGTTTACAGGGGCGCCCCTATATTAGAATATCCTTTGCATTACAAAGATAATCTCACTACTATTTTTGTTTTCATGCTTCTCAGATATTATACGTAATCATAGTGAATATCAGAGTCCGTGCATCAGGAGAATATTGTGGAACACTGCAACGACTTACAAAATTGGCACCAAGGCATTGAGTGCCATTCTGGATGCAATGAAACTCATACGCTCCCCACCTGTAGATTCTTGTTCAGAATATGATCCTAATGACTATTCTAACCTCGAGGAGTCAAAGGCAGGTGGCATGTCATGTTCACCCATCAAGGTGCCTGTTCTAATTTGGCAAGGTTTTATTGATTGCGCGTATCTTGCATAAGTTGTCTTGCATTTCCTCTACTTTGTAGCACCGCCATTTGGTTAGTTAACTCATCATATATGTCAAGATACCATGCCCATCCATTATCAATACATATTCCATCTGTCATCATACCATGTTTTTCACTCAAATGCTATTCTTGTGCATCGGACATCGAGAAAGGAAGAGGGTGATTGCGAACTGAAGGAGCACCGGCAAAGTCCTTGAAAAACATGGTGGTGCGGAGAAATCAGACGGCACCCACTTATATTGGCTCTACAACGGTGACACAAAGCGTAGGACCGACTCAGCAGACTGTACCCATACTTCACTAGCTACACCACTAGCCCCACCACATAGGACCTGCACTCCAGCAAAAGGTATGCCGATTTCAGTTGCCATAGCACCAGCCGTACCACATAAAAATCCCACTCCAGCAAAAAGTATAGCAAGTCCACCGGCCGAAGACCTATCCCAACTGCAGAGACAACCAATTCCTGCAGATTGGAACCCCATTCCAGTTATTCCCAGTTTAAAAGACAGTGCTTTCAATGTTGTTAGGGACTACGTGCATATATTCCCATCATGGGAAGATTATAGTGAAGACAACACCATTTTCACATCTTCCTGTCCCACTTACATGTAAGTGCTATAATTCACGGTGATTATTTTCCTATTTTCTGCTGATTGAACACATCAGTGATTTACATTACATTGTTGTAAGTAGGTGAGGGTCAATCTGGATAGTCATGACGAGCAAAGCTTGCTTGCACTTTTCGAGGAAGCATTGCAGCAGTATCGATGTTACCTGAGGAAATCACACTTCGATGGCAAGTCTATAAACGAATTTCCGGTGAAGTCTCCTGTGCTAAATTCAGAAGACATTGAATGGAAAAACCTTGTTATGCACTGGTCTCGTTCCCAGGATGAGGTACTGTCTATGAAATCACATGACAATTTGAACTTCTACTTTTCCGCATGTGCCTTACGGATCTTTTTGCAGGAAATCTGCTCAAGAAGAATTCGGTTTGACAAGAACGACAGGATATCGCAAATATGCTGCCCGCTGCTTTTGCTCCTGTTAGTACTGTTGTCTGTATCCACTGTACTGCATACATACCTGGTTCATTATGTGACAGCAGTATGCATGATAGCTTGCTTATCAATTGTTCGCCCAAATTATCGATCTGTATGAATGGTTACATTAGTGTAGAATATATCCAATGCCAATGTTTTTTAGCTCTGCATTGTTCTTGTAAGTACATGCTATCCTTTATCGATGTACTTATAATGACAGTAGTTGTTCATGTACCATCACTCTGCAGCTTATTTTCCTTTGCCCTCCATTTTCTACACATCGATCTATATTTACTCTTACCATAAGGTTGGTCTTGAAGAAGTTTAGTGTGCATTGCTCTTGGCTGTACCTTTTGCTCTGTATCGCTGCACTTACATTTATAGCTACTTGGTTATGTAGCATCACTCTTCATCTTATCTGAAATATTCTCCATTTTTTCGTATATTATCACATCTATATTTACTCTTAACAAAATGTAGAATAAAGGCAATGCTTTTGAATAAGATTCGTGGTAAACTTCTTGAATTGCCCCCCATCGGCATGGACAAGGCCTTTATAGAGCCTGTCTTCACCAATAATGTAAGTTTGTCCATCTCAAGCCTTCAAACTTTGTTGTATATATTTGGTTAGGCATGACTGCAACAGCTGTTTATTTTTGGTGTTTGCATCAAATTGCTTGTTTAAAGTTTATTATGTAGTTCATAAACAAAAGTTTGTCCTTTCTCAATTTAAGTTTTCAGTTGTAGAACCAAGTTCCTTCTTCATACCATGTAAATTAAACTATCTGAGCAAGTGATCTTCTTTTGCTTTGCATGTATATTCATTCTTCATCCTTAATCCGGTGGTGTGGTGAACCTACCCACTACTGCACAATGTCATATTCTGCAATGTCTTAACTATGAATAATGTCATATCATTCTACTATTATTTAAACCGTCTCTTTATTTGCCAATCTGAAATGGTATAAATTGACAAAGACACTAACCATTGATACTTATGAGTTCTTGATCGTAATCCGGTGGTGTCGTGAAGCTGCCAACTCCTTCACAATGTCATTTCCTGCCATGTCTTGAACTGAACAATACTATATTGTGTTAATGCAATTTTAAACGTGTCGGTTTATTAAATCGAAGAAATGTGATGAATTGTTAGCACCGATACTTCTATGTGCAAAACCTGTCATCATCGCTTGTTTATCTTTGAGTGAGGAAGATATAAGTGTTGAACAAGCGATCTCATCATCTTGCTCGGATGCTTGCATCATGGCTCCCAAGAGGCTAACCTTTCTTGAACTCTATTGAAGTCTTTGTCGGTTTTGTATATTATTTTGTCGGCGTGTTTATTTGCTTTGGTGGCAATCTTTGATGCCCAGTGTATGTAATCTATTGTCTCGCTTGTGCTTTATTATCATAGTGGCGAACTTTGATGCCCGATGGATGTAATATGCCGTAATTTCTTTATTGTATAGTCTAGGTTTTTCTTGTTCACGATGCCGCAGTTATTTTATGTATATATATCCTGTCTTCGCGATAAACCGCCAAACCATAAAATTACGGTACATAATCGGGCCGTCATGCAATCACGATGTAGGTTGGGCTAAAGCGTGTCGAACAGCTCACGGGCGGCAGCAGCCCGAAATGAACCCCGGCCCATGATTGTGCGAATCAAATCACAGGCTTTTAACTGGCCAAAATTGTCTCGGTCCTTGTTTGGCCCAATCAGATATCAGCTGTGAGCAGGCCGGATGCAAACCGGGCCGTTGTTAGGCCCAACTATGTGACGGGCTTTTAACAGGCTGAAATTAATATATGACCGAAATGTTAAACGGGCCCTTAACAGGCCAAAACTAATATCAGGCCGAATTACTAAGTGGGCCTTTAGTAAGTGGGCCCAAAAGCATAGTGTCCAGTTGACGGGCCGAATCTGATATGTGGCATAATTGAGCCCAAAGCCTCTTAAAGGGTCGGACCTGATGTGGGACGTAATTTGGCCCAGAACGTGGTAGGCTTTTAACGGGCCGGATCTCATATGGGCCACTATTAGGCCTGGAGCGTGGCAGGCCATTAATGGACCGGATCAAATATGGGCCGGCCTTTGGCCCAAAACATGGCAGCCAGTTAATGGGCCGGCCTACTAGGGTCCTCAAAATCTTGTGGGCCTACAGTTCGGCCGACCCATTAATGTCGGCGAAATCTCGTGGGCCTTTAGCTAGGCCGGCCCATTATGATCCGCAAGAATCTAGTGGGCCTTTACCTGGGACGGCCCATTATGGCACACAAAAATCTTGTGGGCATTTACCTGGGCCGGCCCATTATGGCCCGCAAAATCTTGTGGGCCAGCCCATTATGGTCCGCAAAATTTCGTGGGCCTTTAGCTGGGCCAGCCCATTATGGTCCGCAAAATCTTGTGGGCCTTCAGTTGGGCCGGCCCATTTAAACTTGATGGGCCGGTCCACGTGTCAACATATCATAGGCGCGTCTCGCCCATTGGATGAGTGACACCTGTGCCAACGCGGACCTGACACGTGTCTCCTCCAGCCAATGATGATTTTACACATGGAAAATCCCCATTGGTCGGGGCTGTTAACGGGTTATCGGATCCAAAACCCGACCCGATAGCTTAACGGCGTTCCGTTACGGTGGATGCCACGTGTTGGTTACCCTTGACGAAAGCACTTCGTGGACGCGATTTATCGTCATGGAAGTGGACACTTCCGTGATGATAATTTTGGTAATGTCATGGAACACTTCTACGACAAAGACGGTATGACTATCTTGATTTTGTCATAAATTTGTCATGGATGTACATGCATGACAAAAAACGCGACCTACTGTGACAAACACGTATCATCACGGAAGTGTATTTTTTTTGTAGTGTTGATCGGTCGGAACGAGAAGAAGTTCGACTACATCAACTGCGTTGTCAAACACTTCCGCTTCCGGTCTACGAGGGTACGTGGACAGACTCTCCCCCTCTCTTTGCTATGCATCTCCTAGATAGATCTTGCATGAGCGTAGGAATTTTTTTGAAATTGCATGCTACGTTTCCCAACAACAATAACATCAGAATAAGAGAACAACCATTTCAGATTTCTAATGGAATCAATCTTCGGATCAAAAAATAGAAATAATCAAAGGGAACCAATTTATACCAGTTACTAGATTTAAACATAAGGCCCATTTCAGATTTCTATTACAATTAACCAACTATCAGTTTTGGAGAAGACAACATCTACGAAATCTAAACAAGATGGGATACAATGGACCCCTTGCTTCAAACCCTTACCGGTGACAACATGAGGCCCATTTACATCATTAATTCTAGCACAACAGGAGTTCTGAGAGAGGGCACTATAGATCTAGTGGATTCATTTATTCCTAAAACCCTAGAAATTTGTATTCCCATAAGGAATTCGTAGCTAACTCGGTCATGTGCTTTCTCATAGTCTGACTTAAGAACAACACCGCTATCAAACTTTCTAAAATACACCCCCCTAATAAACCAAGCTGGTTAGCAGAGATTAGTCTACCAGAAAAAACTCATATTAGTGATTGCTTTGTTAAAATAATTCAAATAGCAATTGCTCAAGCTAATAGGCCTACAATCTTTCATTTCATTAACATTGGGCACTTTAAGGATAAGAGAAACAATGGCAAAATTTAACCTATGAATATCCAACTTGCCAAGTTTAAAATCCATAACCAAAGGCCATGAAATCATGTTTGATAAGATCCCAATAAGTGCGGTAGAAAAAGGAAAAAGAAGCCATTAGTTCTAGGGCCCCGCTGGCATAGGACCCCATAACAACTTCTTTAATCTCCTCCTTAGAAAAGTTTTTTTTGTAAATTATCATTTTCATTGTCAATAACTAAATTAGTCTTAGGAAAAAATGATCACTTGGGATTTTGCCTTCTCTCTTTTTCCGGACTTCATTTGCCCTTGCTTTGAATTTGGGTTTTTGAATCAATTCAAATGGACTTAAACACTTGGGCATGTCCTTGATTTTCACCCAAGTGACCCATCCATCTGTCATTCAACTTTCTTTCTTTGAAAAATCCCATAATAACCCAAGGAATATTTTTCATAAAAGAAAAATATTCAATTTCTTCTGTGAAATTCAATTCAGAAACTTGTGCTCCAAAGCAACCCTCATTTTTATTGCTTCCAAAAATCTAAGAAAATTATCAAATATTCTTTGAACCTTGGCCCACTGTCGGTGTCAAAACTGGCGGATCTCGGGTAGGGGGTCCCGAACTGTGCGTCTAAGGTCGATGGTTAAAGGAGATAGGGGACACGATGTTTACCCAGGTTCGGGCCCTCTCTATGGAGGTAATACCCTACTTCCTGCTTGATTGATCTTGTTGAATATGAGTATTACAAGAGTTGATTTACCACGAGATCGTAATGGCTAAACCCTAGAAGCCTAGCCTGTATGACTATGGTAATGAGTATATCCTTTCCGGACTACACCCTCCGGTTTATATATACACTGGGGGGATCTAGGGTTACATAGAGTCGGTTACATAAGAAGGAATCTTCATAGTTGGTTGCCAAGCTTGCCTTCCACGCCAAGGAGAGTCCAATCCGGACAAGGGTACAATCTTCGGCCTTCATGTCTTCACAGCCCACCAGTCCGGCCCATTGATAATAGGCCGGACACCCGAGCACCCCTTAATCCAGGACTCCCTCAGTAGCCCCTGAACCTGGCTTCAATGACGAGGAGTCCGACGCGCAGATTGTCTTCGGCATTGCAAGGCGGGTTCCCCTCTTCCCGAACTCTAAGACAATCTTCGGACGTAATGAGAGTATCCGTACCTGTCACACACACCATACACAACCACAGAGAGAATATAATTTTATACGAGTCCAATCTGCTGACAAATTTTTGTAACATGACATCACGTCCATCCGGTCATAATTCCGGACCGTCCTATGTCCGCCGCTCCACGTCCCGAGACGCGGTCGCTATTGGCATGTCTTGTCAAAGCAGAGACCGTGCCCCCTTATTGTGGGATTCTCATCAATGCGGGTATGGGTAACCCAACCGTGCCATTTACACAACCCTTGGGAATAGGCGAGTTCTAAGGCGAGTGGGGAGGCACTCAACATTCACTGCCTTTATAAGGGGATAAGGATTCCCTCTTCCTCTCCCACGCATTCTCTCCATCTCCGCCCTTCCAATCTCGAGCTCCAGCGCCCAAGTTCTCATCTCCTTTCCACTCGAGCTAGCACTCAACCATGTCCGGATCCGGAGGTCAGGGCAAGTGGATGGTCTCCTCCGTCAGGGAGGAGGACATTACTGAGCTTCGGGCCACCGGATACTTGGCGAAGCAAATCGCCCACCGTCTACCGGCCAAGGGTCAAGTCATCCCCATGCCGAAGCCCAACGAGAGGGTGGTATTCATCCCTCATTTCTTCCACGGACTAGGGTTCCCACTCCACCCTTTCGTCCACGGGCTGATGTATTATTACGGGGTAGATTTCCACGATCTGTCCCCAAACTCCTTCCTCAACATCTCGGTGTTTATCGTCGTGCGTGAGGCCTTCCTCCGCATCCAACCCCACTTCAGGCTATTGCTCAAAGTATTCAATGTGAAGCCGAAGGTGGTGGATGGCCAGCATGCAGAGTGCGGAGGAGCCATGGTGAGTAAGCTGTCCAACGTCTCCTGGCCGAAAGGCACTTTTGTGGATACAGTAAAGGAGTGGCAGAAACAATGGTTCTACATCACAGAACCCCGCGTCACCACCTGGGCCGCAGCCACCGAATTCAGCTCCAGCGCTCCCATGCGACTCACCTCCTGGGTCGAGAAGAGTCCGAACTGGTGTTCGCCCGATGAGCTGATAGCGTTGCAGACGCGCGTCCAAAGCATGATAGCCAAGGACATCAAGCTTGTTGATGTAATCCAGGTGATGCTAGTTCGCCGGATCCTCCCGTGTCAGCGCAGAAGTCGCCCTCTATGGGATTTTAATCCGAAGAAGCATCAAACCCTGGTAAGGCTCTTCGAAACCACCCACGAAGATGCCTGGAAGTTGCTCTTTAAGGGCAACGAGAAACCGTCGGCCATAGATTTAGACCGTGGGCACGACATTAAACACCCCGCCAGCGAGGTATGTTATTTTATTTTTAACGTATCCCCCACTTGTTTGTTTCGAAGATTTTGTCTGAGCTTTTATCGTTACTCTTTCAGGACTGGATGGAGAGGGTGAAGCGGATCCAGTGTCCGGATCCGTTGCCTAAAGAACCGGTCATCCCGTGCCTGGCGAAGATGCTGGTACCGGCACCCTATAAGGCGCCGAAGAAGAAGGCCAAGAAAAAGGCCAAGGGGGCCAAAAGTGGCCCCCGTTGCAAGGGTATTTCGGACATGACGTCCGAAGATGAAGGAGCCTATTCCTCCGTCCCTGAGGACGACGACGAGGAAGAGGAGGAGGAGGAGGAGAAGAACCCTCCCCCTTGAGGGGGGAAAGAAGAAAAGGGCGGCTTCCGTGCATCTGGAGGCGGAAACGCCCAAGAAGGGGAAGGGCGCCCCAGTGGTCAACACCACGTGGGACATTGACAGCAGTCCGGAACGACGCCCCCGCACTAAGCCCCGGGCCGCATCATAAGTACCATGACTCACGTATACTCGCATATCTGGCCTTTCCTCTTTATCATTTTGGAGTGGTTAATTGTGATACTGCAGTCCGGCTCGCAACATCATCCAACGATCCTCATCTGGAGGTTCGTTGGATCCGACAGAAATGGCTAGCATGTCACCGCCGATCGCTCACTCCCCCGATGCCAAGGATGACACCGAAGTGTTGTCTCGGAGGACCGCTCTGAGCCGGGGAGGGGCCCAGGACGCTGTCCAGGAGGCGCCACAAGGCGAGACCTTCGCTGCCGGACACATGGGGGAGCGAATCCCCATGGAGACTGGCGAGGGGGGCGTATTCAGTTCGGCCCTCAGCTGAATACGATTCCGGAGACCAATACGACTCCAGAATTGGGAGAGCAGCCTCCTTCGAAGGAGGGGGGGTGCACCAATTCCACCAGTTGTCCCTGTCAAACCAGGGGCACCGGATAACCTGATGGAGGCGTTACGAGGCACCTCCATTGTGGACGAGCACCGTCTCCTTATGGGGACGGTTATCGAGAAGGTTCAGTCCGCTAAGAGTGGACTAAATGAGGCCTGCAACAACCTGTTGACAGGTATTGAGGTAAGCGACGTCGAAAGAGAAAAACCCCTTGCAGACAGTAGCCCCTGAGACACTGTCCGGTGTTCGGAAAGAGAGACCGGACGGAGGATCAATCCTTTGTTGCAGGAGACTAACTTAAAATGTATGAATAAGCAGGAGTTGCTGTTGGCCGCGACCTCGCATGCTGCCGAAGTCTCTGAACTGAAGCAGAGGCTAGAGCGAACCGAGAACGAGCTCGGTGAGGTGAAGATTCGGCTCCAGGAGAAGCAAGGTGACTAACGACTTGCTGTGTATTCGGAAAGAATAAGTGGCGGTTATTGACCGGAGTGTCATAATATGTATAGGGGCGGCCCGAGATCGAGGCCCTAAAAAATGCCCTGGCCGAAGCCGAGGGGAAGGCTGTCTAGCAGCAAGCCGCCCGCAAGAAGCTCAAGGCCCGGGTCAGCAAGGTCCAGCAGGAGCTCCAGGACGCGGCGAAGAAGTGCGAAGCCTTGGAGCGCGAGGCGTCGGTTCAAGAGACCGAACTTACCAAGGCTCGCCAGAGTGCGGAGACCGCATGGAATGAGGCCCGAGATGCTCTCCAGGAGATCCAGGAGGCCAAGTAGATCGTAGCGGGTAAGGCTTTTAACATGAAAAGCAAGTATGCGGAGAGGAAGTACCTTTTACTAACCCGGATTCAGAGTTGCCCAGGGGCTTTTGCGGATCTACCATGCAGCATGTCCGAGGCTGCGGAGTTCTTCCGAGACAGAGAAGGGAATTCCACGGAGAAGCTATCCTGGTCGCAATATGTTGTGCCAGAACATCCGGTGCCCTTTGTCGATCAACTGAAGCAGTTGGTCGAGCTGCACAGGGTGGCCGAACTGGCCATGAAGGATTTAATAATCTGGCTATGGCCAGCCGAAGCTATACCTAGCAATTATTTTGGCCTCGTGAAGCGGGTGGTGGAGGCCTGTCCGCAGCTAGACATCGTCAAGAGATCAGTCTGCATTGAAGGTGCCCGCATGGCCTTCGCCCGTTGCAAGATGTGGTGGGCGAAGATGGACGCTGTCGAGGTGGCCAGAGGGCCGCCAGAGGGCAAGAAGCACCGCACGCCCGAGCGATATTTTGCGGATGTCCTAGAAGGGTCTCGACTTGCAGCACCGCAGTGTGGGCAAGACATTGTTTTCGAATGAACACACTCGTGTTTTGTCCTTGCCTTGTATGATAAAAACAAAGACAGTTTGTAATATAATATTTGTTATGTTTTAATTGGTTCCTCCTGTGCGGCCGTGTTGTATGGAATCTGAGGGTTGGCCAGTCGTCGGCTTCTGCCCTCACATAGGTAGTACGGAGGTGTTCGGGATGGGATACAAACAATCTTTATCCAATTATATGGTCCTTGAAGGAGTTGTTTTGCGCAACGAACTAGGCAATCAGACTATGCGGCTTAAATACCCTCACTTAGCCATAGGAGTTTTATAATAAAACATGGGTGCAACCCCTGGTATAAGAACCAGAGTACTGTCAGCGTCTGATCGGGAAGTACCGATCCTTCGCGGGATGCGGAAAAATCTTCAATGATTTGTGACCTCCGAACAGCTGACCGGCTCTCGCCGCATCATGACAGTCAGTTTTGGGCTTTCTCTACTGAGGTGCTCATCCGGTTTAGACCAGGGCACAATCGCAGTAGTTCTCCCTTTACTACCCTAGCCGATATAGCGGAACGTAGGGTAGCAAGCACAGGAGCCGGGCAACCCAACTATTGACCAAAGACATGATTCGGAGCCAATGCATATAATGCTAAATTCGGGGTGCCGAACTTATCTATGAGAAGTGTTCGGACTTTGTTGCCGTGTTATGGGGCGATGGGGAGCCCCTGGCGAATATGAAACGTGCCAAAGTGCACGGGTGCGAGAATATAAGTAATTAATGGCAAAGGAAAACAGAAAAAGAGCAGAAGTAATATCTGGGGCCCCTTGACTTGGGCCGTGAACTGTTTCCATTATAGTTGGGTTAATGCGTCAAAGCGCATTTATACAAATAGTGCGAGAAGCAACCGGCTATTTAACATGTCGTAACCAAAGGAGAGCTGCATTTGGGTACTGAAAAACAGGTAGAGTTATCGTTGGATTGTCCTCTAGGGCTTCTCCTGTACGCCTGTCCTTCATGCCATTCTAGTGTACTTGTCCTTGGACAGGACCAGCAATCGGGGCCCTCGAAAGAGGCCTGTGTAAAACCTAAAAAGGGAAAAGGAAATAGTGAAGGTATATGTGAGTCTGGGATCGGTCTAGCCGAACTGTGGATCACAAGCTAGCTGAGCCTCCGTCAATGCCCATGGAATTTTGAGTGTGTAATTTTGTACGCGCGGTACGAGTGCCACTTCCTCATTGGGACTGGGACGGAGGCCGAATTGCTAATCAAGCTCTTAACGAGCCGAGCTGTCCTGTTGCAGTGTAGTCTGGACCCTCTTAATGATGTCCAGGGGCCCGGCAGCCGGATATGGTGCTGCTTGAGAAGGCCGCTCTGTACCTCTGCTGCCAGGGCGGCGGTGTGCTCTTCTGTACGGAGGGAGCGTATTGTGTTTCCATTGACTGTTATGACGCCGCGTGGACCAGGCATCTTGAGCTTGAGATAAGCATAGTGTGGTACCACGTTGAATCTTGCAAACACGGTTCGTCCGAGCAGTGCTTGGTAGCCGCTGCGGAAGGGGACGATATCGAAGATTAGCTCTTCACTTCGGAAGTTGTCCGGGTAACCGAAGACCACTTCCAGCGTGATTGAGCCCGTACAACGGGCCTCTACGCCTGGTATGACTCCTTTAAAGGTAGTCTTTGTGGGTTTGATTCGTGAGGGATTAATGCCCATTTTGCGCACTGTATCCTGATAGAGCATGTTGAGGCTGCTACCCCCGTCCATTAGGACTCACGTTAGGTGAAATCCGTCGATGATTGGGTCGAGGACCAGTGCGGCCGAACCACCATGGCGGATACTAGTTGGATGATCTCGACGATCGAAGGTGATTAGGAATGACGACCACGGGTTGAATTTTGGGGCGACCGGCTCTACCGCGTAGATGTCCCTGAGTGCGCGCTTGCGCTCCCTTTTGGGGATGTGTGTAACATATATCATGTTCACCGTTTGGACTTGAGGGGGAAATTTCTTCTGCCCCCCAGTGTCCGGCTGCCGGGGCTCTTCGTCATCGTCCTCACTTTGTGATCCCTTTTCCTTGTTATCGGCCTTTAACTTGCCAACCTGTTTAAAAACCCAACAATCTCTGTTGGTATGATTGGCTTGTTTGTCTGGGTGCCATGTATTTGGCACGGACGGTCGAGTATGCGGTCCAAGCTGGATGGTCCCTCACTGTTCCTTTTGTAGGGCTTCTTCCGCTGACCGGACTTGGAGCCGTTGAATCCGGCGTTAACTATAGTGTCACCGGTGTTATCGCCATTGCTTCAACGTTTGTGTCTGTTGCGCCGGAGCTTGCCAGTGCTGTTTTTGGCCTCGGAGGGGCCTTCCTCGCTGGCTGTGTTTTTGCTATGAGCCAGCCAGCTATCCTCACCCGTGCAAAAGCGGGTCATGAGTTTCATGAGGGCTGCCATGGATTTCGGATTTTCTTGGCCGAGGTGGCGGGCGAGCCACTCGTCACTGATGCTATGTTTAAAGGCCGCTAGGGCTTCGGCATCCGGACCGTCAACGATCTGGTTCTTTTTGGTTAGGAACCTAGTCCAAAATTTTCTGGCAGATTCTCCAGGTTGTTGAACTATATGACTTAAGTCATCGGCGTCTGGTGGCCGGACATAAGTGCCTTGGAAGTTGTCAAGAAAAGCTTCTTCCAAGTCCTCCCAGCCGCCGATGGAATTTTCGGGCAGGCTATTTAACCAATGTCTAGCTTGTCCTTTTAGTTTTAGTGGGAGGTATTTGATGGCGTGGAGATCGTCTCCTCGGGCCATATGGATGTGGAGAATAAAATCTTCGATCCATACTGCAGGATCGGTTGTTCCGTCGTATGATTCAATATTGATGGGCTTGAACCCCTCGGGGAATTCATGATCCAGTACTTCATCTATGAAGCAAAGAGGGTGTGCGGCGCCTCTATATCGGGCCGCGCCGCGGCGTACCTCCGATGAAGTCCGCCTGCGGTTATCGGCCCGGGCATGACTAGGTTTGTCACGTCCGAATAGGTAGCCGTCATCCTGAGTCGAAAAGCGTCCTCGCGATCCATAGATTGATCTGGTGTGTCCTGCTCTACTGTCCAGGTCCTGCCGAAGGTCGTATGTATAGTCCCGAGCTATTTTGTCTCTGTTTTTGCGAGGTGGTGGGGCGGGCTGCTGTTCGGCATGAGTTGCCGTTTTGTCCCGACCGCGGGGTGGTCGGTCCGCTACACTGTCCCGACCTCGTAGTGGTCGTTCCGCATTGCGCGGTGCAGGTATGGGCTCCGGCACCTCCTTATTGAGCTGAGGTAGCAGTCTGCGCTTCGGGTAACTCTTGGCTGGACGCTTGAGGCCGTATTCTTCAGGTGCCAGGACATCAGTCCATCTATCAATGAGTAGGTCTTGATCAACTTGAAGCTGCTGCTTCTTCTTCTTCAGGCTTCTTGCAGTGGCTCTTAGCTGGCGCTTGAAGCGCTCCTGCTCGAGGGGCGCCTCAGGCATGATGAAATCCTCGTTGCCGAGGCTCTCCTCCTCCTCGGAGAGAGGACGATAGCTATCGTCATCCAGCTCATTGGGCATGGCCTATTTATCAGGGTTAACTTGCCCGTTGTCTTGTTCCTCCTGTTCGGATGTTGCTCCAACAGGGTCTTCATTGTTTTCTGCGTCGTCCGGAGTACGATTTTTTCCGATGCCAGTATTGCTATCTTTCGAGCGACGTGACTTAAAATGGCATTTAGGTCGCCGGCGCTTGGACTGTGTCTCAGGAGGTTTATTCTCAACTGGATCTTCTTTGTCATCATCGTCAGCTTTTTTAGGTGTATCAACCATGTACACATCGTATGAGGAAGTGGCCGTCCATCGCCCAGTAAATGGCGGGTTTTGACCCTGCTCCTCATCATCATCGTCGTCCATGCCGTCGATGTCTTCGGAGCTGTAATCAAGCGTGTCGGTGACAGTGGCTATGAAGTGGGTGGCGGGTGGGAAGCAAAATTCTCTGTCGTCAGCCCCTAGTTGACATAGTTCGGATGTGAGTCCCCCGCCAAGGACAGGTTTTTTAACGAGTTTAGCACGTCGCCCAGGGGCGAGTGTTGGAAGATGTCTGCAGCGCCGAATTCGAAAATCGATAACCGATCCAGCTCAGTGTCCGCAGGCATCCGTGCTTCAGAACTTATAGCCGGAGACAAGTCTGGAGTTCCGTTGACGCAAATATTGCAAGGTGTCGAGTCTGAGTGCGGCTCCAACGCTGCGGACTCTGTGGCCACGGATGGCGCAATCTGCTCCAGATTTAAGGCCGTTGCAGCAACAGGAACCATATCCTAGATGCGATCCGATGACAGATTTAAGTCGTGTTCATCAGAGCGAGGGGGATCGATCGCCGCGATCTCAAATCCGTCGAAGATCAAGTCTCCATGGGTGTCCGCGACGTAGTTTAGGCTTCCGAATCTGACCTGATGGCCAGGGGCGTAGCTGTCGATCTGCTCCAGATGGCCAAGCAAGTTGGCCCGCAGTACGAAGCCGCCGAATACGAAGATCTGTCCCGGGAGGAAGGTTTCTCCTTGGACAGCGTCACTATCGATGATTGAAGGGGCCATCGAACCTTTCGTCGACGGCACAGTGGAACTCTCAATGAAAGCACCAATGTCAGTGTCAAAACCGGCGGATCTCGGGTAGGGGTTCCCGAACTGTGCGTCTAAGGTCGATGGTTACAGGAGACAGGGGACACGATGTTTACCCAGGTTCGGGCCCTCTCTATGGAGGTAATACCCTACTTCTTGCTTGATTGATCTTGATGAATATGAGTATTACAAGAGTTGATCTACCACAAGATCGTAATGGCTAAACCCTAGAAGTCTAGCCTGTATTACTATGGTAATGAGTATATCCTTTCCGAACTACACCCTCCGGTTTATATAGACACCGGGGGGGGGGGGTCTAGGGTTACATAGAGTTGGTTACATAAGAAGGAATATTCATAGTTGGTTGCCAAGCTTGCCTTCCACGCCAAGGAGAGTCCAATCCGGACAAGGGTACAGTCTTCAGCCTTCATGTCTTCACAGCCCACCAGTCCGGCCTATTGATAATAGGCTGGACGGCCGAGGACCCCTTAATCCAGGACTCCCTCACCCACCTCCCTGTGTAAAAATATTACATACTTATTTGTAATATTTTTGCTACAGAAAATCATTTCTGTTCTGGCCTCAGAATCCAGTTTCTACTGCAAGTGTATTTTTCCTTGCTCTAATGAAGCTGAATTTTCTTGAGCTTGATTGCCTTCCTAGATAACCCTTAACCCCAGAGAATCAGCCCTAATCACCTTTTAGAAGCCCTCCAAACTTGGCGACCAAGTTTCTGACCAGAAACTTGCCAACAAGCCCAAGTCTAATCTGGTCGGCCTGGCAGTGTATGATCTCTTCCCTTAGACTAAACATTGAACGAACAACATGAGGGACAAGGTTTGGCAATGAGTGGGCATTGTTTCGACCATGCCAGGGTGGTGACCGCGTGTGGACACGGCTCTAGCAACGCGCCCGACGCGCTTTGCGCTGCGCCCTCGTCTCTGTTTCGCGTGTGATCGATCCAGAGCTTGCCGACGACTGCCGCACCGCGCCACCACCCCTGTCTCTTCACCCTTGACCTCTCCCTGGCGCTTGCCGACACCGGAGACGCCGCAGCGGGCACGGGCACGTCGCGGCCAAAAGCCACAGTGCGCCCCGTGCCTCCGTCTTCTTCCTCCACCGCCTCCTGTGCTCGTCCGCACGCTGCATAGCTCCCGCGTGAATGCTGAGCCTCTCCACCCCTTGCTGACGCTGTTCGTCGTCGCTCACCGGCTTCCAGAGAGCTCTGGCGGAGCCACGTACCCCTCTCCCCCCTCCGGCTATAAATTCAAGCCCCTCCCACCGCTCCGAGCACTCCAAACCCACCACACAACCACCACAATCCCGTAGCATAGCCGCAACCCGGTCGGGCAGGCCTCTGGCCACCATCCCTGGCCGAGCTCACCAGGGATCCCCGCAGCCCCTCCTCCTTGCTCCGGTGCCCCTCGAGATCGAGCAACTTCTCAGGCGACTCCTTGGAGGTCCACTGGTGCCGTCTGGACACGTTGGAGCCCCTGGAACTGCCTCTCTCCGTCGTCTTCTTCCTCTCCGGCAAAACCCGACCGCAGCCACCGCTTGCAAGCTGCTCCGGCCACCTCTCGTCGAGCCACGGGTACAGGCAGGTGTGCCTTGACCCCCTCTCTCTTTCTATCCCTATGGATTCGCCCAAGGACCTCTCCTCACCGGCGTAAGCTCCTGCGAAGCACCGCCGTCGCTTTTTTTGTCTCACTCTCCCTCCTCACCTGACCAGCGGGGCCTGCTGTCAGCCTCTCCACTCGCACCCGAAGCGGTACGAGTGGAGGCGTATTCTGAGAATACGCCATCGACGTCACCCCCTGTTTTTCTGCTTAATTCAAAAATTTGACCAACACCTTTGACCAGCCATAACTCCTAAACTATAAGTCCAAATGAGTTGATTCTTTTTGCATTGTGTTTGTTTTGAAAAGTTCTAGCAGCACACCAAATTTGATATTTTTCCTTGTTGTCTAGAATTTCTGGTGATTTTTAGAGTGGTTCTTGATATTTTGTTTTGCTATTTTTAAATATTTTCAGAGGGAGAAGCTTGTCTTGAAGATAACCAGGAGGAGTGTGAACCTCCTCTGCACTAAGGCAAGCACACCAACATTTGGATGGTGTCATTTCAATATCTATGATTTTTCCAACTTGAATATGAGTTATTTTCATGCATTTAAATTATTTAAGTAAATATTGCTTAGTGCTAGTTACTTTGCCATGCTTGAATTGCCTTATTATGGTACTGGTTGAATGCATGAGCTAGTTTAAGTGAGTAGAAGAAATTTTCATTGAAGTGATTATGCTTTAATGAATAATGGTAGTTTCTTTTTATGATAAATTGATTTTAATATATTATGACATAATTAAAATGATGAATGTTAAGAACCAGTAAGGTTTAGTTGATGAGTAGTGCTAGTAGAAAGTTTTGATGATGTTGATCTATCACTTTGAGTGGTGTGTTTTGCATGTCATGATCATGGCATATGATGACTCGAGTTATTTTATTTTCAAGATTAACCTGATGTTAATCCAACTTGAACATAACATTGATCGAGTCATGGTGCCACTGAATCGAGTTTTTCCCAGTGTGACCACATTTACCTTTATGGGGAGGTCTTGATTCGATCTGTTGTCATGCCTCTGGTCGGTACCTCCATCGAGGGAGGGTTATGGGCGTGCGGTACCCTGGCCCGGTAAGCAGACATAACCTTGTGTGCCCGTTTGTTGTTATGGTGCATTGTCCCCATTTTGGACCGTTTTTGCCACAATGGTGGCCGTTGATGCCTTTGGTAGGCATGGGGCCACCCATGACTTAGTCCAGTGGGGAGTTGGTCGGAGTGGCCGGGAGAGTGTCATGACAATGGGAGGGTTTCATCGGAATGCCGTTGGTCCACCCGAATGGGATGACGAGGCCATGGATTCCATGGTGTGGGTAAAGTATGCTACCTCTGCAGAGTGTATTTAATCTATCGATAGCCGCGTCCTCAGTTATGGACATAGCTCGTGAGTAAGTCACACCATGGATCAACATTAATAATTAATCTTACACACTAAAAGTTGATTGTTGGCACTGGTTATGTGATGATTTGTGGAGTCATGAGATGATCGTGGTTGGAACCAAAGTGTTGGTTTCCTTTGTGATCCCGGTATGATCACCGCTCGGTTACGAGGTAACCCGTCTGGTAAGAGAGTCCGAGTGACTCGGTGCACAAGTGGATTTCACCGCATCAGCAGTATGATTTGCATTTCATTAACCTAATTAATTGTCATGATATTGTTTGCCATTATGCTTATGTTTGTTGTGATCTTGCAAGTACATTCAATGTACTGACCTAGCGTGTCATGCCAGATGTCAGTGTCAAAACCGGCAGATCTCGGGTAGGGGGTACCGAACTGTGCGTCTAAGGATCAATGGTAACAAGAACGAAGGAGACAATGTTTTACCTAGGTTCGGGCCCTCTTGATGGAGTTAAAACCCTACGTCATGCTCTTGTTTATATTGATGAAGTATCAAGTACAGAGTTGATCTACCTAGAGATCATATGTTGTGGTCTAAAACCTGAGGGTATTGTGATAGCCTGGCTTATTAGGGATGATAGACTACTCATATCAATAAGGAATTCCTTCTTTTCCGGGAGCCCATTCGGACAGAACTCCAAAGTTAAGCGTGCTCAGCTTGGAGTAGTGTCAGGATGGGTGACCGACCGGGAAGTTGCTCCCGGGTGCCCACGAGTGAGGACAAAGTCGCAGAAAAGACTAGTATTGATCTCGTGGGGCCAGTCTAGATCCCGCCAGAGTAACGACCACCGCGGGTGTGTCCGGGCGTTACAAGTTGGTATCGAGCCGACCCTCGCGTTACACGGATGGTTGCGACAGGTGCGTGGTCATGTTGTTCATGACGCTTGTGACCCGTCATGGCACCCGACATGGCACATGTACCGGATCGAAGCCGCAGACGCTTGTGCCAAGAGGAACGTTCTGTGGCCCGACGAGGACGTCGGTTCCTCCGAGTGGGGGTGTATGTGATAGCCTCGGCTTATTAGGGATGATAGACTACTCATATCAATAAGGAATTCCTTCTTTTCCGGAGCCCATTCGGACGTAACTCCAAAGTTAAGCGTGCTCAGCTTGGAGTAGTGTCGGGATGGGTGACCGACCGAAGTTGCTCCCGGGTGCGCACGAGTGAGGACAAAGTCTTGAGAAAAGACTAGTATTGATCTGTGGGGCCAGTCTAGATCCCGCCAGGAGTAACGACCACCGGCGGGTGTGTCCGGGGCGTTACAGGTATGGTGAATAATGTCATAATAATCTATCGACTTGCCTGGCCTTGGCTTATATAATGCACTAGAGGCCTAGGATAACAAGAGTCCTTGCCGAATACGTTGGTGGAGAGGAGTCCTTGTCTTGATCACCAAGTCTTGTGGAATTTTCCTTGTATGCGGCATGGGCTGTCCGAAGTGGCCCATGATAGAACCGCCAGGGGGTCCTCGGCCCGATCCACCTGGTCGGGAGACGACGTGGTGAGTACCCCCTAGTCCAGGAAACCGTCAATAGCCCCCCTGAACTGGTTTTCAAGTTATGAACGCTCCTCGATTCTTCCGAACTATTATTCATCTTCAGTCGTCGGCCTTGAATACTGGGTCAACAAATCTTCTCATCTTCGATCTTGAGGATCGCCGAAGTAAATCCTAAGAGTTTACACGTTGGGTATCCGAGGAGCCCCTTTAAGTTTTCGGCCTTTATCAATGCCTTGTTATTTTTATGCCACACCTTGGGTTTGAAGTTGTTCCCGGGCGGCAGTGTCCTCTTGCGTCCGAGCTCCAACGCCGGACTGCATTCGAGGTATCTTTTGCAGCCGAGCACCAACTCCGGACCGCTTCCGAGCTCCAACGTCGGACTATGTCCAAGCTCCAACGCCGGACTATATCCGAGGTGTCATAGATCACCTTGGTTCAAAAATGTTGAAGGAGTTTAGCCGAGCTTAATGCCGGAAATGCCCTCTATGGAGCCAGCCACTAGTGCCCGAGCTTTATGCCGGACTGCTTCCGAGGTGGTGCACCACCCCGACTGTGGGCCGACTTTTTGTCAATATTTTTGATTGGTGCAATTTATTCTCTGCCGAGATATATAGCCAGTAGCCCTCAAGGTGTGTATCAGTCTAAAACCCGAGATGCACCTGAACGATGACATAAGAACGCTGATCCCAGTAGCCCCTGAGACTCAGGTTGATTCACAAAGTCGGCCTGAGGATGAACTCCTAGCTCGGCAGAATACTTCGAGATACAAAAAACGGTGTGCAAAGTCCTCGAGACTCAGGTTGGGTGCGGCCGACCAACCTGAGGATCATAATCTCCTCGAAAACTATATTGTACTTAAATTTTCTACACTAGATTGCCAATCCAGTAGCCTCCAAGACACTGGTCGGGTGGCAACACCATATCAGAGGATCGATGTGCCCCTTTAATATTAGTAAATAATGAGCACAAAGCCCAGTAGCCCCCGAGCCTTAATGTGGGCACGGGTGGCCAAATTAAGGATCTATATCCGTTTGACAGAAAAATTTGTTGTGTTTAACACAAACTTCTCAAAAAGAGAGTAAAGATCTCTTAAATGAGCTAGAGCCAGCGAAAGCTGGGCTCGCCAAGGTTGGCCCCAAGGGGCTTAATAGATAGGAAATCGATGGCACTTGGGATTTAGGATAGCTTTATATAAGTTGCTCGGTTGTCTCAGCGAGATTGTGCCCCTTGGTCTTTAAAAGATGGGCTGCAATAGATCGACTTTACTCGCATTTTATGATCCTATGTATCCAAGTATTTTACATCATTAATGCTCGGATCCGCATTGTACAAAACTTTGTTGACCGACCATCGGCTTCAACCTCCTCGGCCAGCAGCCGGGGAGTGTTTGTCCTTCCTTATAGAGCCTTTTATAAGAGCAAAGATTTATGACAAACAAGGCAATCCGGTCATACAGTTTTATAAACAAAGGTACACGGAGAGATATTCTATATTTCTATTAAATGGAAAAAACATCTTCCAAAGAAAATAGTCCCGCTAACGGTTCCTTTCTTTGGGTTGTCATGCTGATCATGATCATGAAACCTCACCTCCGATCAATGTGGGAGGAAAATATTGAGGATTTAGTTCGGGGAAAGTTCCCGAACTCTATGGTATTAATGAACCAAAAAATTTACTTCCGTTGTTGCCGACCAATTAGATCCTTTAAGATCGCTAGCTTTCGGCTTCACCCAGTCTGAGGTACTAACTCGGACGACCTGGTAGTAACAATCACAGAGGTGCTCCCTTTACCGCTTAGCCGAACAATCGGGAACGTAGGGGTAAGCACAGGAGCCAGGCAACCCAGCTTGGCCGAAATCTTAAGTCAAATTGATGCATATTTATGGCTTTATAACAATGATTGCAGAGGGCTGCCTTCGTATATTAAATACAAATGCTGATGATATGTTTATTTTGACTCCGTTGCAACTGTTTATCAGTTGAAAGTGGCCCATCATCGGCTTCCGCCCCCTTGTAGATGCTACACAGGGTGTTTTCGCAATATCAAGAGAACCCTTAGCCGACGTCTCGGTGCGAAGGCGGTTAAAGAAGCGGAAGCGAGGCAATCAGATATGCGGGCTTTATAACTTTCACTTAGTCATAGGAGCTTAAAGTTGGGAGGCCAGTTACTAGCCCCGGGTTAGTGTTCGGCGACAGTCGAGGTCAAGCCGTGAACACTTTGGCCAATGTTATGAACGGCCCGTCATTTAACATGGGGTGACCTCTATCGATCTTATAGTTTAACACAGTCATTGGATTGCTGACTAGTTTGCGCTTATTGTGACAGTCAGTTTTCGGCTTTCTCCACTGAGGTGCTTTAACCATGCTAGCTGGAAGCACAATCTCAGTGGTTCTCCCTTTGCACACCTAGCCGAACAAAGTGGAATGTAGGAGGCAAGCACAGGAGCCGGGCAACCCAACTATTGACCGAAGACACAATTCGAAACCGATGCATATATAGCAATATCCAAGAATGTTTCTGCCGAACCTCTAAAGGTGTCCGGCGTTGCACAACGAGACTTATGCTGGAAACCCACAAATAGTTTAAAAGTGCCATAGGCTTGGAAGACCAAAAAACTTCAGTAAAAACTTGACGTCCGAACTAGATCAAGTGTTTGGTGCCAATCCGAAAATTGGCCTTAAAAAATTGTGCTTCTGTCGTGCTTTAACATGACACATCCTATCTCAAGACTTAAAACGGGTCAGCCTACGGCTTCAACCTCCTATCCCGAAGGCAGAGTACTTCTCGTTATGCCAGTTTAGCAAACTGAACTCTAACAGATTTGAGAGAGAAATTAGGCTCCCCGGCCATTGACCACACACTCGCGTCGAAAAAAGGAGTGATAGAAAAATAATTTGCAATGACTAATAAGAACACTTATTATAAAACAACTCATACTAATTTAAGAGCCCCCAAGTGACTTGGGTAAAAGAATTTTATGTACAATGATTGTATGTACCGAAGTACTTATATCATATCTGTGTTCACCCGAACTTTAAACGCGTCTTAACCGACCGTCGGATTCTCCCTCTTCGGTCAAGGGCCGAAAAATGTTATGTACTCCACCTGTCGAGAATATCGACGGTGTTTCCGATAACCAGTCAATCAGGCCATAAGGCTATAACAAACAAAGCGCACTCAGGGAACTTATGCTATATTACTATTGAAGTGTAAGAAGCATCTTCGAAGAAAATAGTACCCCCACCGATACCTTTCTTCGGTTGCTCATTGTTACTACGAGACTTGTGCAATAGATTTGTTGTACTCATGAGTTCCCTTGTGTGCCGACCATGATTGAAAACAATATGAGCGCTAGCTTTCGGCTTCACCCAGTCTGAGGTCCGAGCTCGGTTGACCCGATCGTGACAATCGCAGAGGTGCTCCCTTTACTCCCTAGCCGAACAATCGGGAACGTAGGGGTAAACACAGGAGCAATGCAACCCATCTTGCGGAACACTTAAGTCATCATATGCAAGAGGAAAGGCTTCGTAATGGAAGCCCCCGAGTAAACGGGGTAATTGTATTTGTGTGTCACAAACAAAGTTTTGACTAGGAAGTTTTTCACATACGACTTTTTGCCAAAAAAGTATGATGCTTGGTCGAACCGAACCAAATTTAAAACTGAAAGTTTTTGAGCATGAAAGAGACTTAGCTGGTTAATATGCTCGGTGTTGATGCATGGCCTGAGCTTGTGGCGGAGCGAAAAGCTCGGCACTCCGAAGTGGCGACATAGCACGGCAAATGCAGGCCGACAGTGTGACGCCGAAGTCCCCGGCATGGGTTAATGAAGTGATGACGAAGCCCCCGGTCCAGCCGAGGTGACAGTGTTGCCCGTCCTACCTGTGCACAGAAAATAGTGCAAGCCGGAGATAATAGGAATAATAATAAAATAACATAAAAATTTGTTGCATAATTAATAATTTATGCAAAGTGAGTAATAAAAGAAATATGGCCCGTGTGCCGAACATCGATGAGGTAGAGTTCTCTCAACGATGCCAAAGTCCCCGAGGCAACCGAACATGTCGTTATGGAAATTCGACCAACAAGGTGATCACGCGAGCCGATTTATGCCGATTGGGACGACAACGTCGGCTTGCGGAAGTGACCGCGTGATGCAGTCAAAGTCGATCACCTACACACATAAATAGTGCGGTCCAAAAAGAACAATATGAATATATATAAACTCCTTGTATAATTGCTCTTCGCAAAAATAATTTATTCAAAGAGATGTGGCCTGGCGCCGAAGTCAATGTCGATGCAGGGCACCGGCGTGACGCGGTGAAGGCGTGGCAAAGCCTGAATTCACAAGTCGGTCCGAGTTCCGGATGCGGCGTTAGCCGAACGGTATACAGAAACTGACCGAACCACCACGCGACCGTTGTTAATGCGTCCACCTTTTGACAGACCTATGTACAGATGATGGAACAAACCAGAGTAATAATTCCTCAGGAAAAATAAACCCAGGCAAGAAAATTACTAGGATTAATAGCACTTGGTTTATCTATTGTAGCAATATGAAGAAAGGTTACTCACAAAATTGGGACTTGATCCGCACACCAATTGCATGATGGGCAATGAAGCGACGACATGGCGATGCTGACAAAGGATGGCTCACCGAGGCAAAGCCCCCGGTCCAGCTAACGTGACGAAGCTGGTCGGCTGGTGACGCCAAAGTCTCCGGAGTAGGTTGATGAAGAGATGGCGAAGCCCCCGGTCTAGCCGAGATGACGGAGCGGGTCGATAAGGAGACGTTGCAGCTACCATGTCAGCCAAGGTGTTGAAGTAGTTCGGCGTGATGGACGTCGGCTTGAAGAAGCAACAGTGCGGCCATGCCGATGCTGGTCATAACTTGTGACGCGGTCAATGCCGGATTGATGAAGTGACCGAGCGGCGATGTCGGTGCGCCTAACCCGTGCAATCCGTGGGGCGATGGTGTTGGTGATGATTTAGCCTTCGCGATGCCGAACTCTTGTTCGGATTGCCGAGCTGATGATCCGATAAGGTTAGGCTCGGCTCGATGAAGCGACGATCTATCTAGCGCAGGTCGGCCGACGTGGAGCAATGTTACCAGACTGGTTTGACACCAGCGTGAAGGTGAAGAGTACCTCCGAAAAGGAGCGAAATTCATGAGCATGTGTTCGGAAACAAAACACGATACCGTACACAGAGATTCTTTCAAAAAGGTTGTCCAATATCCCGTTCATGAAGAAAGATGAACTCAGGTCGGATTCGTATTCGCGCAGAAAACAGATCCGAAAAGTGATGCAGTAATCGAAAGGTTCCTGGAGTTTGGATGGTCGGATCGAGCTGCAATTTTGAGAGGTAGTAGATATAGGAATTCCACAGCCGATCAACGGTTGGATCTTTCAAAGGACGTCTGAGCTAGACGCTGGACACCACGCTCCACACTCGTCCAGATTCTCGTCTAGATTCGACAAGGCTCCGGTATATCGGAGATCGGCGGAGATTGCTCCATCGGAACATGACAAAAGTTTACAGTGTTGTTGTAGGCTCAAGTCCGCACAATTACACCGAAGGAATCATCAAAGCGATGCTCGAGGAGGTGGTGGTAGCGGATACAAGTTCGCTGTTCGAAAAAGCAGCACGGTCGCCCGAGGGCAATGTTGACGTTGAGCCCCCGAGCTCCATGGATGATTCCTCCATGATCATGATAGAGATCGGAGTTGATGTTGATGAAGGCCCTCGTCCGAACATGACGATTGGAGGCAGGACACAGTCCTCAGTCAAGCCAAGGTGATCAGTCGAGCTGGTGATGAAGACGCTGACGTCGCAGTTGATCTGCAGGTGAGCCATTAATCTTTTGCCGATCACATAGCGAAACTCCCAATGAAAGCACCATTGTCGGTGTCAAAACCGGCAGATCTCGGGTAGGGGGTACCGAACTGTGCATCTAAGGATCAATGGTAATAGGAACGAAGGAGATGATGTTTTACCCAGGTTCGGGCCCTCTTGATGGAGGTAAAACCATACGCCCTGCTCTTGTTTATATTGATGAAGTATCAAGTATAGAGTTGATCTACCTCGAGATCGTATGTTGTGGTCTAAAACCTGAGGGTATGATGAATAATGTCATAATAATCTATCGACTACCCTGGCCTTGGCTTATATAATGCACCAGAGGCCTAGGATAACTAGAGTCCTAACCGAATACATTGGTGGAGAGGAGTCCTTGTCTTGATCACCAAGTCTTGCGAAATCTTCCTTGTATGCGGCATGGGCTGTCCGAAGTGGCCCATGGTAGAACCGCCACGGGGGTCCTCGGCCCGATCCACCTAGTTGGGAGACGACGTGATGAGTACCCCCTAGTCCAGGACACCGTCACCAGATTTCAGGCAAGTCGTATCGGATCGGAGAGCTTCCCGCGTATAGATCGTGTCCACATCGGTGTCCCTGTGCTATATGGAGTTCCACTTCATCATCATTTCGATGCCGCGTAGTTATCGTGATCGAGGCCCCCTCATGTTCATTAAATAATGTACACACTATTTAGCCGCACCGTGTGTGCCGCTTGGCCTCGCTACTTGATGTAATATCAGACTTATGTTCCCGTTTGCATCAATAAAGCGGTTGTTTTCTGTACCAAGTTGTTGTGTGTTGCCAGAAGACTTGATCTCTGGGCTGGCAATGCAAGGTAAACCGGTTGCTCTGAGCTGGGGTGCCACATCACCCAAACGTACCTCGGGTTTAGTTTCAAAAGCGAAAAAGCTTATTGTAAAAATCTAGTCATAAAAACAAGAAGGCCCAACTAATATTAATCAAGCCAGAAGACTTGTCCTTAGCTTCTCTAGCAAGATAAAACTCCCTGAAAAGAGAGTGGAAAAAGTAAGGGCGTGTTTGGTTACATTCTCAGCAAGGCCTGGCTAAGAGGACGAAAATGAGCCAGGCTGAGCAGGGCCTAGTTTCAAAAAAACGAGGCAAAAAATTATGTTGTCAAGTTGTTTTGTTGCCTGCATATGAGGTCCCGGCATCATGAAAGCAATTTTGACCCGGTGTTTGCTTGCCTACATGCATGGAGATTAGGTGTTAATGACTACACTTAAACCAGAGCACCTCGGCTAGCGCGTACGGTGATAGTGCTACAACTGCCTCTGCTTACTCGTTGAGCGATGCCTGTGGTATGGCAACGCGGTATCGAGCGGCACCAACGCAGCCCATATGCGCTCACCGGCACACTTGTCGAAGCTATAGCAGTCGGGCACAATTGTGCTCGCTTTTGGGGAACGTAGTAATTCAAAAAAATTCCTATGATCACGCAAGATCTATCTAGGAGATGCATAGCAACGAGACAGCAGAGTGTGTCCACGTACCCTCGTAGACCGAAAGTGGACGCGTTTAGTAACGCGGTTCATGTAGTTGAACATCTTCACGATCCAACGGATCCAAGTACCGAAAGTACGGCACCTCCGTGTTCAGCACACGTTCAACACGATGACGTCCCTCGAGCTCTTGATCCAGTAGAGGGTCGAGGGAGAGTTCTGTCAGCACAACGGCGTGGTGATGGTGATGATGAAGTTACTGGCGCAGGGCTTCGCCTAAGCACTACGACAATATAACCGAGGTGTTAAACTATGGAGGGGGGCACCGCACACGGCTAAGAGATTGTCTGTTATGCTTTGGGGTGCCCCTGCCCCCGTATATAAAGGAGGGGAGGAGGAGGCCGCCGGCCTAGGGGGCGCGCCATGGTGGGGAGTCCTACTAGGACTCCCAAGTCCTAGCAGGATTCCCCTTTCCTTTCCGGAGTGGGAAAGAGGGAAAGGAGAGGGAGTAGGACAGGGCAAGGGGGCGCCGCCCCCTCCATATGTCCAATTCGGACTCCATTGGGGGGGGGGTGCCACCTCCCCTTGGCCTGCGTCCTCTTCTCCCCTATGGTCCAATAAGGCCCATTACTTTCCCCGGGGGTTCTGGTAACCTCCCGGTACTCCGAAAAATAACCGAATCACTCCGGAACCATTCCGGTGTCCGAGTATAACCTTCCAATATATCAATCTTTACCTCTCGACCATTTCGAGACTCCTCGTCATGTCCGTGATCTCATCCGGGACTCCGAAGAAACTTCGGTCATCAAATTCTGGATACCGTCTTCTCCTCTGATGCCTCCCAAGCGTGGAGAGGTATAGAGCTTGGTCTAGAACTGCTGAAGAAGGGTCTGATTTGGAGAGTGGGAAATGGGAAGAAAATCCAAATCCAAAGAGATCATTGGGTTCCTAGGAAGAGTGGTCTGAAGATTACCACTTTCAAGAGGTGATCAAGATTACGGTGGGTGAATCAGCTAATGAAGAGAGGAGGTAATGAACGGGATGAGGACTTGATCCACCAATTATTCCATAGATATGATGCAGAAGAAATTTGCAAAATTAATACTCCAACGAATGAAGTGGATGATTGTGTTGCTTGGCATAAGGAAAGAACGAGGATTTTCTCTGTCCGGAGTGCTTACAAGCTGGGAGCTAACATAAAACAGCAAGGCAATATGAGGGCATCCAGCTCTGGAACTGAAGCGGACAACAGAGGCATTTGGGACATGATCTGGAAAGCAAATGTCCCAGAAAAAGTTAAGATCTTTGCATGGAGGGTGGCCACTAAAACCCTCACCACAAAGAAGAATAAATGGAAACGAACTATTGAGACTGACAGTGTCTGCATGATCTGTGGGAGGGAAGAGGAAGATGAGTTCCATGCTGTCATCAAGTGCACCAAAGCACGAGCGATCAGAGAGGAAATGCAGAAGCATTGGAACCTGCCGGCGGAGGATCAGTTTCGTTTTACTGGAAACGATTGGCTTCAGAATCTTCTGGGCAAACATACTACCGATGTACGTAGCAAAACCATGCTCCTGTTATGGAGGGCCTGGTGGCTCCGTGATGATTGCATCCATGGGGAGGGCAAAGCGACGATAGGACAGTCTGTCGAGTTCCTAGCTAAATATGCTACACAGATTGAAATTAGTGGATCAATGAACCACCCTTGCTCCAACACAAACCACCTGATGGTAGACCAGGGTGCACATCTTATAGACATGAGGCGCGAGGAAATAAGAAGAGGGAAGCTACCTTAGGGGCAGAATACGAAGTGTGACAACGTGGACAGTGCTAGCGTAGCTGGGCATGCAATCCAACCGGGTGCGCCAAGGGAGGAACCAAGACGGACAACTGGGAGCCTGTGGGAACCACCTTATGCGGGCACCTGGAAACTGAATTCGGACGCATCTTTCCTTCCTGACACCGGGGATACTTCAGCGTGTTAGAGATCACCGGGGTTTGGTTGCTTGGATATGTTACTTGCCCGAGATTTGATCATCGGTATCATCATGCATAGTTCAATTTCGTTACCGGCAAGTCTCTTTACTCGTTCCGTAATGCATCATCCCGCAACTAACTCGATAGTTACATTGCTTGCAAGGCTTATTATGATGTGCATTACCGAGAGGGCCCAGAGATACCTCTCCGATACTCGGAGTGACAAATCCTAATCTCGATCTATGCCAACCCAACAAACACCTTCGGAGATACCTGTAGAGCATCTTTATAATGACCCAGTTACGTTGTGACGTTTGATAGCACATAAGGTATTCCTCTGGTATTCGGGAGTTGCATAATCTCATAGTCAAAGGAATATGTATAAGTCATGAAGAAAGCAATAGCAATAAAACTTAACAATCATTATGCTAAGCTAACAGATGGGTCTTGTCCATCACATCATTCTCCTAATGATGTGACCCCGTTCATCAAATGACAATACATGTCTATGTTTAGGAAACTTAACCATCTTTGATTAACGAGCTAGTATAGTAGAGACTTACTAGGGACACGGTGTTTTGTCTATGTATCCACACATGTATCATGTTTCCGGTTAATACAATTCTAGATTGAATAATAAACATTTATCATGATATAAGGAAATATAAATAACAACTTTATTATTGCCTCTAGGGCATATTTCCTTTAGTCTCCCACTTGCACTAGAGTCAGTAATCTAGATTACATAGTAATGATTCTAACACCCATGGAGTCTTGGTGCTGATCATGTTTTGCTCATGGAAGAGGCTTAGTCAATGGGTCTGCAACATTCAGATCCGTATGTATTTTGCAAATCTCTATGTCTCCCTCCTTGACTTGATCGTGGATGGAATTGAAGCGTCTCTTAATGTGTTTGGTTCTCTTGTGAAATCTGCATTCCTTCGCCAAGGCTATTGCTCCAGTATTGTCACAAAAGATTTTCATTGGACCCAATGCACTAGGTATTACACCTAGATCGGATATGAACTCCTCCATCCAGACTACTTCATTTGCTGCTTCCGAAGCAGCTATGTACTCCCCTTCACAGTAGATCCCACCACGACGCTTTGCTTGGAACTGCACCAACTGACAGCTCCACCGTTCAATATAAATACGTATCCGGTTTGCTACTTTGAGTCATTCGGATCAGTGTCGAAGCTTGCATCGACGTAACCAGTTACGGCAAGCTCTTTGTCACCTCCATAAAAGAGAAACATATCCTTAGTCCTTTTCAGGTATTTCAGGATGTTCTTGACCGCTGTCCAGTGATCCACTCCTGGATTACTTTGGTACCTCCCTGCTAAACTTATAGCAAGGCACACATCAGGTCTAGTACACAACATTGCATACATGATAGAACCTATGGCTGAGGCATAGGGAATGACTTTTATTTTCTCTCTATCTTCTGAAGTGGTCGGGCATTGAGTCTGACTCAACTTCACACCTTGTAACACATGCAAGAACCCTTTCTTTGACCGATCCATTTTGAACTTCTTCAAAACTTTATCAAGGTATGTGCTTTGTGAAAGTCCAATTAAGCGTCTTGATCTATCTCTATAGATCTTGCTGCCCAATATATACGCAGCTTCGCCGAGGTCTTTCATTGAAAAATTCTTATTGAAGTATCCTTTTATGCTATCCAGAAATTCTGTATTATTTCCAATCAACAATATGTCATCCACATATAATGTTAGAAATGCTACATAGCTCCCACTAACTTTCTTGTAAATACAGGCTTCTCAAAAAGTCTGTATAAAACCATATGATTTGATCACACTATCAAAGCGTATATTCCAACTCCGAGAGGCTTGCACCAGTCCATAAATGGATCGCTGGAGCTTGCACACTTTGTTAGCACCTTTAGGATTGATAAAACCTTCTGGTTGCATCATATACAACTCTTCTTTAAAATATCCATTAAGGAATGCAATTTTTACATCCATTTGCCAAATTTCATAATCATAAAATGCGGCAGTTGCTAACATGATTCAGAAAGACTTAAGCATCGCTACGGGTGAGAAGGTCTCATCGTAGTCAACTCCTTGAACTTGTCGAAAACCTTTCGCAACAAGTCGAGCTTTCCAGATAGTAATATTACCGTCAGCGTCAGTCTTCTTCTTGAAGATCCACTTATTCTCTATGGCTTGCCGATCATCGGACAAGTCAATCAAAGTCCACACATTGTTCTCATACATGGACCCCATCTCAGATTTCATGGCCTCAAGCCATTTCGCGGAATCTGGGCTCATCATCGGTTCCTCATAGTTCGTAGGTTCGTCATGGTCAAGTAACATGACCTCCAGAACAGGATTACCGTACCACTCTGGTGCGGATCGTACTCTGGTTGACCTACGAGGTTCGGTAGTAACTTGATCTGAAGTTTCATGATCATCATCATTAGCTTCCTCACCGATAAGTGTAGGAATCACTGGAACTGATTTCCATGATGTACTACTTTCCAATTCGGGAGATGGTATAATTACCTCATCAAGTTCTACTTTCCTCCCATTCACTTCTTTCGAGAGAAACTCCTTCTCTAGAAAGGATCCATTCTTAGCAACGAATATCTTGCCTTCGGATGTGTGATAGAAGGTGTACCCAACAGTCTCCTTTGGGTACCTATGAAGACACATTTTTGTGATTTGGGTTCGAGCTTATCAGGTTGAAGATTTTTCACATAAGCATCGCAGCCCCAAACTTTATGAAATGACAACTTAGGTTTCTTGCCAAACCATAGTTCATATGGTCTCGTCTCAACGGATTTAGATGGTGCCCTATTTAATAAAGCATAACCCCAAAATGATAGCGGTAAATCAGTAAGAGACATCATAGATCGCACCATATTTAATAAAGTATGGTTACGACGTTCGGACACACCATTACGCTGTGGTGTTCCAGGTGGCGTGAGTTTTGAAACTATTCCACATTGTTTCAAATGAAGACCAAACTCATAACTCAAATATTCTCCTCCACGATCAGATCATAGAAACTTTATTTTCTTGTTACGATGATTTTCCACTTCACTCTGAAATTCTTTGAACTTTTCAAATGTTTCAGACTTATCTTTCATTAAGTAGATATACCCATATCTGCTCAAATCATCTATGAAGGTCAGAAAATAACGATACCCGCCACGAGCCTCAACACTCATTGGACCGCATACATCAATATGTATTATTTCCAACAAGTCAGTTGCTCCCCCCATTGTTTCGGAGAACGGAGTCTTAGTCATCTTGTCCATGAGGCATGGTTCGCAAGCATCAAGTGATTCATAATCAAGTGATTCCAAAAGTCCATCAGCATGGAGTTTCTTCATGCGCTTTACACCAATATGACCTAAACGGCAGTGCCACAAATAAGTTGCCCTATCATTATTAACCTTGCATCTTTTGGCTTCAATATTAGGAATATGTGTATCACTACAATCGAGATTCAACAAAAATAGAACACCCATCATGGGTGCATGACTCTAACATCCCAAATTTTCAATTTGGCATGTTATACATAGGTCATCCATGCATATCATATTTTATTGCATTTTCGTTTGCCATCCTCGAAATCCTAAGCAACTCAAGGACCCTCGGAGAGAGTTGGAGATTTTCCGATTTTCATATTTGAATTTTTTCAAATAATGAAGACGAGGACTTTGGATTTTATTATTTTTCTCTTCGGAAAATATTTCATGTTTAATAATAAATGAGAGGAGCTAATATGACTTCTCCAAAAATAATTGAAATATCCGAGGAAAAATGTTAAAATCATTATTTGGATTTTATTTTATTTATTTGGAATTTTATTTGCCCTAGAGAAAAATCTGCATGATTTAAAATTTTCATTTTAGGGGCCAAGAAAAGTTCATCTTGTTCTAAATATTTTATTTAGGCAAAGAAACTTGTTTTGGTATTTTAGATTTTTATTTATTTTTCTAGGATTTTTATAAGTTTCGGAGGAACGTTTTAAAAAAGGAGACCATACCGATCGGGCTAAGGGCTCACTGAAAGCAGCCGGCCGGCCGCCCGAGCCGCCGCCTTCCCGCGTCGCCGCCGCGCGTCGACCCGGACTCCGCCGCCGCTGCCTTGCCCCTTCCCAAGTCGGACCCCAACCTATATATAGCCGCCGCCCCTCTAAACCACCACCGCCACCACCGCCGCCTCCGGAGCCCGAGCCGAGCCCGAGCCCCCGCCGCCGCCACTCCCGCCGCCACCCGCATCCCGCCGCCACCCGCCGTCCCTCGCCGAGCCCCGCCGGAGCCGCCCGCCCGCCGGACGACCTCGCCGGAGGTAGCCCCTCTTCGCCGGTTTTTTTAGAAAACCCTTCGGTTTTTTTTAAGAAAACCCTAGCCCGTTTTTTTATATAGATCGGTTTTATTTCTCCGGTTTATTTGTTTTGCGAGCGTTCGCTCGTTCGTTCGTTCTAACGAACGTATTCGTCGTTTAGTTTCTGCTAACGAACGTTCGTTCGTTTAGCCGTTCGTCGTTTCTTTTATCGGATTTATTCCGTGATTTTTCCGATCGCGATTTCTGATTCGATGTTCGAATTAGTATAACTTTTCGCTCGTTTATCGGAATCAGGCGATTCAAGCGCCTGGAGTTTCATCTCGAAACCCTCTTTCCGAATAGCCAACTCAAACAAGTTTTTGCCTCTGTAAAATTTGACCCTAGTTCAGATTAGTAAACGGATCTTGTTTCTTTCGCCGTTTGAGTTTCGTTGCTCCGTTTGGTTTGATTTTTCTTGTGAACCGGAGTTCTTAAGTTGAACTCTCCGGTCAACCTCTTTTAGTTGAAGTTTCGTTTGTGCATCTTTGCTTGTGCTTATGTATGTATTGTTTTCTTGCGATAGAATTCCCGGAGTGCGAAGCGTGTTACTACGAGTCTCTAGGATTGACGGATCGTCAGCAAGGCAAGTAACACTTGATCATATTTCTTTTCATACCCAGTTTTTATGCATTAGTTCAACCCTCAAACATTGCATGGTTAGGATGTCATTAAATTGTGGGTTGGGAAGTAGATGATGAGGTAGGAACCTATTGCCCTGTTACTATCAAACCCTTGGGAGTTACTTCTACGTGTTGCTTATATTGCTATGCTATGCTCGTAGACGTGGATTGGGTTTGAGAGATATTCATGACAGATGTGCGATTGTTAATTAATGGTTTACTTTGAGGTGGCAACTTAAATACACATCTGGGTGGATTGAGGCACCTGGGGAACCCAGTGTTGTCTGTTTTACTTTTTAGAAATCCCGGGGTACCCGTGTGATCTTCCTATGGACCGCCACCCAGGCTCAAAGGGAACTGAGATTATTCATGCTAGAAAATTCCGTGTGCAGCCACAAGCTATTATGGGCTCTAGCATAGTTGAGTAAGTTACGTGGAGCTCTTGAAGAGGTAGATCAGCAGGTAGTGGGTTTTGTAGGTTTGGTATGATCTATCCGGAGTAGAGAGTTAATGTTTCCGAAAGACTGTGTCTCGGTCATCCGTTTCTCAAACACCATGTAGTGCGAGAAATCAACGGAGGCGATCGAGTCTTGTGGGGAAAAGTGCGCAAACCTCTGCAGAGTGTACAATCTAATCATGGTTAACCGTGTCCCCGGTTATGGACAATTCTGAGTATCTAGTACTTGAGTAATTACATGTATCTCATCACTCTAAAATTAATATTGTTGGGATGTTAATTACCTTAATTGGGATTGAGTTGGGGTTATACCTTCTCAATGATGTTTCAACCACCATGATAGTTAAATTAAAATTTATTCCTTTGAGGTAGGGAAAATTGGCTTTCCATAAGCTCAGTAATCAGTAGAGCTTTCCACCAGCTAAATATGCATGTAGTGTTAGCATTATTCTGTTATTATTCTATTGTGTTACATTGCCAGCATATTCCATGTGCTGACCCGTTCTCGGGCTGCAATGTATTATGTTGCAGACTTTTCAAACGAGGAGGAAGGTTCGATAGGTCGTTGCCGTGCAGCTCAGCTATGCCGTTGGAGTTGATGGACTCACTTTATCTTCCAAGCCTTCCGCTGTTATCGTATTAGATGGCCTTAAGCCATATTATTGTAATAAGTTCTCTTTTGAGACATTCGATGTAATAAGTGTGTGATTGCTACTCTGTTATAAATCCTTGAGTCTTGTGTGTGTCAAGATTACCGATCCAGGATGACACGGAAGCACGAGACTTGACCATCTGAGGTCGGGTCGCTACAAGATGGTATCAGAGCACACGCTGAGTGTAGGACACGACCACTAAGATAAAACCATAGGTCACTCTTCTCTACTCATTTCTGACTCCTCTCCGTTTTCCCACTCTTTAGGATGACGGAGATGAAGTACAAGTTTGCACAACCGGATGAAGACACACCTTTTGGACGCCACTTGAAGGAAGTCACTAGATACCTGAATGTTGGAATACCAAGCTTCACCAGGACGTACAACGCCACCTTACCAGAAGAAGAGTGCTGGAAGATTCAAGCTCTAGTTCCCGGAAGGACGTTTGCACCAATCACGGAGCCCATAGTGTGTGTTTTCAATGCACCAACATGGAGTTTGGGAAAGAGTATGGCAGCTCACATTACCATGGGACGCATTGGAGAAGTCTACAATAGGGAGCTTAAAGACACCATATATCAAATATGTGGGCGCCGAGACGAGCAATGGGAAGTAATCGGCACCAAGAAGGATAGATCCATTGCAGCTTACATCCAGGAGCTAAACCAGCACATTCGACGTCAGGAGAACCAGATGTGCGCAGACATGATGGATTTGAAGAAGGCGAAAACTAGGATCATCGAGCTGGAGGAAGAACTCAAGTTTACACGCGATGGATATGAGGAAGAAATCAAGACCCTACTGGAGAAGAATGACGACCTAGTCAAGAAGATCGGAGTCTTCATGGGAGGACCAGCACCGAAAGAAGAGGAAGAAGATCCCACTTGTCCGGACAACTACATCATCATCGACGACATCGACTCTGATCCAAGTGATGATGACTATGAAGACGAAGCTGGAGCAAACATCATGGAGTCGTCCACCGATCAAAGTTTCTAGATGACCACCTTATAATAGTAGTATTCCCCCATGTAATCAGTAGTAGTCGAGCACTTATGCGATAGTCCTAGACCGTTTTGTATGGCCTTGCTTGATTGAATGAATGTGTGTGTTTGCCTCATGTGCATATGGGTAGTGTTTTCTCGCTAGACCTCTTTCTATTCTAATCTCTTCCATCTAAACCCTCAGATGCCTCCGAGACGTGACCCCGGTTTTGTTTTCCCACCGGAGCTCACCCAGTTGATCCAACAGCAGAATGCCTTGATGCAGTTGCTAGTTCAGAATCAGGGCAACAACAACAACAACAACAACAACAACAACAACAACAACAACAACCCGCCGCCAGTTGACAATTTAGCCCGCTTTCTGAGGTTACAACCGCCGGTGTTTTCCAGTAGCACCGAGCCAATAGTTGCTGATGATTGGCTACGCCGTATTGGAAGGGAGTTAACCACCGCAGGATGCACGGATGCTGAAAGGGTGCGCTTTGCCGCACATCAATTGGATGGACCAGCAGCCGCATGGTGGGAGAATTACACGACTACTTTTCCTATAGCCAATGTCACTTGGGACCAGTTCAACAAGCTTTTCGACGGCCCATGTTTCAAGCTGGAGCCATGCAGATAAAGAAGCGTGAGTTTCGCAACTTCGCCAAGGGAACCATCTTGTGGCCCGATGACGTGGATGAGTTTAGCAAGTTATCACGCTATGCCCCTGATGATGTGGCCACAGATGCCGCGAAGCAAGAGAAGTTTATGGAAGGGCTGAATGATGAGATGAGCATGCAGTTGATGGTGGCAACCTTCAACAACTACCAAGAGTTGGTAGATAAGGCCCTAATGATTGAAGGGAAGCAACAGCAGATTGAGAACCGTAAAAGGAAGTATGGACAAGGGAAGTATAACTCAGGAACTCACCAGAAGTCCCGCTTAACCCCGAACTCGGGAGGACTTGTTCATAACCATGGAGGACATAACCATACTGGAGGAGGATCGCATAATCAAAATAGTGCGAAGAACGGGAATGGGAATGGAGTCAACAGTAATCAGAATCGCTCTAACCCAGCTACACCCGCCAAGAGGGACTTAAGCCAAGTTATTTGCTTCAAGTGCGGGAAGACAGGGCACTATGCCAATGACTGCCCTGAAGGAAAGAATGGAAACGGAAATGGAAGCGCTGGGAAGAAGCCCAATCCATTCAACAAAGGACAAGTGAACCACGTTAACGTGGAGGAAGTTGAAGAGCAGCCGAACGCGGTTATAGGTAAGTTTTTGGTTCAGTCATTCATCGCTATTGTTCTTTTCGATACTGGTGCATCGCATTCATACATATCAAGGGGATTTGTGGAAAAGTTTAAGTTACCAACCCAAACCCTTAGGACCCCTCTTCTAGTGAGCTCACCTGGAGCAGAGTACATGGCTAGCAGATGGTGCCCCCAGATACCCCTAATCATTGGCACGCATGTTTTTCCGCCTGACCTAATTATCTTGGAGTCGCAAGGATTGGATGTGATATTAGGTATGGACTGGATGTCAAAGTATGGAGGAAGTATTGACTGTGCTAGCAAGTCAATTTATCTTACCACCCTAGAGGGAAAAAGGATTAAGTATGTATCTAGGCATGTGCCTAGGAGGAGCCAAGTGAATGCCCTCACGGGAGTTATGCAGGAGGAAGTACGTAGTAAAGGATTATTCGGATGTTTTCCGAGGAGTTACGGGCATGCCACGGATCGAGACATCGAGTTTCTGATAGAACTATTGCCAGGTACAGGGCCAATATCAAAGAGACCCTACCGGATGCCCGCAAATGATCTGGAGGAAATTAATAAGCAGATCAAGGAGCTATTGGAGAAAGGTTACATTCGTAGAAGTTCATCACCTTGGGGAGCCCCAGTACTTTTGGTTGAGAAGAAGGATAAATCCCTAAGGATGGTTGTTGATTACCGAGCTCTGAATGAAGTAACGATAAATAACAAGTATCCATTACCAATGATTAATGATCTGTTTGATCAGTTGCAAGGAGCTAAGGTGTTTTCGAAGATTGATCTACGATCAGGATACAATCAGTTGAAGATCCGAGAGAAGGATATACCAAAGACAACATTTACCACATGGTATGGATTATATGAGTATACGGTCATGTCATTTGGACTGACTAACGCCCCTGCCTATTTCATGAGTATGATGAACAAAGTGTTCATGGAGTATTTGGACAAGTTTGTTGTGGTGTTTATTGATGATATTATGGTTTACTCGAAGAACGAAGATGAGCACATGGAACATCTACGTTTGGTTCTCGAGAAACTCAGGGAACACTAGTTATACGCCAAATTCAGCAAGTGCGAGTTTTGGTTGAAGGAAGTTGGATTTCTTGGGCATGTTATATCAGGAGAGGGTATAGCAGTAGACCCTAGTAAGGTTCAGTCAGTCACTGAATGGTTGGCACCCACTTCAGTCGGCGAGATTCACAGTTTCCTTGGACTGGCAGGATATTATCGGAGATTCATTGAGAATTTTTCCAAGATTGCTAAGCCAATGACGGAATTGCTAAAGAAGGATACTAGGTTCAAATGGACAGAGGATTGCGAGACAAGCTTTCAGGAGTTGAAGAAACGGTTGACTACAACCCCAGTGCTGACATTGCCAGATATACATAAGGAGTTTCAAGTGTATTGTGACGCCTCTCGCTTGGGACTTGGATGTGTTCTTATGCAGGACGGAAAAGTTGTTTCGTATGCCTCACGACAACTAAAGCCACATGAGTTGAACTATGCCACGCATGATTTGGGGTTAGCACCTGTAGTACATGCGCTGACGACCTAGAGACATTATCTTATTGGAAACCGTTGTGATGTGTACACGGATCATAAGAGTTTGAAGTACATTTTCACACAGAAGGAGTTAAACCTCAGACAGAGGAGATGGCTGGAACTCATAAAGGATTATGACATGAAGCTACACTATCATCCAGGAAAGGCCAACGTCGTAGCAGACGCTTTGAGCCGGAAGAGTTATGCCAATATCCTTGAAAGCAAAGGATTGCCAAAAGAGTTAGCTGCGGAGATCATGGAACTCCGATTGGAGATTGTTCCAAGAGGTTTTCTTGCAACAATGGAGGTTCAGTCGATGTTATTGAACAAGATTCGAGAAGCTCAGAAGAAGGACAAAGAGATTGCTGAGATAAAAGAAAAGATGGGCGAAGGAAAAGCCAAAGGTTTTCGCGAGGATGAGCACGATACCTTGTGGTTTGAGGACCGGATTTATGTGCCCAACAATTCGGAGATCAGGAAGTTAATACTTCAAGAGGCCCATGAATCACCATACTCGATTCACCCCGGAAACACCAAGATGTATTTGGACTTGAAGGAACGTTTCTGGTGGACTGGTATGAAGAAGGATATTGCCGAGTATGTAGCCGTTTGTGATGTATGTCAAAGAGTGAAGGCAGAACATCAAAAGCCAGCAGGACTGTTGCAGCCTATGCCAATACCCGAATGGAAGTGGGACAAACTTGGCATGGACTTTATTACCGGATTACCCAGAACCAAGACAGGATATGATTCAATATGGGTAGTTGTGGATCGTTTGACCAAAGTAGCTCACTTCATCCCAGTGAAAACAACTTATACAAGTGCCAAGTTGGCCAAGATATATATGACCAGGATCGTATGTTTGCGCGGAGTTCCGAGGAGCATCGTCGATAGAGGAACACAGTTTACTTCAAAGTTTTGGCATCAGCTACACCAGACTTTGGGTACCAGATTGGAGTTTAGTACCGCGTTCCACCCACAGACGGATGGACAGACAGAGAGAGTCAACCAGATTCTGGAGGACATGTTGAGAGCCTGTGCGCTAGATTATGGATCTAGTTGGGATGACAATTTGCCGTACGCAGAGTTCTCGTACAACAACAGCTACCAGGCCAGTTTGAAGATGGCACCGTTCGAAGCTCTGTATGGACGCAGATGTAGAACACCATTGATGTGGGATGAGGTTGGAGACCGTCAGTTGTTTGGACCAGATTTGATCAAGGAATCAGAGGAGAAGGTTAAACTGATCAGAGACAGACTAAAGATTGCTCAGTCTAGACAGAAGAGTTACGCAGATTCAAAACGCAAGGAAGTAACCTATGAAATTGGAGATAGAGCCTATCTGCGAGTATCACCCTTGAGGGGAGTGAAACGTTTTGGAGTAAAGGGAAAGTTAGCCCCAAGATTTGTAGGACCGTATCGTGTTTTGGAACGGATGGGAGAAGTTGCCTACAAGCTGGAGTTACCTGAAGGATTGTCAGGAGTTCACGATGTGTTTCACGTATCACAGCTGAAGAAGTGCCACACTGAGATGGCCGATATACCGTTAAATAATACAGTGCCCCTAGAGGCAATACAGTTGGATAATAATTTGACTTATGAGGAGAAGCCAGTAAAGATTCTTGGTTTCGACAGCCGAGTCACTCGCAGCAAGGTTATCAAGTTTTGCAAAGTTTAGTGGAGCCACCATACCGAGGAGGAAGCCACCTGGGAGCGAGAAGATGATATTCGCAAGGACCATCCGCACCTATTTTCTAGCCAACCCGAATCTCGACGGCGAGATTCATCTTAAGGGGGGTAGGTTTGTAACATCCCAAATTTTCAATTTGGCATGTTATACATAGGTCATCCATGCATATCATATTTTATTGCATTTTCGTTTGCCATCCTCGAAATCCTAAGCAACTCAAGGACCCTCGAAGAGAGTTGGGGATTTTCCGATTTTCATATTTGAATTTTTTCAAATAATGAAGACGAGGACTTTGGATTTTATTATTTTTCTCTCCGGAAAATATTTCATGTTTAATAATAAATGAGAGGAGATAATATGACTTCTCCAAAATAATTGAAATATCCGAGGAAAAATGTTAAAATCATTATGTGGATTTTATTTTATTTATTTGGAATTTTATTTGCCCTAGAGAAAAATTTGCATGATTTAAAAATTTCATTTTAGGGGCCAAGAAAAGTTCATCTTGTTCTAAATATTTTATTTAGGCAAAGAAAACTTGTTTTGGTATTTTAGATTTTATTTATTTTTCTAGGATTTTATAAGTTTAGTAGAACGTTTAAAAAAAGGAGACGCTTGACCGGGCCAAGGGCCCACTGAAAGCAGCCCGGCCCAGCCGCCGGCTTTCAGCGTCACCGCCGCCGCGTCGAGCCGGACTCCGCCCCGCCGCCGCCGCCTTGCCCCTTCCCAAGTCGGACCCCCAACCTATATATAGCCACCGCCTCTAAACCACCACCGCCACCACCGACGCCTCCCGAGTTCGAAGCGAGCCGCCGCCGACGACGCCGCCGCCGCCTCTAGCCGCCGCCGCCCACTCCCGCCGCCACCCGCACCCGCCACCACCCGCCGCCCGTCGCCGAGCCCCCGCGGAGCCCGCCCGCCGGACGACCTCGCCGGAGGTAGCCCCTCGTCGCCGGTTTTTTTAGAAAACCCCTTCGGTTTTTTTAAGAAAAACCCTATCCCATTTTTTTATATAGATCGGTTTTATTTCTCCGGTTTATTTGTTTTGCGAGCGTTGGCTCGTTCGTTCGTTCTAACGAACGTATTCGTCGTTTAGTTTCTGCTAACGAACGTTCGTTCGTTTAGCCGTTCGTAGTTTCTTTTATCGGACTTATTCCGCGATTTTTCCGATCGCGATTTCTGATCCGATGTTCGAATTAGTATAACTTTTCGCTCGTTTATCGGAATCAAGCGATTCAAGCGCCTGGAGTTTCATCTCGAAACCCTCTTTCCGAATAGCCAACTCAAACAAGTTTTTGCCTCTGTAAAATTTGACCCTAGTTTAGATTAGTAAACGGATCTTGTTTCTTTCGCCGTTTGAGTTTCGTTGCTCCGTTTGGTTTGATTTTTCTTGTGAACCAGAGTTCTTAAGTTGAACTCTCCGGTCAACCTATTTTAGTTGAAGTTTCGTTTGTGCATCTTTGCTTGTGCTTATGTATGTATTGTTTGCTTGCGACAGAATTCCCGGAGTGCGAAGCGTGTTACTACGAGTCTCTAGGATTCACGGATCGTCAGCAAGGCAAGTAACACTTGATCATATTTCTTTTCATACCCAGTTTTTATGCATTAGTTCAACCCTCAAACATTGCATGATTAGGATGTCATTAAATTGTGGGTTGGGAAGTAGATGATGAGGTAGGAACCTATTGCCCTGTTACTATCAAACCCTTGGGAGTTACTTCTACGTGTTGCTTATATTGCTATGCTATGCTCGTAGACGTGGATTGGGTTTGAGAGATATTCATGACAGATGTGAGATTGTTAATTAATGGTTTACTTTAAGGTGGCAACTTAAATACACATCTGGGTGGATTGAGGCACCTGGGGAACCCAGTGTTGTCTGTTTTACTTTTTGGAAATCCCGGGGTACCCGTGTGATCTTCCTATGGACCGCCACCCAGGCTCAAAGGGAACTGAGATTATTCATGCTAGAAACTTTCGTGTGCAGCCACAAGCTATTATGGGCTCTAGCATAGTTGATTAAGTTACGTGAAGCTCTTGAAGAGGTAGATCAGCAGGTAGTGGGTTTTGTAGGTTTGGTATGATCTATCCGGAGTAGAGAGTTAATGTTTTCGAAAGACTGTGTCTCGGTCATCCGTTTCTCAAACACCATGTAGTGCGAGAAATCAACGGAGGCGATCGAGTCTTGTGGGGAAAAGTGCGCAAACCTCTGCAGAGTGTACAATCTAATCATGGTTAGCCGTGTCCCCGGTTATGGACAATTCTGAGTATCTAGTACTTGAGTAATTACATGTATCTCATCACTCTAAAATTAATATTGTTGGGATGTTAATTACCTTAATTGGGATTGAGTTGGGGTTATACCTTCTCAATGATGTTTCAACCACCATGATAGTTAAATTAAAATTTATTCCTTTGAGGTAGGGAAAAATTGGCTTTCCGCAAACTGTAACCGTAGAGCTTTCCACAAGCTAAATATGCATGTAGAGTTAGCATTATTCTGTTATTGTTCTATTGTGTTACATTGCCAGCATATTCCATGTGCTGACCCGTTCTCGGGCTGCAACGTATTATGTTGAAGACTTTTCAGACGAGGAGTAAGGTTCGATAGGTCGTTGCCGTGCAGCTCAGCTATGCCGTTGGAGTTGATGGACTCACTTTATCTTCCAAGCCTTCCGCTGTTATCGTATTAGATGGCCTTAAGCCATATTATTGTAATAAGTTCTCTTTTGAGACATTCGATGTAATAAGTGTGTGATTGCTACTCTGTTATAAATCCTTCGAGTACTGTGTGTGTCAGCATTACCGATCCAGGGATGACACGGAAGCACAGAGACTTGACCATCTGAGGTCGGGTCGCTACAATGACCATAAAAGATATTACTCATATAAATAGAACAACCATTATTCTTTGATTTAAATGAATAACCGTCTCACATTAAACAAGATCCAGATATAATGTTCATGCTAAACGTTGGCACCAAATAACAATTATTTAGGTCTAAAACTAATCCCAACGGTAGATGTAGAGGTAGCGTGCCGACGGTGATCACATCGACTTTGGAACCATTTCCCACGCGCATCATCACCTCGTCCTTAGCCAATCTTCCACTTCTAGGGAAAAGCCTAGCAGTAGCGCTGGTTTTTGGCCTATCAGTAGCGCGGGTAAGCGCGCTACGGATAAGGCGCTACAGCTAATGCTTAGCAGTAGCGCCTACTGCCACTCGCTACTTCTATATCTACTTAGTAGTTGCGCTTTCCAAGTGAATCGCTACTGCTAATTACTAGTAGCACTTTCGAAAACAACCGCTACTACTATTATTCCCTATTCCATTTCTTTTGAATTTTAGGTCGTATTCATATACATGTATACAATTTTTCATACAGTAGCAATTTAGAGATTGTTTTTTACATCATAATGAGTTATTAAATCACTAGGTGAAAGAACCATGGATTAGTTTCAGGTGCATGGATCCAAAGTAACCAATGGTCACTTTGGATCCATCCATTTGAAACTAATCAACGGTTCTTTCACCCAATGACATAATAACTTATCATCATCATCATAATATCATTAACAACTTATCATCATAATATATCATTGTCATATAACTCCTCATAATCATCATTTTCGTCCATGATGGGACATCATATAACAACTTCGTCACTAGTTATAATTAAAACTCCTCATCATCATCATCATAGTACTCATAATCACTACTCCTACTCAGCATCACCATCGAGTCTAAGACATTGTAGTCATATATAATCAACACTAACTAATTGTTCTTAATACTTAGGACCTACTCCTCTCTCCTAGCTAAAATACCATATAACAGATAAACCGGTCCTTCACCATAATGGAGAGTGGACATAAACCTATCTCCAACTTGTGGCTTGCGCACATTCATTTTGCCTCCAATTATTTGTGTGTGCGCATTCATCACTTTGCTCCATTCTTTGATTTTGAGCCTTCCATCATTTGAAGAAATCGAGTATGCAGTATGGTAAGCCTCCGAAGGAGTTGGTCGTAAGCTAACCATATGCATATCACCTTCGGTAAATAGCATGTCAGGCACAACCTGCTTCGGGAGCCTCTGTTCAAAAACGAAATAGTAACATATATAGTTAGCAATGGTTTACGTAATAATAATGTATGCAATGAAGTTACCATCATTAACAAAATCTTACCAAGTTTTTGGCAATGAAGTTATTATAAAGCAATGTATGGACTAGTGGCACCTATCTAGTATAATTTGGGCTGATAGAGTGACTGGTTTTGAAGGCCTCAACATCTTCTATGAATGAGACAAGATAACCTTTCTCCTCACAATTAAGCTTGGAGTCATAGTTGTAGTATGTGTTGTCTACTACCTTTCGAGTATTTCTTGAAGATAAGAAATAAGCTGAAAATTATAAATAAATAAGTTTAGTACGGACGAACACCAAATATTTTGAAATTAACAACATAAATTACTAAACTTACCAAATTAGTTTGACAAACTCACATCTAGGCAAAACTGGAGGCATATCCACATCCACCCAGATGTCGATATTATCATCATCATCATAATCTTCGGGACGAATATCAAACCTTATTCACATTCCCTCCTCAAATCCATATGCCTTGCAGAGAGCTTCCCAATTAGAGCAACCGGAATGGGAGCGATCGACCGCATTGTAGAACTTAACCAGAAACTCATAACCATGTTTAGTTCTTAAGTGAGCCCTCCTCGTCTCCACATTATCAAAGTCATCTAAACCAAAACCAAGCTTCTCTAATACATATGGTCTAGCATGGCACGAGATGTACTAATTGAATTGAAAAAAATCCATAAATTACACGTTGAACAAAATAAGAACAAGTGATGATATTAATTACGATGAAATGCTTGTCGTTGCATACCGTACAAACATCGAAGGTCTCTTCCAGCTTCAAAGTGAAAAACCTATCATTTTGTAGGTGAGGAAACTTGTCGCACACACCTCGGTCATTGTAGCAGTACCGGCACTCCGGGATCCCATCGTCATTATACATCTCCTATGTTCAAAATTCAAAGATTATAACTCGATGGCAAAACCCAAAAAATCCGGCATGACCTTTGCTAAAAAAGGACATAACGAGCGCCTGAAATTTGCCGGAACAGAAATTAATCAACACTCCAGCAAAACATAGGCCACTTATCGATGGTCATTGCATTTCAATGGTTCAAATATGAAAAAAAACATTTGAAAATATCTATTATATAATCCTAACACTAAATAAACTAGTTTTATTAACTACTTACTAAATAAACTACTTTTATTAACTACTTACTAAATAAACTAGTTCTATTAAGCACTTACTAAATAAACTAGTTCTATTAAGCACTTAATATAAATAAACTAGTTATATTAATCACTTACTAAATAAACTAGTTACCTCGATTTGCAAAAACAGAAACAAGGGAGGGAGGGAGGAGAGAGGAGGGGGAGGGCGGAGGAGGAGGGGAGGGCGGTGGAGGAGGAGGAGGAGGCGGTGGGAGGAGGAGGAGGGAGCGGTGGTGGGAGGAGGGCTGCCGGCGTAGGAGGGAGGAGGGGGCGGCCGCAGGCGGAGGGAGGAGGGCACGGTGGGAGGAGGAGGGAGGAGGGCACGGTGGGAGGAGGAGGGACGGAAGGAGGGAGTACCTCGGTGGCGGACGGACGACAACAGTGGCGCGACTTAACGACAACAGTTATCGGCGTGGTAGAGTGGTCGAGAGGAGAGTGAGTGAGAGAGAGGGTCGGCCGCGTGGGGATAAGGTAGGGTTAGTAGTAGCGCGGGTATGAAAAAGCGCTACAACTAAGGAGAATAGCCGTAGCGCGGTACGGTGTAAGGCGCTACTGTTATAACTAGCTGGACGACAAGGTCATGGCAATTAGAGCAGTAGCGCGGTTTAGGAATGACGCGCTACTTCTATTTTTCTTTCAACAGCGTATTTTTCCGGCACGCGCTGCTGCTAAATAGCAGTAGCGTCGTATTTTGAAGAGCGCTGCTGGTAATATTCTGTGTATAGGGTTTTCCCTAGTAGTGTTCATTTAATCTGTAGCCCCTGTTTCGAGTTGCAAATATGAGCAACAGAACCAGTATCAAATACCCAGCGCTACTACGAGCATTAGTAAGGTACACATCAATAACATGTATATCAAATATACCTTTCACTTTTCCATCCTTCTTATCCGCCAAATACTTGGGGTAGTTCTGCTTCCAGTGACCAGTCCCTTCGCAGTAGAAGCACTCAGTTTCAGGCTTAGGTCCAGACTTGGGCTTCTTCCCTTGAGCAGCAACTTGCTTGCCATTCTTCTTGAAGTTCCCCTTCTTCCCTTTGCCCTTTTTCTTGAAACTAGTGGTCTTATTAACCATCAACACTTGATGCTCCTTCTTGATTTCTACCTCTGCAGCCTTTAGCATCGCGAAGGGCTCGGGAATTGTCTTTTCCATCCCTTGCATATTATAGTTCATCACGAAGCCTTTATAGCTTGGTGGTAGTGATTGAAGAACTCTGTCAATGACACTATCATCAGGAAGATTAACTCCCAGCTGAGTCAAGTGGTTATGATACCAGACATTTTGAGTATATGTTCACTGACAGAACTATTCTCCTCCATTTTGCAGCTATAGAACTTGTTGGAGACTTCATATCTCTCAACTCGGGCATTTTCTTGAAATATTAACTTCAACTCCTGGAACATCTCATATGCTCCATGACGTTCAAAACATCTTTGAAGTCCCGATTCTAAGCTGTAACGCATGACACACTGAACTATCGAGTAGTCATTAGCTTTGCTCTACCAGACGTTCATTACATCCGGAGTTGCTCCTGCAGCGGGTCTTGCACCTAGCGGTGCTTCCAGGACGTAATTCTTCTGTGCAGCAATGAGGATAATCCTCAAGTTACGGACCCAGTCCGTGTAGTTGCAACCATCATCTTTCAACTTAGCTTTCTCTAGGAACACATTAAAATTCAAGGGAACGGTAGCACGAGCCATTGATCTACAACAACATAGACATGCAAAAACTATCAGGTACTAAGTTCATGATAAATTAAAGTTCAATTAATCATATTACTTAAGAACTCCCGCTTAGATAGACATCCCTCTAGTCATCTAAATGATCATGTGATCCATATCAACTAAACCATGTCCGATCATCACGTGAGAGGGAGTAGTTTTCAATGGTGAACATCTCTATGTTGATCATATCTACTATATGATTCACGTTCGACCTTTCGGCTCAGTGTTCCGAGGCCATATGCTAGGCTCGTCAAGTTTAACCCGAGTATTCTACGCGTGCAAGACTGGCTTGCACCCATTGTATGTGAACGTAGAGCTTATCACACCCGATCATCACGTGGTGTATCGGCACAACGAACTGTAGCAATGGTGCATAATCAGGGAGAAAACTTATACCTTGAAATTTAGTGAGGGATCATCTTATAAAGCTACCGCCGTACTAAGCAAAATAAGATGCATAAAAGATAAACATCACATGCAATCAAAATATGTGACATGATATGGCCATCATCATCTTGTGCCTTTGATCTCCATCTCCAAAGCACCGTCATGATCTCCATCGTCACCGGCTTGACACCTTGATATCCATCGTAGCATCATTGTCATCTCCCAACTATTGCTTCTATGACTATCGCTACCGCTTAGTGATAAATTAAAGCAATTACATGGCGATTGCATTTCATACAATAAAGCGACAACCATAAGGCTCCTGCCAGCTGCTGATAACTTCTACAAAACATGATCATCTCATACAACAATTTATATCTCATCACGTCTTGACCATATCACATGACAACATGCCCTGCAAAAACAAGTTAGACGTCCTCCACTTTGTTGTTGCAAGTTTTACGTGGCAGCTACGGGCTTCTAGCAAGAACCGTTCTTACCTACGCATCAAAACCACAATGATTTTTAGTCAAGTGTGTTGTTTTAACCTTCAACAAGGGCCATAGTCAAACTCAATTCAACTAAAGTTGGAGAAACAGGCACCCGCTAGCCACCTGTGTGCGAAGCACGTCGGTAGAGCCAGTCTCATGAACGCGGTCATGTAATGTCGACCCGGGCCGCTTCATCCAACAATACCACCAAATCAAAGTAAGACGTTGGTGGTAAGCAACATGACTATTATCGCGCACAACTCATTGTGTTCTACTCGTCCATATATCATCTACGCATAGACCTGGATCTGATTCCACTGTTGGGGAACGTAGTAATACAAAAAATTCCTATGATCACGCAAGATCTATCTAGGAGATGCATAGCAATGAGACAGGAGAGTGTGTCCACATACCCTCGTAGACCGAAAGCGGAAGCATTTAGTAACACGGTTGATGTAGTCGAACGTCTTCACGATCCAACCGATCCAAGTACTGAACGTACGACACATCCGTGTTCAGCACACCTTCAACACGAGGACGTCCCTCGAGCTCTTAATCCAGCAGAGGGCCGAGGGAGAGTTCCATCAGCACGACGGCGTGGCGACGGTGATGATGAAGTTACCGGTGCAGGGCTTCGCCTAAGCACTACGACGATATGACCGAGGTGTTAAACTATGGAGGGGGGCACCGCACACGGCTAAGAGATTGTCTGTTGTGCTTTGGGGTGCCCCTCTGCCCCCGTATATAAAGGAGGGGAGGAGGAGGCCGCCGGCCTAGGGGGCGCGCCATGGTGGGGAGTCCTACTAGGACTCCCAAGTCCTAGTAGGATTCCCCTTCCCTTTCCGGAGTAGGAAAGAGGGAAAGGGAGAGGGAGTAGGAAAGGACAAGGGGGCGTCACCCCCTCCCCTAGTCCAATTCGGACTCCATGGGGGGGGGGGGGCTGCGCCACCTCCCCTTGGCCTGCCTCCTCTTCTCTCTATGGCCCAATAAGGCCCATTACTTCCCTGGGGGGGTTCCGGTAACCTCCCGGTACTCCGAAAAATACCCGACTCACTCCGGAACCATTCTGGTGTCCGAATATAACCTTCTAATATATCAATATTTACCTCTCGACCATTTCGAGACTCCTCGTATGTCCGTGATCTCATCCGGGACTCCGAACAAACTTCGGTCATCAAATCACATAACTCATAATATAAATCGTCATCGAACGTTAAGCGTGCGGACCCTACGGGTTCGAGAAATATGTAAACATGACCGAGACACATCTCCTGTCAATAACCAATAGCGGAACCTGGATGCTCATTAGGGATGGCAGTTTTGCCCATGGGTATGGGTACCTGCGGGTACCCTACACGAAAACAATGGGTATGGGCAAGACTTGAAGAGATTTTGTACCCATGGGTAATGGGTATCCATACCCGCAAAATATTTGGGTAGGATATGGGTATGACATTTTGCCCATGGGTAACCCAATGGATACCCAGAAACAATTAATAAATGAAAATAACTCCTGTGACATGTGGGGTCATCATCCAACTCCTATGGCCCACCCTAAGTCTCGATTTCTTAAATTGGCCATATCCCATAGGCCCGTAATCACCTGCTCGCCACTCCTTACTCATGCGTCCTATGTGACTCGTTGAAAAGATGAAATCTTGACTCTTCGCTACCAGAATCCTATCCAACGCTTGATCCAGCGATTCCCCATTCCCAGCATGACCTCCCACTGTACCAGGTTTCTACTAACCACCGCTCATACTCCCTTGATGCCTCCAAGAGGCCACCCACCATAGTAGCCTGTGCTAGTGATATACTACTCGTCCATGATCACTTGAAGTTTAAACCCATTTCTCTACATTTTAAAATTTTAAATGCTATATATTATATCCAATGGATACCCATTGGGTATAGGATACCTGCTGGGTATGGGCATGGGTGCCAATTTATGCCCATGGGTATTGAAATGGGTGGGTATAGAAATTTTCTGTGGGTATGGGTTTGGGTAGAAGGTGGTTGTACCCGCCCATACCCTACCCATTGCCATCCCTTGCTCATATTGGCTCCTACATATTCTACGAAGATCTTTATCGGTCAAACCGCATAACAACATACGTCATTCCCTTTGTCATCGGTATGTTACTAGCCCGAGATTCGATCGTCGGTATCATCATACCTAGTTCAATCTCGTTACCGGCAAGTCTCTTTACTCGTTCCGTAATGCATCATCCTGCAATAACTCCTTAGTTACATTGTTTGCAAGGCTTATTATGATGTGCATTACCGAGAGGGCCCAGAGATACCTCTCCGATACTCGGAGTGACAAATCCTAATCTCGATCTATGCCAACCCAACAAACACCTTAGGAGATACCTATAGAGCATCTTTATAATCACCCAGTTACGCTGTGACGTTTGATAGCACACAAGGTATTCCTCCGGTATTCGGGAGTTGCATAATCTCATAGTCAAAGGAATATGTATAAGTCATGAAGAAAGCAACAACAATAAAACTTAACGATTATTATGCTAAGCTAATGGATGGGTCTTGTCCATCACATCATTATCCTAATGATGTGATCTCGTTCATCAAATGACAACACATGTCTATGGTTAGGAAACTTAACCATCTTTGATTAACGAGCTAGTCTAGTAGAGACTTACTAGGGACACGGTGTTTTGTCTATGTATCCACACATGTATCAAGTTTCCGGTTAATACAATTCTAGTATGAATAATAAACATTTATCATGATATAAGGAAATATAAATAAAAACTGTATTGTTGCCTCTAGGGCATATTTCCTTCACTCGCCCATGCGCTCGATCCAACCGGAGCGCCACGTCGCCCGAGCTCGCATCTACGCCCGCTGCTCTATGCTCCTGTTCTATCAAAGAGCAGCGCGGCGTGGGGGGTCCGTGGGGACAAGGGCAGGCTCTATGCGGCCCGCCTCTCCATCGTGTGCCGAAACGAGTACTCGATGCGGTCGTGGAGCGAGCTGGCCATGGCGACGACAAGCGGATGTGCGGCTCGGCGATCGTGTCCATCTCCGCGCAGTCCCTCGCTGTCTGTCGAGCGCAACCCACCGGCTATAGCGTGGCGCGGCTCCCCGCCAACTTGGTCCCTATCCATGGCTTGGCTCCACCATGGGTGTGGTGCTACGACATCCCCTAGGTCGAGGCGGCCCCGTCCATCCTTGGTTCCGCAAGCACGGCGCAGCCACCACGGCGACTAGTGCCGGAGTGACTGACGCATCAGCTCGGGGGTAGCACAACCCCCACGACGGCTTGGCACAACCATTCCCTGGCACGACCACCCTTAGTAACGCCGCGGCTCAACGTGTCTCCTGGCGACTCGGATCTGGGGGAGAGGGAGACGGGGAGCAGGAGGCGTCGATGGAGGAAGAAAATCGGGGACAACGGCGGCCGTGGAGTCGTCAATGGTGTGGTGGACACTCGCGCATGGAGGACAGGCGCGAAGCCGGGGTTGGCGATCGCTACGACAGAGGCCTCGAGGCCGGAGAGGCGCTCGCGGAGGCATGATGTCTACCACACAACTTTATTCTTGTAGGCTCGTGTTGGGCCTCCAAGCGCAGAGTTTTGTAGGACAGTAGCAATTTTCCCTCAAGTGGATGACCTAAGGTTTATCAATCCATGGGAGGTGTAGGATGAAGATGGTCTCTCTCAAACAACCCCGCAACCAAATAACAAAAGGTCTATTGTGTCCCCAACACACCAAACTCAATGGAAATTTGTATAGGTGCACTAGTTCGGCGAAGAGATGGTGATAAAAGCGTAGTAATGATAGTAGATATTGATTTTTGTAATAGGAACAATAAAAAATGGCAAGGTATCAATTGATAAAACGGAGCACAAATGGTATTGCAATCTTGAAAATGAGGCCTAGGGTCCGTACTTTCGCTAGTGCAATCTCTCAACAATGCTAATATAACTGGATCATATAACCATCCCTCAACATGTGATGAAGAATCACTCCGAAGTTCTTATCTAGCAGAGTATATAAGAAGAAATTGTTTGTAGGGTATGAAACCACCTTAAAGTTATTCTTTCCGTTCGATCTATTCAAGAGTTCGTACTGAAATAACCAAGTTATTCTTTCCCTTCGATCTATCCAAGAGTTCGTACTAAAATAATACCATATGATACACATCAACCAACTCTAATGTCACCTAGATACTCCAATGTCACCACAAGTATCCATGAGTTAATTATACGATACACATCAAACAATTTCAGATTCATAATACTCAATCCAACACAAATAACCTCAAAGAGTGCCCCAAGATTTCTATCGGAGAAACAAATACGAGAACGTGCATCAACCCCTATGCATAGATTTTCTGGGTAACATAATAATAATTCAAAATTTTCCTACGTGTCACCAATATCAATCTAGGAGATGCTAGAAACGAGCGAGAGAGAGAGAGAGAGAGAGAGAGAGAGAGAGAGAGAGAGAGAGAGTACATCTTCATACCCCTGAAGATCGCCAAGCGGAAGTGTTACAAGAACGCGGTTGATGGAGTCATACTCGCGGTGAAAGTGCAACTATCCTTGGGTAGTTTTGGTAATTACTAACAACGCATAGCTCATTGAACTAATGCTATTTCAAGATGATCATTTCAGAAAGTTCAATGATTGGCATGGCATGGATTAGTAATGTGGACCCCTCAAAATGCTAGGGACTCTTATTGGCTCAAGCTCAAGATTCTACATTTTTCATTTTAGTGATCCAAGATCACATTGAGTCCATAGGAAAAGCCAATACTATTAAAAGGGGATGAGGTGTTGCTTAATGGCTTGCTTGCTCAAAATGCTTAGTGATATGCTCCAAATCCCTCAACCACTTTCTCATATCCACGTATGTCCCAAACCAAAAGTCAAACTCGGCCCTACCGATTTGATCTATCCGGCGCCACCGAGTTCATTTGACATAGCCACTGCCCGAAACCCTAGTCACTTCGGTCTCACCGATAGGGATCTCGGTCTCACCGAGATGGGATTGCAAACTCTCTGTTTCCCTTTGTAACATTTTGGTCCAACCGAGATGAGCGATTGGTCCCACCGAGTTTGCAATGCAAACTCTCTGTTTCCTTTTCGTAACATTTCGGTCTCACCGAAATGAGCGATTCGATCCCACCGAGTTTGCCTGACCAACTCTCTGTTTGCCTATTACAGAAATTGGTCCTACCGAGTTTGTGTGATCGGTCTCACCGAGATTATGTTATGCCCTAACCCTAATGAAATCGGTCCCACCAGTTAACATGTTGGTCCCACCAAAAAGCCTAACGTTCACATTTTGAACTAAGTCTCTCCCACTGAGTTTAGTAAATTGTGTGTGGTTAGATTTTGTGTGGAGGCTATATATACCCCTTCACCCACTCTTCATTCGTGGGGAGAGCTATCAAAATGTGCCTACACTTCCAGCATACATTTCCTGAGAGAGAACCACCTACTCATGTGTTGAGACCAAGATATTCCATTCCAACCACAAGAATCTTGATCTCTAGCCTTTCTCAAGTTGCTTTCCACTCAAATCATCTTTCCACCAAATCCAAATCCACGCGAGAGAGAGTTGAGTGTTGGGGAGACTATCATTTGAAGCACAAGAGCAAGGAGTTCATCATCAACACACCATCTATTACCTTTTGGAGAGTGGTGTCTCCTAGATTGGTTAGGTGTCACTTGGGAGCCTCCGTCACGATTGTGGAGTTGAACCAAGGAGTTTGTACAGGCAAGGAGATCGCCTACTTCGTGAAGATCTACCCTAGTGAGGCAAGTCCTTCGTGGGTGATGGCCATGATGGGATAGACAAGGTTGCTTCTTCGTGGACCCTCTGTGGGTTGAAGTCTCCATCAATGTGGATGTACGATAGCACCACCTATCGGAACCACGCCAAAAATCTCCATGTCTACATTGCATTTGCTTCCTCCAAACTCCTCCCTTTACCTTTATATGCAATGTTTTACATTCTGCTGCTATACTCTTAGACTTGCATGTGTAGGTTGATTGCTTGACTTGTTCTAAGTTGCTAAAATCTGCCAAGACTTAAAATTGGGAAAAGGCTAGATTTTTATTAGGTCAAGTAGTCTAATCACCCCCCTTCTAGACATACTTTCAATCCTACAAGTGGTATCAGAGCTTTGGTCTCCATTTGCCTTGATTTCCATAGCTTTTGGTGATCATAGCCTTGGTTTCACAACCTAGGAGAGTATGGCGTCTAGCGAGGGAAATTACCACCGTAGAGGTCCTTACTTCAATGGTACTAATTTTGCTAGTTGGAAGCATAAGATGAAAATGCATATTCTTGGACATAACCCCGCCATTTGGGCTATTGTGTGTATTGGTTTGCAAGGTGAATTCTTTGATAGGAGAGAACCGCACCGTGAAGCTACCGCAGAAGAGTTGAAGATGCTGCAATACAATGCTCAAGCTTGCGATATTCTCTTCAACGGATTGTGCCCCAAAGAATTGAACAAAATCAGTCGTCTTGAGAATGCAAAGGAAATTTGGGATACTTTGATTGATATGCACGAGGGTACCGACTCCATCAAGGAATCCAAATTGGATGTACATAAAAGTCAACTTGACAAGTTCAAAATGAAGGATGGTGAAGGTGTCGCTGAAATGTACTCTAGGCTTGCTCTCATCACAAATGAGATTGCCGGCTTAGGAAGTGAGGAGATGACCGATAGATTCATCATCAAGAAGATCCTAAGAGCCTTGGATGGAAAATATGATACCGTGTGCACATTGATCCAAATGATGCACAATTACAAATCTCAAGCCAACGGAAGTCATTGGAAGAATTGTTGCTCATGAGATGTCACTAAAGGATAAGGAAGAGCTTCACAACAAGTCAAGTGGTGCTTACAAAGCCTCATGTGATGCTCCTAATGGTAAATAATTTCAACAAGTTCTACAAGAGTAGAAGCAAGCAAAGAAGTTCCAAGTCAAGGTCCTACAATGACAAAAGATCTTCGAGTCGTGAGCGTAATTGCTACAATTGTGGAAGACCCGGACACTACTCCAATGAGTATACGCTCCCCTACAAAAGAAGAGAAGATTCACCCAAAAGGATAAATAGAAGAGAAGAATCACCACCAAGAGAAAGGAGGAGTAGAGATGATCGTTATGAATGAAGAACCTCTCGGAGAAGCAAGGATTCGGAAAGGAAGGACAAGTCATCAAAGAGCTACACAAAACGAAGAAATAAAGCTCATGCTGGTGAATGGTTATCCGGCTCTGACTCCGAACATCACTCTGAAAGAAGTTATCACTCCGACTCCGAATATACTCAAGATGAAGGTGTTGCCGGTCTAGCACTTGTGTCAACCAACTCCTATGACATATTTGACTCACCAAATGAAGGAATTGGGAGATGCTTCATGGCTAAAAGCCCAAAGGTATCACACCCCGAGTATGTTGATTTCAGTAGTGATGAAGATGATTTGCTAGGTGATTATGATTTACTTGTTGACAACTCTAGTGATGAAAACTATGATGAATTTGCTGTTAATCATGCTAATCAAGATAAAATGAATGATGATGATAAGAAGGAGATTGAACATCTAACTAAAGAACTAAACACTCTTAAGTTAGCTCATGAAACTACCTTGGAAAATCATCGAGAACTTTTAAAGACTCATGAGAAGTTACGCTTTGAAAAGCTCAACCTTGAGCAAGAGCATGGGTTCTTAAAAGCAATCAATGATGATCTTCGCAAGAAAAGTTCTTTTTACATTGCCAAGCATTTAATCTTGTCTACTTACATGCCACAAGTTAAATCTAGCAACAAGAGTAAGAAAGATTCTTCCTCTAGTAGTAACAACAATCATGTTAAATCCAATATTGTTGCTTCTAGTAGTTCTACTAATTCCACTAACGATTCTCTTAGCCAAGTTAACCTTGAGCAAGAAAATAGCTTATTGAAGGGAATCATAGAGAAAGGTGTTTACAAGAGCCTTGCCGGAAGTAAGCAATTTGAGGAATGTACGCAAGCAAGGAAGGCACCGGAAGAATCAAGGTGTTGGTTTTGAACGAAAGTTCAATGCCAATGGAATTGAGTGGGAAGAAGATCAATACCCCAAGACGAAGTTTGTTCCTCAACAAGAGAAGTATGATCCTACTTCTTTCAAAGGGACACAAGCTCAAGATGATTTTCCACCACAAGACCACAAGCAAAAAGGCAAGGATAAGCTTCAAGAGGAGATTGATGCATTTTAAGAAGCTCCTAAGGCCTTGGTCAAGTGGGTTCCCAAGACTACATCAAGTTCTACTTCATCAAGCACGACTGCAACTCCAAGGATTCCCATCAAGATGATGTGGATCCCGAAGAAGAACTAGAGAGTTCTTGAGGGTGACTCCGCCAACATACTTCACTCATATCATCTTGGCAAGGACAAGTGCAAACAACTTCCACATCTTGCACTAGTTCAAGGAGTCACAAAACCTCTTGTTGGTAAGACAAGGGACAAGGTAACCTAATGCTTTCATGGACATCACCTTGTGTGTACATCACTCTATGTCTATGGATATCCTTGTTTGTTCCTTGTGGGACTAACCCGTGTAGGTATTGAAAGTGCAACTCACTCCAATGGATTGCTCCAAATGACCTAGATCAACATTGAGCATCCACATCTTCAACATCTACATGAAGTCATCATCGACAAAACCCAAGGTTAGTTCATCCCTCTTAGGGGGATATCACATCTAGGGGGAGCTTTACTCTAATAAATTAAGCTAAAGCAACTCTAATGGTGTGAACACAACAATGCTTTATGTAAAAGTGGTAACCCCACTTGTGCTTAAATGATGAGTATGACCTATGATCAAATATTCTCATTTGACTCCTAAGTCAATATACTCATATATAGATGACCTAGTCATCGCCAATTGCTTGATAGATGCTAGAGTGTTTGTGCATGCTTTGTCACATATTTCATTTGCCATTTTATTGTGTGAGCATGTTGATTGCATATTTTACTCATTCGAGGACATCCACTTGTTGCTTTGATCATTTGGCTTTTTCTCTTTTACCAAGTGGATGGACAAGAATGGCTAAGAACCTCCTCTAGCTATCTATGCTTTTCTTGTCTCAAGCTCTATTCATGCTACATCACAAAGTTTGATCAAGTCAGATTCAAACCACTGTGTGTGTGGAGCACTCGGAGTCCCCGATTTGTCATAGACTTAAACTTCCAAAACCCTCGGTGCATTTCGGTATGACCGATCCATCTACTTCGGTCACACCGAGTTCACTGAGTTGATCTCGGTTTTCAATCTCGGTGCAACCGGTTTGAACTTTTCGGTCACACCGAGTTGCAGTAACCGCTTGCAATTCTGCATTTCGGTGCCACCGAGTTGTTCCACTCGGTCACACCGACGGTCAGGATATATATACCCACGGGTGAGATTTTGGAAATTTCTTCAAAACCGCTCAGCTCGCGCGTGTCCTGCTCTGCTGCCTCGGGTCTCCGAATCATCCTCTTGTCGCCAGCGACCTCCCGCCGCTAGTCTCCATTGCCGTCAACGGGATTCAACCCCACCGTTGCCGCCATAGCGAACTTACCGCCGAACTAGGGTATGAGTCTGATCTTTTGTGCTAATTCCTTACTCCGATTCTTAGCACAATGCAATGCCATGTTCTTTACCACGTATGAGATTAATCTATCCAGAGAAAACGTCCCTTAGATTAGGTTTGATTCAAAAATTTAGGGTTAGGTTTCCGCCGAACTCTTCTCGATCCGACCGAGTTGTGGAAATCGGTCTCACCGATTTGGCTTAGGACATTGCACTTGCACTTTTCGGTCTGACCGAAAGTTGCAAATCAGTGTGACCGAATTCAACTCTCAGTGAAACCCTAGAAATCTCGGAGCCACCGAACTGTGTCTCGGTCTGACCGAGTTCACTAGTTTAGACTCCAAAAGTTGCATCGGTGTCACCAAGTTTAACAAATCGGTAGCTCCGAAATGCTTTCTATGGAGAACTAAAACTAAGTTTTTGACTCATCTGTTTTGCAAAAACTCTGCACTTTGTGATGCTCATCCACTCTATCTCATCTATATCCATTCACAGGGTCTGATGTCAGTTTGCTTGCCAGAATGTTTGACCAGAGTGATAGCCATAACAAATCAGAAGAGCAAGTGGACATGAGTGAGGGCACTAGTCCCTCAAGCAGCTATGATGAGGGCAGCAGGAGCACTCCAAGCAATTTGCCCAAGGCAGCCACTAGAACAAGGAATAAAAGAACCTCAGACTTTGAGGATGAGGACTATGTGGCTACCGAGGAGGAAGTTAGCTCCAAAAAATAAAGTCCTGAAGAAGGAATATGGTACTGCTGCTGCAACAAAGCCTGGTTTGCACAAGAAGGTTCCTACCAGAAGAGTGCCAACATCCAAGCCAAGGAAAGTTCCAACAGGAGAAACCATGCAGTTCACTATAGAATAGTCAGATGATGATGTGGCTGGTGGCAAGAAGAAGAAAAGGGCAAGAACCTCAACTGCAAAAGTACTTGGAAAATCAACCATGGTGAGAGATTCAAATGAAGAAGATGAAGAGGAAGAGGATGCTGCACCAGCAACCAAGTCCCAAAAGCTGATGGGGATGCTATTAAGTCTGGGGCTGCCCCTTCAAAGCCCAAGACTGCCCCCAAAGCCACTGCTCAAGCTCAAAAGACATTAAAGTCCAAGAGGAGCACTAGGAACATTCTAGCTGAAGAAACAACAAGGCCCCAGTGCCTGAGATGGAAGAAGAAGATGTTGAAGCCCAAGTGCTAAGGAAACTTATACCAAAGATTCCAGATCATAATGACAGCCATCCAGTGGTAGAGGATATGAGCATCAGGAAGGATGCAAGTCTGAGACTTTGGAGACAAAGTGACCCCTATGCTGTGAGAAGGAAGACTGCAGTAGACTACAGGTTCCACACCAAAGAACAACACGATTTCTATGAAACCGTTCTGCTGGACAAGAAGCCTATAGTCTGTGATATGAAGTGGGCTGATTGGGAATACACTGATGAGAATGAAGACCATTTTCTAGGTTTACATGAAAGCTTCAAAGCATGTGGTGTTGAAAAGTTTGTAGGTCAAAAGCTGATAAAATGGAATGATGAACTCATCATGCAATTCTACTCCACAACTCATTTTTATCCAGATGGTAGAATTGTATGGACGTCTGAGGGTACAAGGTACCAGTCAACTATTGATGAGTGGGCAAAATTGATCAAAGCCCCTGAAGAGCATGAAGATGACTTGGATGTCTATGCCAAGAAGAAGAAATACCACAACTCTATGGCAAATATGTACAAAGAGATCCCAGACAAAGCATTGGAAACACACAAGTTTGGATCTGTGCATTACTTGTTGTCTGGTCTAGCTACAATCAACACAATCTTGAGGCATACATTGTTGCCCAAATCTGGAGATCACAAGATGATCAAAGGCCATTCAATCAACCTGCTGCATATATTTGATGTAGCTCAGAAATTCAAGGTCATGAGTCTGATTGTTAAAATGACCAAGAGGACAGCTGCAGATCAGAAGAGATCATGTGGGTATGCTCCACATATCCAGGTGCTCATCAACTCCAAGATGGGCACATGCACTTATTTGTTGGACAAGGAGCATTTACCTTTGAGACCAGAATTTGAGGATAACAATGTGTGATGAATGAAGAGGATCCCACATCTGTGCAGGCACAAGATAAGAGAGAAAAGGCAAGGGCTGAGAAAGCTGCAAAGATGCCAAGTGTTGAGGAGGCATCTCAAGTATTTATGGAGTCCAAACAAGATCAGCTTGCATATCTAATTCAAGCAACTTTGAGGATTGAGAAGGGCTTGGTCACCCTGACTCAAAATCAGGAGAGCTTGGAGCGGATCATTGAGACCAAGTTCTATGATCTTGATCTTAAAGTGACAGAGATGCAGACAGCCGTTCATCATCTCCAGGAGGAAGCAGAGGAGAAGAAAGGGCAGGCTACCACACATGCCTTTCAGAGAGTGCCTAGAGGTCAGAGGTCTACTGCAATGCCCATGGCTGACCCTAGAGAAACTACTTCAACACCAGCAGCAACAGCTTCAGTGCCACCTCCATTTGCCACTCCACCAGCTCCAACAACATCTACAGATGCCTTCATCCTTGGAGTCCTCTCAACACCACCTCACGAAGACCAAGCCTAGAGAGACGCATAGCACTATGCATCTTCAAACTTTTTGGTAACTTGTTGCCAAAGGGGGGGAAATGTATAGATCATAGGCTTCGAGAGAGAGTGTTTTGCTTCTTTGTCTCTCTTGATATTTGCTTGATACTTTTGTGTGTGCTTGTTTAATACTCTTTATGTCTTTGTGTGAGATACTTGTATGATCATGTGTTTGATCATATTCAACTTTAATGTTTGCTTGGATGATATTATCCTTTATATCCCTTATATGATCATTCACTTTGCTTGGTGATGAGTGCATGTTTTTAATTTCTATCATTTTTAGCGCTCCACCAAGATGTATGTGACATGGAAGAGTAACCCATGATCCTAATCGATTGTGCATTTGCATTCAAAAGCAAATTTTAAATAATGCACAAATTTAGGGGGAGCTCTTGCTTATCACATACTTCTCAAAGCGATGATCTAACTATCCCTGGGTGGTTTTGGTAATTACTAACAACATATAGCTCATTGAACTAATGCTATTTCAAGATGATCATTTCAGAAAGTTCAATGATTGGCATGGCATGGATTAGGAATGTGGGCCCCTCAAAATGCTAAGGACTCTTATTGGCTCAAGCTCAAGACTCTACATTTTTCATTTTAGTGATCCAAGATCACATTGAGTCCATAGGAAAAGCCAATACTATTAAAAGGGGATGAGGTGTTGCTTAATAGCTTGCTTGCTCAAAATGCTTAGTGATATGCTCCAAAGCCCTCAACCACTTTCTCACATCCACACATGTCCCAAACCAATAGTCAAACTCGGCCCTACCGATTTGATCTATCCGGCGCCACCGAGTTCATTTGACATAGCCACTTCCAGAAACCCTAGTCACTTCGGTCTCACCGATAGGGATCTCGGTCTCACCGAGAGAGATGGGATTGCAAACAGTCGGTTTCCCTTCGTAACGTTTCGGTCCAACCGAGATGAGCGATCGGTCCCACCGAGTTTGCAATGCAAACTCTGTGTTTCCTTTTCGTAATGTTTCGGTCTCACCGAAATGAGCGATTCGGTCCCACCGAGTTTGCCTGACCAACTCTTTGTTTGCCTATTATAGAAATCGGTCCTACCGAGTTTGTGTGATCGGTCTAACCGAGATTACGTTATGCCCTAACCCTAATGAAATCGGTCCCACCGAGTTGACATGTTGGTCCCACCGAAAATCCTAACGTTCACATTTTGAACTAAATCGGTCTGACCGAGTTTCATGATTCGGTCCCACCAAGTTTGGTAAATTGTGTGTAACGGTTAGATTTTGTGTGGATGCTATATATACCCCTTCACCCACTCTTCATTCGTGGGGATAACTATCAGAACGTGCCTACACTTCCAGCATACATTTTCTGAGAGAGAACCACCAACTCATGTGTTGAGACCAAGATATTCCATTCCAACCACAAGAATCTTGATCTCTAACCTTCCCCAAGTTGCTTTCTACTCAAATCATCTTTCCACCAAATCCAAATCCGTGAGAGAGAGTTGAGTGTTGGGGAGACTATCATTTGAAGCACAAGAGCAAGGAGTTCATCATCAACACACCATCTATTACCTTTTGGGGAGTGGTGTCTCCTAGATTGGTTAGGTGTCACTTGGGAGCCTTCGTCAAGATTGTGGAGTTGAACCAAGGAGTTTGTACGGGCAAGGAGATCACCTACTTCATGAAGATCTACCCTAGTGAGGCAAGTCCTTCGTGGGCGATGGCCATGATGGGATAGACAAGGTTGCTTCTTCGTGTACCCTCCGTAGGTTGAAGTCTCCATCAACGTGGATGTACGATAGCACCACCTATCGGAACCACGCCAAAAATCTCTGTGTCTACATTGCGTTTGCTCCCTCCAAACTCCTCCCTTTACCTTCATATGCAATGTTTTACATTCCGCTGCTATACTCTTAGACTTGCATGTGTAGGTTGATTGCTTGACCTGTTCTAAGTTGCTAAAATCTGCCAAGACTTAAAATTTGGAAAAGGCTAGATTTTTATTTGGTCAAGTAGTCTAATCACCGCCCTCTAGACATACTTTCGATACTACAAGTGGTATCAGAGCTTTGGTCTCCATTTGCCTTGATTTCCATAGCTTTTGGTGATCATAGCCTTGGTTTCACAACCTAGGAGAGTTTGGCGTCTAGCGAGGGAAATTACCTTCGTAGAGGTCCTTACTTCAATAGTGGGATCTGGATACCCATATTGGCTCCCACATGTTTCATGATGATCTCATCAGATGAACCACGATGTCGGGGATTCAATCAATCCCATATATGTAACGCCCCAGATCCGATGCGCCAGGTGTCTGCCAGTTATTCGTCGTCGTTGCCATGTCATGTGCTTGCGTGTTGCACTTTTCCATGTCATCATCTGCATTTTCATCATGTCATCATGTGCATCGCATTTGCATACGTGTTCGTCTCATGCATCTGAGCATTTTCCCCGTTGTCCGTTTTGCAATCCGGCACTCCTATGTCTCCCGGTGCCCCCTTTTACCTCTTTTCGTGTGTGGGTGTTAAACGGTCTCGGAATGGACCGAGGTTTGTCAAGCGGCCTTGGTGTAGCGCCGGTAGACCGCCTGTCAAGTTTCGTGCCATTTGGAGGTCGTTTGATACTCCAACGGTTAACCGGGTAACCGCAAAGTCCTCTTTTGTTGCAGCCCAACACCCCCTCCAAAGTGGCCCAAAACCCACCAAACTCCTCTCCATGCTCTCGGTCATTCGATCACGATCGTGTGGGCGAAAACCGCTCCTCATTTGGACACTCCTAGCTCCCTCTACCTATATATATGTGCACCTCCCCCGAAATTCCGGTCTAACCCTAGCTTCTTCCTCCTCCCGCCGACGGACACGTCCACCGCCGCCCGGACATGTCCGCCGGACACCTCACCCCGGCCAATCGTGGAGCGCCACATCATCGCCGCCGCCGTCTCAGCCAACCGGCGCGCGCCACCTCAGCTCCTCTCACCTCCCACACGCCGCCGCCGGGCCAGATCCGGCCAAGGCGGGCCCGTGGCGCCCGCGCCGCCACCGCCTTCGCCGGAGCCGCCTCGCGCCGCCATCGGATCACCGCGCCCGCCACCTCGCCACCGGCGCCGGCGATCGCGTCGCCGCCTCCGCCCGCCGGCGCCCTCGCCGCCCGTCGCCCCTCCGCTTCGCCCGCGCCAGGCGCAGTCGCCGCCGCCGTCAAGATCGCGCCGCCCGCCGAAGCTCCCTCGCCGCACGCCATGGTCGCCCGCCCGCCTCAACCGCCGCCCGCGCCTCCACGCGCCGGATCCGGCTGATCCGGTCGGGAGAAACCCGCCGCCAGCGCCCGTCGCGGATCTCCCTCGTCGGCGCCCCTGCTTCCGTTCTCCGGCGAGTTCTCCGGCCATCCTCGAAGTCCGTGCGAGGTTGACTCCCCCCCCCCTCTCTGGAAATCCACTAAGTCCCGAATCTGCTAACATTTTCATGCATTTTCATCGCATCATAACTCTGTGCATGTAGCTCCGTTTCAGGCGTGTAATATGTCAAAATGTTCGCCTCGATGAGTAGATCATTTCATCTCACTGCATCATTTTCATTTGAGCTCATCTTGGTGCCCGAAATTCTGTTAGAAGAGTGCTATGTGATGTTAGTTTCAGATTCTTATCAGAACATGCACTTTTGTCATTTTTGCCATGATTGATGTGTGCATCCTATGAACTTGAGTCCTACATGTGTTTTGCAATATGCCATGCCATCTTTACAGGGGTGTATGCCATGTATTTTGTGATCTCTGTGGTGACTAGCACAAGCATGCAAACTAGGCTTCATGATGTTGCTGATTTCAGCCCTGTTTTGCTGATATTTTTATGCCATGTTTACTTGATGCTACAGAGAGATCCATGCTTATTTTGAGATACTTCAATAAGGATGTTTTGAACATATGGTTATTCTCTATCCATCCATGCCCTTGTTTGCAATTATGGAGTGCCATAGCTTGAGTCAATCGAGCTCTACTTTTGCTATAAAATGTTTCCTGGCAGGTTGTTTACATGTTATTCAATTTTTCCAAGGTTGTTGTAGTTGATCCGTGTATGCTATGATGTTGTTCTTGCCATTTATAGCTTCTATGCCATATCTTCTTACTGTGAGTTGCCTTTCCATGCCATGTATTGCTCTGTGGTGAGTGGTTCAAGCTCACCAACATGCCTACTTATTGTTGTTCCTGCCATGTATGAATCTGTAATATAACTTGCCATGTTTACATGGGTGCCATCATATTTTCTGATCCTTTTTGACTCATGGTCAGTAAAGGACTTTTGTTCTATGCTATTAGTAGATTCATTCCATGCCTTTGTTTTCCATGATAAGTTCCTGTAGCATGTTGTTTCTTAGCTCTAAACATTGCAACCTGATGTTATTTCTGCAAAGTCTGAAACTGTTATTATTTGCAATCTTGCCATGTGTGTTTGAGCATGTTCTAGTGATTTCTGGAGATAGCTCAGTGTTCATGTTTTGTAATGCTTTACCTGTACATCATGCGCATGCCTTTTGTTTTCTTGTTGTGGTGCTGTAGCATGTTGTTTTGATGCTTGCAATATGCCAACTTGCTGTTTTGGGCAGATTGTTGTCATGACTTGTATAGGGTGTATGTGTTGAACCGTTGCTCCGTTTTGAGTGTGCTCTATATGAAACTTGCTTGATTTTGCATGTAGTTTCATATTATCATATTGCATACTTGTTTTGAGGTGTTTGCTTGATGTTTGTATGCATTTTGCATCAATGCCATGTTTAACTTGTTTTGCTCATATCTTCTAGGCCGTAGCTCCGAATCTAATGAACTTTATATGTAACTTGACTAGAATTTCGTGTAGATCATCGTGGTGCATTTTAACTTGCTGTTTAACAACTTGAGCATAAGTTTTATTCAGATCTGGACCAATTTCGAAATTTGCATATGAGGACTTACCGGAATTGATATATGTTGCTTCCGGCCTCATTTAAACTTGCTTTGATGTGTTGCTCTTGTTTGCATCATCTCTTGCCATGAGTAGCTTCATCTAGATTTGTCATGCATCATGTTTGTTGTGCATCTTGTCATGTTCATGTGTGGTGTGTTTACCTTGTTGTGTGCTTCTTCTTGTTAGTTCCTGTTTCGTTGCGATCGTGAGGATTCGTTCGTCTACACTTGGTTCGGCTTCATCCGTTCGTCTTCTTCATGGACTCGTTCTTCTTCCTTGCGGGATTTCAGGCAAGATTACCGCTACCCTGGATCTCACTACTATCATTGCTATGCTAGTTGCTTCGTTCTTTCGCTATGCTGCGCTACCTATTACCTGTTTATCAAGCCATCCCAATTGCCATGTCAGCCTCTAACCTTTTGCACCCTTCCTAGCAAACCGTTGTTTGGCTATGTTACCGCTTTGCTCAGCCCCTCTTATAGCGTTGTTAGTTGCAGGTGAAGATGAAGTTTGTTCCTTGTTGGAACATGGAGATGTTGTTCCTTGTTGGAACATGGTTACTTGTTGGGATATCACAATATATCTTATTTAATTAATGCATCTATATACTTGGTAAAGGGTGGAAGGCTCGGCCTTATGCCTGGTGTTTTGTTCCACTCTTGCCGCCCTAGTTTCCGTCATATCGGTGTTATGTTCCCGGATTTTGCGTCCCTAACGCGGTCGGGTGATTTATGGGACCCCTTGACAGTTCGCTTTGAATAAGACTTTTCAAAGAAGGCCCAACATTGGTTTTACCATTTGCCTCACCACCACCTACTTTTCCCTTGGGAGTTGCTCTCTCGAGGGTCATCTTTATTTAGCCCCCCCCGGGCCAGTGCTTCTCTAAGTGCTGGTTCGAACCGAGTAGACTGCGGGGCCACCTTGGGGCAACTTGAGGATTGGTTTTGCTCGTAGGATGTCTCATCCGGTGTTGCCCTGAGAATGAGATATGTGCAGCTCCTATCGGGATTGTCGGCGCATCGGGCGGCTTTGCTGGTCTTGTTTTATTGCTGTCGAAATGTCTTGTAGCCGGATTCGAGACTGATCGGATCTTCCGGGAGAAGGAATATCCTTCGTTGATCGCGAGAGCTTATCATGGGCTAAGTTGGGACACCCTGCAGGTATAAACTTTCGAGAGCCGTGCCCGCGGTTATGTGGCAGATGGGAATTTGTTAATATCCGGTTGTAGTAAACTTGAAGCAAACTCTTCTAAAATACACCAACCGTGTGCGTAACCGTGAGGTTCTCTTTTCGGGGTTGATCGAGAGGAGAACACGGTTTCTGGGTTATGTCTGACGTAAGTAGGAGTTCAGGATCACTTCTTGATCATTACTAGTTGACGACCGTTCCTTTGTTTCTCTTCTCGCTCTCATTTGCGTATGTTAGCCACCATATATGCTTAGTCGCTGCTGCAACCTCACCACCTTACCCCTTCCTTTCCCATTAAGCTTTGCTAGTCTTGATACCCATGGTAATGGGATTGCTGAGTCCTCGTGGCTCACATATTACTACACCACCAGTTGCGTGTACAGGTTGTGCGTTGATCATGCGAGAGCGATGTTTGCTTGTGTTGGAGTTCTTCTTCCGCTTCTTCTTCGATCGGGGATAGGTTCCGGTCGGCAGCCCTGGGCTAGCAGTGGTGGATGTCGTTTGAGCTTCGTTTATGTTTCATCCGTTGTCGGATGTTGATTTTGTATATGATGTTGATGTATTCTTGTGGCATTTGTGCCTTATGTATGTATCCCCATCTATTATGTAATGTTGATGTAATGATATCCACCTTGCAAAAGCTGCCCAATATGCGGGTCTATCCTTGGTGGGACCGTCGAGTTCCTTTTGGATAGGGTCGCATATTAGGCGTGACAAGTTGGTATCGAGCCTCGATCGACCCTAGGAGCCCCTCGATTGATCGTGTAGTTTGGCCGTTGTCGAGTCTAGAAGAAAACTGTTTTGAGTCTAGTTATATCGAGAGTAGGAATTCTTTTACTCCTCGCCCTTAAATCGCTCTGGTAAGGAATCTTGACGTAGGTGTTTTGAACTACTCCTCTTCCCCTTCAATTTTTTCTTTAGGATCACGCGGTTAGTTTTCGTTCGTTGTCCATCCTCTTTTGTCCGGCGCTTTCCTCGTCAAGCTGATTCGAACCTCTTTGTCTTTGGGAGATCAATCCTCGGCTCTTTTCGATCGATGTTGTTTCTCAGCTCTTTTCATCCGGTGTTTTTTCTCGTCAAGTCGACTCGAGCCTCTTCATCTTTGCAAGTTCAATCCTCAGTTCTTCCTCCGACGTCGTTGTTTTTCCTTGTCCGAAGTTGTCCTTGTTTTTCCCACCCGCCCACCCTTTTTCTCCTTGGAACCGGAGTCCGTAATCGAGTATCCATCCTACTCGTGCGAAGTTTTGCTCTCTCTCCTCAATGATTTCAACCAGTGTCTTCTCTTCAAGATATTCGTCGATTTCCCCTTCCAAGTTACCTTGTTTTCCTGCCCTCCCACCCTTTTTCTTCCCGGAGTCTGACTCTCTCTCGACCATCTATCTCATTCGTGTGGAGCCTCTTCAGTCTTTCGTCAATTATTCCAACCGGTGAATTCTCGTCTCGTTCGTCATTCTTCATCCCTTTCTTTTCCGGTGCACTCAATTCAAGTTTTTCGGGTTGATCACATTCTTTTCCTTGGATCAAGTGTTCTCCCTGCTCGTTCGCCTCTCGCCAATTTATCCTTCCGGAGTGTTCAACACATCTCAGGAGATTCGTCTATGTTTGAATTAATTCGAGGTTGTCACCTCATTCACATATTCCAATTGTTCCGGTGCATCATCTATCTGTTCAACAATCCTTTTCCAACGGTGTTTTGTCTTCAGTGGGCCCTAACCCACAGGTCTTTTCCCAGGATCTTACCTGACTCTTCTAATTCCCCTGGAGTTATTCTCAATTCTTTTCAAGTGTGATGTAAGAATGAATTTCATCAGTCACATGCCTTCTCCAAGATCGCTTGCAAACTCTCTTCATTGTTAGCTCATCCTCTTCTCTTTTCATTCTCCCGGAGTATCCCAGTAATTTTTGGTGGTGTTTTGCGTCATCAGTTGAAGACCGAAGAAGAGTTCCTTCTAAATCTTGTCCGTTTTCTCGAATATTCGTGATTCTAGCTTCGTATCATCCTCTCGATTTATTTCAGTTGTCAGATATTCTTTTCTTACCCATCCGGAGTATTTTAGGAGTTGCTTTTCTGTTCCGATCATCCGGAGGACATCTTTTGGGAACATCTCTCCATTCTAAGTTTTTCAAATTCATTCTCCAATTATTCCATATTCGTGCCCCTTCGTTCGTCTCAATATTCTTCCGGTGCCTCGTTCAAGTGTTCTTTAATCAGCTCATGATCTCTTTGTTCTTTTGCATCTAAATCCCCTCTAGCTTATTGGTTCTTCTAATTCTTCCCGGTGATTCATTCTCTTTCATCAGTCATTTCCGAATTCTTACGGTGGTTTGTTCAAGATTATTTTTCCTTGATTATCATTTTAATCCATTCGTTCTCTCAAATCCTACCGGTGGTTCATGAAGACTTTCTCAAGTTTTGTGCATTGTTTCCCCTTAATCCTTTTTCAAGAAGAATAAGTTGCATGCCAAATCCATTGCTTTTCATCAATTTAATTTGATGAAGGATAAGCATACAATAATTCTTATTCTTCGTTCATCAAGTGATTAATCCCTTCCTTCGGAGTTTGTTCCTGAGGAATAAATTCTAGTTCCAAGTCTTTTCATCTTTTCTTTTCCGGAGTTCTTTTTCCTCGGCCATCTCGTCGAAACCTCCATCTAAATCACCGCAAGGCTCATCTTATTCTTTCATCCTTCATTTCTATCTCATCATCCTTTTGTTACCGGAGTTCTTCATGGTGGTTCTTCATGATTTAATTCATTCTTCAAGAGTTCATCAATATTTTGTTGGTGGAGTTCAAGTATCTTTTCTTCTCGCATCTCAAAGTGCAATTAATTTTCCCTATTCTTTTGAAGTGGAGTTTTGCATTTCTTCGTTCTTCTCAGCTATTTAATCTTTTCTGATTGTGGTTGGTTATCACCTTATAATTTTGAGATGTTTTCCATAAGTCCACAACAAGCTTATTCTTTCATGGTTGATTTTCTCAACAACTCCGTTCAATCCTTCCTTCTAAGTTCTTTTCATTCAATTCTTCCGGAGGTGTTGCGTTGCTTATGTTGTCAAGTGTCATTCCATCTTGTGAAGTTCGTGTTCTATTCTTTCCTTGTTCAACCGGAGTGCTGCCTAAATCCTTTCATTCTTATTCGTTTCTTTTCTCATTCTAACCACTCCGGTTAGAACGATTTGTTTCATAGTCTATCTGATTCCGTGAGCCTTCGATTCTTTTCATTCTCGTCGTTCCTCTCTTCTTCTCGTGTGCTCTCGATTCTTTGCTTCTTCTATTGAGTTCTTGGTTCACCTCATCCCTTTTCCTCTCCGTCTCGGTCCTAAGATCTCGGGACGAGATCTCTTGTTAGTGGAGGAGTGTTGTAACGCCCCAGATCCGATGCGCCAGGTGTCTGCCAGTTATTCGTCGGCGTTGCCATGTCATGTGCTTGCATGTTGCACTTTGCCATGTCATCATCTGCATTTTCATCATGTCATCATGTGCATCGCATTTGCATACGTGTTCGTCTCATGCATCTGAGCATTTTCCTCGTTGTCCGTTTTGCAATCCGGCACTCCTATGTCTCCCGGGGCCCCCTTTTACCTCTTTTCGTGTGTGGGTGTTAAACGGTCTCGGAATGGACCGAGGTTTGTCAAGCGGCCTTGGTATAGCACCGGTAGACCGCCTGTCAAGTTTCGTGCCATTTGGAGGTCGTTTGATACTCCAACGGTTAACCGGGTAACCGCAAAGTCCTCTTTTGTTGCAGCCCAACACCCCCTCCAAAGTGGCCCAAAACCCACCAAGCTCATCTCCATGCTCTCGGTCGTTCGATCACGATCGTGTGGGCGAAAACCGCTCCTCATTTGGACACTCCTAGCTCCCTCTACCTATATATATGTGCACCTCCCCCGAAATTCCGGTCTAACCCTAGCTTCTTCCTCCTCCCGCCGACGGACACGTCCACCGCCGCCCGGACATGTCCGCCGGACACCTCACCCCGGCCAATCATGGAGCGCCACATCATCGCCGCCGCCGTCTCAGCCAACCGGCGCGCGCCACCTCACCTCCTCTCACCTCCCACCGCGCGCCGCCGCCCGGGGCCCAGATCCGCCCGCCCGGGCCCGTGGCGCCCACGCCACCACCGTGCTCGCCGGAGCCGCCTCGCGCCGCCGCCGGATCCGCCCGGCCACCTCGCCGCCCGCCTGGCCAGCGACCGCGTCGCCGCCTCGCCCGGCAGCGCCTCGCCGCCCGTCACCCCTCCGCCGCCCGCCCGGCGCTGGTCGCCGCCCGTCAAGATCGCGCCGCCCGGCCGAGCCTCGCCGGGCGCGCCATGGTCGCCCGCCCGCCTCAACCGCCGCCCCGCGCCTCCCACGCGCCGGATCCGGCTGGATCCGGTCGGGAGAGGCCCGCCGCCGCCCATCGCCGGATCTCCCTCGCGGCGCCTGCTTCCATTCTCCGCGAGTTCTCCGCCATCCTCAAGTCCGTGCGAGGTTGACTCCCCCTCTCTCGAAATCCATTGTCCCGAATCTGCTAACATTTTCATGCATTTTCATCGCATCATAACTCTGTGCATGTAGCTCCGTTTCGGGCGTGTAATATGTCAAAATGTTCGCCTCGATGAGTAGATCATTTCATCTCATTGCATCATTTTCATTTGAGCTCATCTTGGTGCCCGAAATGCTGTTAGAAGAGTGCTATGTGATGTTAGTTTCAGATTCTTATCAGAACATGCACTTTTGTCATTTTTGCCATGATTGATATGTGCATCCTATGAACTTGAGTCCTACATGTGTTTTGCAATATGCCATGCCATCTTTACAGGGGTGTATGCCATGTATTTTGTGATCTCTGTGGTGACTAGCACAAGCATGCAAACTAGGCTTCATGATGTTGCTGATTTCAGCCCTGCTTTTCTTGATATTTTTATGCCATGTTTACTTGATGCTACAGAGAGATCCATGCTTATTTTGAGATACTTCAGTAAGGATGTTTTGAAAATATGGTTATTCTCTATCCATCCATGCCCTTGTTTGCAATTATGGAGTGCCATAGCTTGAGTCAATCGAGCTCTACTTTTGCTATAAAATGTTTCCTGGCAGGTTGTTTACATGTTATTCAATTTTTCCAAGGTTGTTGTAGTTGATCCGTGTATGCTATGATGTTGTTCTTGCCATGTATAGCTTCTATGCCATGTCTTCTTACTGTGAGTTGCCTTTACATGCCATGTATTGCTCTGTGGTGAGTGGTTCAAGCTCACCAACATGCCTACTTATTGTTGTTCCTGCCATGTATGAATCTGTAATATAACTTGCCATGTTTACATGGGTGCCATCATATTTTCTGATCCTTTTTAACTCATGGTCAGTAAAGGACTTTTGTTCTATGCTATTAGTAGATTCATGCCATGCCTTTTTTTTCCATGAGAAGTTCCTGTAGCATGTTATTTTCTTAGCTCTAAACATTGCAACCTGATGTTATTTCTGCAAAGTCTGAAACTGTTATTATTTGCAATCTTGCCATGTGTGTTTGAGCATGTTCTAGTGATTTATGGAGATAGCTCAGTGTTCATGTTTTGTAATGCTTTACCTGTACATCATGCCCATGCCTTTTGTTTTCTTGTTGTGGTGCTGTAGCATGTTGTTTTGATGCTTGCAATATGCCAACTTGCTGTTTTGGGCAGATTGTTGTCATGACTTGTATAGGGTGTATGTGTTAAACCGTTGCTCCGTTTTGAGTGTGCTCTATATGAAACTTGCTTGATTTTGCATGTAGTTTCATATTATCATGTTGCATACTTGTTTTGAGGTGTTTGCTTGATGTTTGTATGCATTTTGCATCAATGCCATGTTTAACTTGTTTTGCTCATATCTTCTAGGCCATAGCTCCGAATCTAATGAACTTTATATGTAACTTGACTAGAATTTCGTGTAGATCATCGTGGTGCATTTTAACTTGCTGTTTAACAACTTGAACATAAGGTTTATTCAGATCTGGACCAATTTCGAAATTTGCATATGAGGACTTACCGGAATTGTTATATGTTGCTTCCGGCCTCATTTAAACTTGCTTTGATGTGTTGCTCTTGTTTGCATCATCTCTTGCCATGAGTAGCTTCATCTAGATTTTTCATGCATCATGTTTGTTGTGCATCTTGTCATGTTCATGTGTGGTGTGTTTACCTTGTTGTGTGCTTCTTCTTGTTAGTTGCTGTTTTGTTGCGATCGTGAGGATTCGTTCGTCTACGCTTGGTTCGGCTTCATCCGTTCGTCTTCTTCATGGACTCGTTCTTCTTCCTTGTGGCATTTCAGGCAAGATGACCGCTACCCTGGATCTCACTACTATCATTGCTATGCTAGTTGCTTCGTTCTTTCGCTATGCTGCGCTACCTATTACCTGTTTATCAAGCCATCCCAATTGCCATGTCAGCCTCTAACCTTTTGCACCCTTCCTAGCAAACCATTGTTTGACTATGTTACCGCTTTGCTCAGCCCCTCTTATAGCGTTGTTAGTTGCAGGTGAAGATGAAGTTTGTTCCTTGTTGGAACATGGAGATGTTGTTCCTTGTTGGAACATGGTTACTTGTTGGGATATCACAATATATCTTATTTAATTAATGCATCTATATACTTGGTAAAGGGTGGAAGGCTCGGCCTTATGCCTGGTGTTTTGTTCCACTCTTGCCGCCCTAGTTTCCGCCATATCGGTGTTATGTTCCCGGATTTTGCGTCCCTAACGCGGTCGGGTGATTTATGGGACCCCTTGACAGTTCGCTTTGAATAAGACTTTTCCAAAGAAGGCCCAACATTGGTTTTACCATTTGCCTCACCACCACCTACTTTTCCCTTGGGAGTCGCTCTCTCGAGGGTCATCTTTATTTAGCCCCCGGGCGGTGCTTCTCTAAGTGCTGGTTCGAACCGAGTAGACGCTGGGCCACCTTGGGGCAACTTGAGGATTGGTTTTACTCGAGGATGTCTCATCCGGTGTTGCCTCGAGAACGAGATATGTGCAGCTCCTATCGGGATTGTCGGCGATCGGGCGGCTTTGCTGGTCTTGTTTTATTGCTGTCGAATGTCTTGTAGCCGGATTCCGAGACCGATCGGGTCTTCCCGGGAGAAGGAATATCCTTCGCTGATCGCGAGAGCTTATCATGGGCTGTTGGGACACCCCGTAGGGTATAAACTTTCGAGAGCCGTGCCCGCGGTTATGTGGCGATGGGAATTTGTTAATATCCGGTTGTAGTAAACTTGAAGCAAACTCTTCTAAAATACACCAACCGTAGTGCGAATGCGTGAGTGTCTCTTTTCGGGTTGATCGAGAGGAGAACACGGTTTCGGGTTATGTCGACGTAAGTAGGAGTTCAGGATCACTTCTTGATCATTACTAGTTGACGACCGCCTTTGTTTCTCTTCTCGCCTCATTTGCGTATGTTAGCCACCATATATGCTTAGTCGCTGCTGCAACCTCACCACCTTACCCCTTCCTTTCCCATTAAGCTTTGCTAGTCTTGATACCCATGGTAATGGGATTGCTGAGTCCTCGTGGCTCACAGATTACTACACCACCAGTTGCAGGTACAGGTTGTGCGTTGATCATGACGCGAGAGCGATGTTTGCTTGTGTTGGAGTTCTTCTTCTGCTTCTTCTTGATCAGGGATAGGTTCCGTGTCGGCAGCCTGGGCTAGCAGTGGTGGATGTCGTTTGAGCTTCTGTTTATGTTTCATCCGTAGTCGGATGTTGATTTTGTATATGATGTTGATGTATTCTTGTGGCATTTGTGCCTTATGTATGTATCCCCATCTATTATGTAATGTTGATGTAATGATATCCACCTTGCAAAAGCATTCCAATATGCGGGTCTATCCTTGGTGGGACCGTCGAGTTCCTTTTGGATAGGGTCGCATATTGGGCGTGACAATATACAATTACCTTTGTCCATCTATAGTGCACCTTTATGGTCACCCAGTTACGTTGTGACGTTTGATACACCCAAAGTATTCCTACATCATCCTGGGGTTGCACAATCTCATGGTCTAAGGAAATGATACTTGACATTAGAAAAGCTCTAGCAAATGAACTACACGATCTTGTGCCATGCTAAGGATTGGGTCTTGTCCATCACATCATTCTCCTAATGATGTGATCCCGTTATCAACAACATCCAATGTCCATGGTCAGGAAACCACAACCATCTATTGATCAACGATCTAGTCAACTGCTACCTCTTGAGCATGCGTTGGATTTCCCTTGAAGAGGAAAGGGTGATGCAGCAAAGTAGCGTAAGTATTTCCCTCAGTTTTTTAGAACCAAGGTAACAATCTAGTAGGAGACTACACGCAAATCACCTAGTACCTGCACAAACAATCAAGAACCTTGCAACCAACACGAAAAAGGGGCTGTCAGTCCCTTCACGGCCAATTGCAAAGTGAGATCTGATAAAGATAATAAGATAATTTTTTTTGGTATTTTTGTTGTATTGATGGGAAAATAAAGATGGCAAAATAGTAAACTAGAATTATAGATCGGAAACTTATATGGTGTAAAGTAGACCCGGGGGCCATAGGTTTCACTAGTGGCTTCTCTCAAGATAGCATATATTACGGTGGGTGAACAAATTACTGTCGAGCAATTGATAGAAAAGCGCATAGTTATGAGAATATCTAGGCATGATCATGAACATAGGCATCACGTCTGTGTTAAGTAGACCGAAACGATTCTGCATCTACTACTATTACTCCACACATCAACCACTATCCAGCATGCATCTAGAGTATTAAGTTCATAAGAATAGAGTAACGCATTAGGCAAGATGAAATGATGTAGAGGGATAAACTCAAGCAATATGATATAAACCCCATCTTTTTATCCTCGATGGCAACAATGCAATAGGTGCCTTGCTGCCCCTGCTGTCACTGGGAAAGGACACCGCAAGATTGAACCCAAAGCTAAGCACTTCTCCCATTGCAAGAAAGATCAATCTAGTAGGCCAAACTAAACCGACAATTTGAAGAGACTTGCAAAGATATCAAATCATGCATATAAGAATTCAGAGAAGAATCAAATATTGTTCATAGATAATCTTGATCATAAACCCACAATTCATCGGATCTCGGCAAACACACCGCAAAAAGTATTACATCGAATAGATCTCCAAGAACATTGAGGAGAACTTTGTATTGAGAACCAAAGAGAGAGAACAATCCATCTAGCTAATAACTATGGACCCGAAGGTCTATGGTAAACTACTCACACATCATCGGAGAGGCTATGGTGTTGATGTATAAGCCCTCCATGATCGAATCCCCCTCCGGCAGATTGCCGGAAAAGGCCCCAAGATGGGATCTCATGGGTACAGAAGGTTGCGGCAGTGGAAAAGTGGTTTCGTGGCTCTCCTGATGTTTTCAGGGTATAAGAGTATATATAGGTGAAAGAAGTAGGTCGGTGGAGCTACGAGGGGCCGACGAGGGTGGGGGCGCGCCTACCCCACTAGGCGCGCCCTCCTGCCTCGTGGCCACCTCGTTGCATCTCTGATTTCCACTCCAAGTCTCCTAGATTGCGTTTGTTCCAAGAAAGATCCTCGCGAAGGTTCCGTTCAGTTTGGATTCCGTTTGATATTCCTTTCTACGAAACACTGAAATAGGCAAAAAAAACTGCAATTTGCACTGGGCCTTCGGTTAATAGGTTAGTCCCAAAAATAATATAAAAGATATTAAAGCCCATTAAACATCCAAAACAGATAATATAATAGCATGGAACAATCAAAAGTTATAGATACGTTGGAGACATATCATCAACTAGAGGCTCACTAGGGACATGTTGTGGTCTATGTATTCACACATGTATTACGGTTTCTAGTTAATACAATTATAGCATGAACAATAGACAATTGTCATGAACAAGGAAATATGATAATAACCATTTTATTATTGCCTCTAGGGCATATATCCAACACTCTCCCACTTGCACTAGAGTCAATAATCTAGTTACATTATGATGAATCGAACACCCATAGAGTTCTGATGTTGATCATGTTTTGCTCGTGGAATATGTTTAGTCAATGGATCTGCGACATTCAGATCCGTATGTACTTTACAACTGCACCACCTGACTGCCCACCATTCAAAATATACATGTATCCGGTTTGTGACCTGGAGTCATCCGGATCTGTGTCAAAGCTAGCATCGACGTAACCCTTTACGACGAGCTCTTCGTCACCTCCATAAACGAGAAACATATCCTTAGTCCTTCTCAGGTACTTCAGGATATTCCTGACCGCTGTCCAGTGTTCCATACCGGGATCACTTTGGTACCTCCCTACCAAACTTATGGCAAGGTTCACATCAGGTCTGGTACACAGCATGGCATACATAATAGAGCCTATGGCTGAGACATAGAGGATGGCACTCATCTTTTCTCTTTCTTCTGCCAAGGTCGGGCATTGAGCTGCGCTCAATCTCACACCCTGCAATACAGGCAAGAACCCCTTCTTGGACTGATCCATACTGAACTTCTTCAATATCTTGTCAAGGTATGTGCTTTGTGAAAGACCAATGAGGTGTCTCGATCTATCTCTATAGATCTTGATGCCTAATATGTAAGCAGCTTCTCCAAGGTCCTTCGTTGAAAAACACTTATTCAAATAGGCCTTTATGCTTTCCAAAAGTTCTATATCATTTCCCATCAACAGTATGTCATCCACATATAATATGAGATATGCTACAGAGCTCCCACTCACTTTCTTGTAAATACATGCTTCTCCATAAGTCTGTATAAACCCAAACGCTTTGATCATTTCATCAAAGCGAATGTTCCAACTCCGAGATGCTTGCACCAGCCCATAGATGGAGCGCTGGAGCTTGCATACCTTGTCAGCATTCTTAGGATCGACAAAACCTTCCGGTTGCATCATATACAATTCTTCCTTAAGGAAACAGTTAAGAAATGCCGTTTTGACGTCCATTTGCCAGATCTCATAGTCATAGAATGCAGCAATTGCTAACACGATTCGGACGAACTTCAACTTCGCTACGGGTGAGAAGGTCTCATCATAGTCAACTCCTTGAACTTGTCGATAACCCTTAGCGACAAGCCGAGCCTTATAGATAGTCACATTACCATCCACGTCAGTCTTCTTAAAGATCCACTTATTCTCTATGGCTTGCCGATCATCGGGCAAGTCCACCAAAGTCCATACTTTGTTCTCATACATGGATCCTATCTCGGATTTCATGGCTTCAAGCCATTTGTTGGAATCCGGGGCCGCCATCGCTTCTTCAAAGTTCGAAGGTTCACTGTTGTCTAACAACATGATTTCCAGGACAGGGTTGCTGTACCACTCTGCTGCGGAACGTGTCCTCGTGGACCTACGAAGTTCAATAGCAAATTGATCCAAAGTTTCATGATCATCATCATTAACTTCCTCTCTAGTTGGTGCAGGCACCACAGAAACATCTTCCTGAGCTGCGCTACTCTCCGGTTCAAGAGGGGGTACCTCATCAAGTTCTACTTTCCTCCCACTTACTTCTTTTGAGAGAAACTCTTTCTCCAGAAAGGATCCATTCTTGGAAACAAAGATCTTTCCCTTAGATCTGAGGTAGAAGGTATACCCAATAGTTTCCTTAGGGTATCCTATGAAGGCGCATTTTTCTGATTTGGGTTCGAGCTTTTCAGGTTGAAATTTCTTGACATAAGCATCGCATCCCTAAACTTTCAGAAACGATAGCTTAGGTTTCTTCCCAAACCATAATTCATATGATGTCGTCTCAACGGATTTAGATGGTGCCCTATTTAAAGTGAATGCAGCAGTCTCTAAAGCATAACCCCAAAATGATAGCGGTAGATCGGTAAGAGACATCATAGACCGCATATATCCAATAGAGTACGACGTTCGGACACACCATTACACTGAGGTGTTCCAAGCGGCGTGAGTCGTGAAACAATTCCATGTTACCTTAAGTGCGTGCCAAACTCGTGACTCAAATATTCTCCTCCACAATCTGATCGTAAGAACTTTATTTTCCTGTCACATTGATTGTCTACCTCACTCAGAAATTCCTTGAACTTTTCAAAGCTCTCAGACTTGTGTTTCATTAAGTAGACATACCCATATATTCTTAAGTAATCAGTGAGGGTGAGAACAGAACAATAGCCACCGCAATCCTCAATGCTCATTGGACCGCATACATCAGTATGTATTATTTCCAACAAGTTTTTTGCTCGCTCCATTGTTCCAAAGAACAGAGTCTTGGTCATTTTGCCCATGAGGCATGGTCCGCACGTGTCAAATGATTCATAATCAAGAGACTCCAAAGTCCATCTGCATGGAGTTTCTTCATGCGTTTGACACCAATATGACCAAGGCGGCAGTGCCACAAGTATGTGGGACTACCATTATCAAACGTACATATTTTGGCATTCACACTATGAATATGTGTAACATCACGTTCTAGATTCAATAAAAATATACCATTGACCAGCGGGGCATGACCATAAAACATATCTCTCATATAAATAGAACAACCATTATTCTCGGATTTAAGTGAGTAGCCATCTCGCATCAAACGAGATCCAGATACAATGTTCATGCTCAAAGTTGGTACTAAATAACAATTATTGAGGTTTAAAACTAATCCCGAAGGTAGATGTAGAGGTAGCATGCCGATGGCGATCACATCGAACCTGGAACCATTCCCGACGCGCATCGTCACCTCGTCCTTCGCCAGTCTCCGCTTATTCCGCAGCTCCTGTTTTGAATTAAAAATGTGAGCAACCGCACCGGTATCAAATACCCAGGAGCTACTACTATGAGCGCTGGTAAGGTACACATCAATAACATGTATATCAAATATACCTTTGGCATTGCCAGCCTTCTTATCCGCTAAGTACTTGGGGAAGTTCCGCTTCCAATGACCATTTCCCTTGCAATAAAAGCACTCAGTCTCAGGCTTGGGTCCATTCTTTGGCTTCTTCCCGGCAACTGACTTACGGGCGCGGTAACTCCCTTGCCGTCCTTCTCGAAGTTCTTATTACCCTTTCCTTTCTTGAAACTAGTGGCCTTATTCACCATCAACACTTGATGTTCCTTTTTGGTCTCCACCTCCACTGATTTCAGCATTGAATATAACTTAGGAATGGACTTCTCCATCCCTTGCATATTGTAGTTCATCACAAAGCTCTTGTAGCTAGGTGGAAGCGACTGGAGGATCCTGCCAATGACCGAGTCATCTGGAAGATTAACTCCCAGCTGAGACAAGCGGTTGTGCAACCCAGACATTTTGAGTATATGCTCGCTGACAGAACTGTTTTCCTCCATCTTACAACTATAGAACTTGTCGGAGACCTTATATCTCTCGACTCGGACATGAGCTTGGAAAACCATTTTCAGCTCTTGGAACATCTCATATGCTCCGTGTTGCTCAAAACGCTTTTGGAGCCCCAATTCTAAGCTGTAAAGCATGCCGCACTGAACTAGGGAGTAATCGTCACTACACGACTGACACGCGTTCATAACGTCTTGAGTTGCTGGGAAAATGGGTGCGTCACGTAGCGGTGCTGCAAGGACATATGCTTTATTGGAAGCTATGAGGATGATCCTCAAGTTACGGACCCAGTCCGTATAGTTGCTTCCATCGTATTTCAGCTTGGTTTTCTCTAGGAACGTGTTGAAGTTGAGGGCAACATTAGCATGGGCCATCAGTTCTACAGGATAGATTGTAAAGACAATTTTAGACTAAGTTCATGATAATTAAGTTCATCTAATCAAATTATTTAATGAACTCCCACTCAGAAGACATCCCTCTAGTCATCTAAGTGATACATGACCCGATCGACTTGGCAGTGTCCGATCATCACGTGAGACGGACTAGTCATCAACGATGAACATCTCCATGTTGATCACATTTACTATACGACTCATGTTCGGCCTTTCGGTCTCTCGTGTTCCGAGGCCATGTCTGTACATGCTAGGCTCGTGAAGTCAACCTAAGTGTTTCGCATGTGTAAATCGGGCTTACACCCGTTGTATGCGAACGTTAGAATCTATCACACCCGATCATCATGTGGTGCTTCGAAACAATGAACCTTTGCAACAATGCACACTTAGGGGGGAACACATTTCTTGAAATTTAGTGAGGGATCATCTTATTTATGCTACAGTCGTTGTAAGCAAATAAGATGTAAACATGATAATCATCACATGCAAATCATAAAGTGACATGATATGGCCAATATCATCTTGCTCCTTTGATCTCCATCTTCGAGGCGCGGCATGATCACCATCGTCACCGGCATGACACCATGATCTCCATCATCGTGTCTTCATGAAGTTGTCTCGCCAACTACTACTTCTACTACTATGGCTAACGGTTAGCAATAAAGTAAAGTAATTACATGGCGTTTTCATTGACACGCAGGTCATACAATAAATTAAGACAACCCCTATGGCTCCTGCCGGTTGTCATACTCATCGACATGAAAGTCGTGATTCCTATTACAAGAACATGATCAATCTCATACATCACATACATAATTCATCTCATCCTTTTGGCCATATCACATCACATAGCATACCCTTCAAAAACAAGTTAGACGTCCCCTAATTGTTGTTGCATGTTTTATGTGGCTGCTATGGATTTCTAGAAAGAACGTTTCTTACCTACGCAAAAGCCACAATGATGATATGCCAATTGCTATTTACCCTTCATAAGGACCCTCTTTATCGAATCTGATCTGACTAAAGTGGGAGAGATAGACACCCGCTAGCCACCTTATTCAACAAGTGCATGTCAGTCGGTGGAACCTGTCTCATGTAAGCGTACGTGTAAGGTCGGTCTGGGACGCTTCATCCCACAATGCCACCAAATCAAGATAGGACTAGTAACGGTAAGCAAATTGAACAAATCATTGCCCACAACTACTTTTGTTCTACTCGTGCATAGAATCTATGCATAAACCTAGCTTTGATACCACTGTTGGGTAATGTAGTAATAATTCAAAATTTTCCTATGTGTCACCAAGATCAATCTAGGATATGCTAGAAACGAGAGAGAGAGAGAGAGAGAGAGAGAGAGAGAGAGAGAGAGAGAGAGAGAGAGCATCTTCATACCCTTGAAGATCTCTAAGTGGAAGCGTTACAAAAACGCGGTTTATGGAGTCGTACTCACGGCGATTCAAATAGCAGAAGATCCGATCCAAGCGCCGAATGGACGGCGCCTCCATGTTCAACACACGTATATCCCGAGGACATCTCCTCCTTCTTGATCCAGCAAGGGGAGAGGAGAAGTTGAGGGAGAACTCTGATGGCACGACGACGTGGTGGTGGAGCATGTGGTTCTCCGGCAGGGCTTCGCCATGCACTACGGAGAAGGAGGAGGAGTTGGAGGGTGGAAGGGCTGCGCCAGGGGAAGGTTCGTTGCAGCCCTCTCTCTCCTTCACTATATATAGGGGGAATGGGAGGAGGAGGCGCACTAGGGTTTCCCTAGGGGAGCGGCGGCAGCCACAGGGGAAACCATAGATTGGTTTGGGCGCTCCCACCCCTAGGAAACTTGGCCCCCAAGCCGGGAGGGGCGGCTGCCCTAGGGGAGGCGCCCCCACCTCTCCAGGTTACGTGAGATGGGGTGGGAGGGGCGCACAGCCCCTTAGTGGGTTGGTGTGCCCCCTCCCCTTGGCCCATAAGGCCCCCAAACGCTTGCCGGGGCCTCCGAAACTCCTTTCGGTCATGCTGGTCGTCACCCGGTACTCCCGGAACAATTCTGGACTACAATACCCTTCGTCCAATATATCGATTTTCACCTCTGGACCATTTCGGAGTTCCTCGTCACGTCTGGGATCTCATCCGGGACTCCAAACAACCTTCGGAAACCACATACTATTCCCATTACAACTCTAGCGTCACCGAACCTTAAGTGTGTAGACCCTACGGGTTCGGGAACCATGCAGACATGACCGAGATACCTCTCCGGCCAATAACCAATACCGGGATCTAGATACCCATATTGGCTCCCACATGTTCCACGATGATCTCATTGGATGAACCACGATGTCGGGGATTCAATCAATCCATATACAATTCCGTTTGTACATCGGTATGTTACTTGCCCGAGATTCAACCGTCGGTATACCTATACCTTGTTAAATCTCGTTTCTGGCAAGTATCTTTACTCGTTCCATAACACATGATCCCGTGACTAACTCCTTAGTCACATTGAGCTCATTATGATGATGCATTACCGAGTGGGCCCAGAGATACCTCTCCGTCACACAGAGTGACAAATCCCAGTCTCGATTCATGCCAACCTATCATACACTAATCATACACGCAAACATGTACGATCAAGATCATGACTCATGGGAAGATATCACAACACAACTCTAAAAATAAAATAAGTCATACAAGCATCATAATACAAGACAAGGGCCTCGAGGGCTCGAATACAAGTTCTCGATCATAAACGAGTCAGCAGAAGCAACAATATCTGAGTACAGACATAAGTTAAAAAAGTTGCCATAAGATGGCTAGCACAAACTGGGATACAGATCGAAAGAGGCGCATGCCTCCTGCCTGGGATCCTCCTAAACTACTCCTGGTCGTCGGCGGCGACCTGCACGTAGTAGTAGGCACCTCCGATGTAGTAGGAGTCGCCATCGGTGGTGTCTGGCTCCTGGGCTCCAACATCTGGTCGTAACAACCAAGTATAGAAAGGGGGAAAAGGGGGAGCAAAGCAACTGTGAGTACTCATCCAAAGTACTCGCAAGCAAGGATCTACACTACATATGCATTGGTATCTGTGGACTAAACTGCAGAATGCCAGAATAAGAGGGGGATAGCTAGTCTTATCGAAGACTACACTTCTGGCAGCCTCCATCTTGAAGCATAGAGAAGAGACTAGCTGGTAAGTTCACCAAGTATCATCGTATAGCATAATCCTACCCGGCGATCCTCTCCTCGTCGCCCTGTAAGAGAGCGATCACCGGGTTGTATCTGGCACTTGAAAGGGTGTGTTTTATTAAGTATCTGGTTCTAGTTGTCATAAGGTCGAGGTACAACTCCGGGTCATCCTTTTACCGGGGGACACGGCTATTCGAATAGATAAACTTCCCTGCAGGGGTGCACCACATTACCCAACACGCTCGATCCCTCTGGCCGGGCACACTTTCCTGGGTCATGTCCGGCCTCGGAAGATCAACATGTCGCAGCCCTAGCAAGGCTCAACAGAGAGGTCAGCACGCCGGTCTCAATCCTAAGCGCGCAGGGGTCTGGGCCCATCGCCCATTGCACTCCTACATGTTGCGCGGGTGGCAGGAAGCAGACCTAGCCTCCCTAATACAAGAGCAGGCGTTCCAGTCCAATCCGGCGCGCGCTGCTCAACCGCTGACGTCAAGAAGGCTTCGTCTGATACCACGACGTCGAGTGCCCATAACTGTTCCCGTGTAGTTGGTTAGTGCATATAGGCTAGTGGACAGACTCAGATCAAATACCAAGATCTCGTTAAGCGTGTTAATTGATGTAACCGCGGATGCCGACCAAGGCCAGGCCCACCTCTCACTTAGGTGGTCTCAACCCACCCTGTCGCTCTGCCACAAAGTAACAGTCGGGGGCCGTCGGGAACCCAGGCCCACCACTACCAGGATGGAACCACCTGTCCTTTCAGCCCCCACATCGGACTCACTTGCGGGTACTCTACGAGCAGACCCGACTTTAGTCACCACCATGTAACATATATAGTATGTATGTAAGTATAAACCCGTGATCACCTCCCGAGTGATCACGACCCGGTAGTATAGCATGGCGGACGGACAAGAATGTAGGGCCACTGATGGAATACTAGCATCCTATACTAAGCATTTAGGATTGCAAGTAAAGGTAACAATAGTAGTAGCAAAGACAGGCTGTGCAGCAGAATAGGATTAACTGAAAGCAGTAACATGCTACACTACTCTAATGCAAGCAGTAGAGAGAAGGCATAGGCAATATCGGGTTAATCAAGGGGGGGGGGAGGGCTTGCCTGGTTGCTCTGGCAAGAAGGAGGGGTCGTCAACACCATAGTCAATCGGGGCAGCAGCAGCGTCGGTCTCGTAGTCTACCAGATAGAAGAGGGGGAAGAAAAAAATGAATATAAGGCAAACAGATGCATAACGATGCATGACGAACATGCTGCTAGGTGTGCCCTAACGCGGTGGTAGGTGATATCGGTGAAGGGGGGAAACATCTGGGAAAGTATTCCCAGTGTTTGACGTTTTCAGACAGATGAACCAAAGGTGGATTGTTGCACGTTCGCTATGCTAGGGACGTGTGGTGGACGAACACGCTGCATATTCGGATTCGTCTCGTCGTTCTGAGCAACTTTCATGTACAAAGGATTTTCATCCCAGTTACAGATTATTTTATATTAATTTTTAAAGATTTAATTCATTTTTAGAATTAACATAATTAATTTAATTAGAAAATGTAATTATGATGTCAGCGTGATGTCAACATGATGTCATCAGTCAACGTTTGTTGACTAGGTCAACAGACGTGTGGGTCCCGTTCGTCATTGACTAAGACTAATTAATCACGATTAATTAGTTAACTAAGTTATTAGGTTAACCTAAACAGAATTAATTATTAATTAAGTTAATTAATTAGTATTTTGTTATTTTTTAATTCTTTTAATTTCCTTTTTTTACTTCTAAGGCATGGGGCCCCTTAGTCAGTGGCTATGGGGGAGGCTAACGGGCGCGCGGGCGACGGGTTACGGGCACACGAGCATGGGCGCTCGAGCGGGGTTGGGCGCGGCCCAGGTGGCGGTTGCGGCGGCCGGCGATGCGATTGGCTGCGGGCAGGGGTGCTGCAGGTGGTCGACGGTGAGCAGCGCCGGCGGAGGGTGGCACCGGTCTTTGAGAGCCAGAACAGAGGCCGGCCACAGCGTGGTCTTGTGGCAGGAGATGAAGCAAGACACGACGCAGCGTCTTTGGCGTGGCGTCTTGGCGCTGGCGGGGGACGCGACAAAGCGGGCGGAGGCGACGACGCCCGGGAGAGGCGGCTAACGGAGAGGTGGAGCAGCGGCAGCGGCGGCGGCCTCGCCGCAGCGGCGGCTGCTTTGGGGCGTGAGCAGCGGCGGCATTGCGTAGAGATCGTAGGCGCGCGATGGACGCAAGGCCGGGCGCGTTGCGAGGTAGGCGGAGCGCGGTGAGCGCGGGCGGGGCGCGGTAGCAGTCTTGGCCGGTGCGGGGTCGCGGTGCGGGCAGCGGAGCACTGAGCACCGGAGGCTCGGGCGCGGTCTCGTGCGAGCGAGCGCGCGTGGGGGAGGAGGAGAGGACGGGGCCTCACCGCGGGGCCGTTGGGACAGGGCAGTGGGGCTCGGGGAGGAAGACGGGGACGATGGCATTGACGGAGACGGGGAGGCGGTCCGGCGAGGAAGCGTTCCGACGAGGTGGCGGTTCGGGCGACGGCGCGGTCCAGCTGCGTCGTGGGCGGTTGTCGCCGGGCTCAATCCTGATCCAGAACTGGATCGGGGGGGGGGGGGGTGGGGGAGAGCGAACGAGTGGGGGTAGTGGGGTGTCGGTTAGGGTTTGGGCAGTGGGGTACGTGTAGACCAGGGGTGGGCCGGCCGGCTGGGCTAAAGCCCAGTTGGGCCAGGGGGTTTGCCTTTTGTTTTATTTTACCTTTTGTTTTGTCTGTTCTTTTTATTTATTTTCTTTATTGTTTTATTTTAGTTTCACATTGCTATAGTTTAGATAAGATACAAAACTAGTTCCTAATTTAGTTTTACAAATATGTCACTGCCCCATTAGTTCGGGCAATTAAATAAATTAGTGTAACATTTTATTAATTGAAAAAGGCATTTAATTATCTGTTTCTGCTACTGTTTTATTTATCTTATAGTATTTAAATATTTTATAAAGGTGTGGTTTCTCCACCATAATTACCTATACATTATTTGGTTCACTCCGAGCATTTTAGTTTTAATATTTGAAAACTTTTATTGTTTGCTTGATTTTCAATTTGAATTTGAATCGGGTTCGAACTAACGCGTGATTAGCAGCAGTAATCGAAGTGACGTGGCATCATTAGCAGAGGGTTGTTGTAGCTTAATTATCCCGGCATCACAATTCTCCTCCACTACAAGAAATCTCGTCCCGAGATTTAGGGTGGGAGTAAGGGGGAAGGGATTGGGTTACGAAATTCTAACGGGCCTTCTCAGTGTTGGTTGCTCTTCTCGAAGAGGTCGATCCATTACGTTGATGTCTTTATTTCTCTGCTCCAGGTCATCATGATGAAGTCGGCATCCTTTCTTCGGGAACTACATCGTACTTACGAAAGAATAAAGGGCGGGTATATTCTAGGAGAACGGACCTCTGCAAGGTTGACTATCTGGTAGCTAACATCGGGGAAGGTGGCGGAAAGTAACTCTCAAACTGAAACTTAAGAAAATATCGAGAGTAAAGTAAGGAGGTACCATGAGAAGTTTCAAGCGGGTAGGCAATCGTTCGATCCCTGAAACAAAGTGTGAAAGGGGTCCAGAGCAACGGTGAAAGTTCAACTAATCCTGGGTGGTTTTGGTAATTCTTAACAACATATAACTCATTGAACTAATACTCTTTCAAGATGACCATTTCAGAAAGTTCAATGATTGGCATGGCATGGACTAGAGATGTGGACCCCTCAAAATGCTAAGGACACATATTGGCAAAAGCTCAAGACTCTACCTTTTTTTTTCATTTTAGTGATCCAATATCACATTGAGTCCATAGGAAAAGCCAATACCATTAAAAGGGGATGAGGTGTTGCTTAATGGCTTGCTTGCTCAAAATGCTTAGTGATATGCTCCAAAAGACCTCAACCACTTTCTCAATTCCACATATGTCCTAAACCTAAAGTCAAACTCGGCCCCACCGATTTGATCTATCCGACGCCACCGAGTTCACTTGACATAGCCATAGCCAGAAACCCTAATCAGTTCGGTCTCACTGATAGGGATCTCGGTCTCACCGAGATGGGACTGCAAACTCTCTGTTTCCCTTTGTAACGTTTCGGTCTAACCGAGATGAGCAATCGGTCCCACCGAGTTCGCAATGCAAACTCTCTGTTTCCATTTCGTAACGTTTTGGTCTCACCGAAATGAGCGATCGGTCCCACCGATTTTGCCTGACCAACTCTCTGTTTGCCTATTACTGATATCGGTCTCACCGAGTTCATGTGATCGGTTTCACTGATAATAAGTTATGCCCTAACCCTAGCACATCAGTCCCACCGAGTTGATCATGTCGGTCCCACCAAAAATCCTAACGTTCACATTTTGAACTGAATCGGTTTGACCGAGTTTCACTATTCGGTCCCACCGAGTTTGGTATATTGTGTGTAACGGTTAGATTTCGTGTGGAGGCTATATATACCCCTCCACCCTTCCTCCATTCGTGGAGAGAGCCATCAGAACGTGCCTACACTTCCAGCATTCATTTTCTGAGAGATAACCACCTACTCATGTGTTGATACGAAGATATTCCAATCCAACCACAAGAATCTTGATCTCTAGCCTTCCCCAATTTGCTTTCCACTCAAATCATATTTCCACCAAATCCAAATCCGTGAGAGAGAGTTGAGTGTTGGGGAGACTATCATTTGAAGCACAAGAGCAAGGATTTCATCATCAACACACCATCTATTACCTTTTGGAGAGTGGTGTCTCCGATATTGGTTAGGTGTCACTTGGGAGCCTCCGTCAAGATTGTGGAGTTGAACCAAGGAGTTTGTACGGGCAAGGAGACCGCCTACTTCATGAAGATCTACCATAGTGAGGCGAGTCCTTTGTGGGTGATCGCCATGGTGGGATAGACAAGGTTGCTTCTTCGTGGACCCTTCGTGGGTGGAGCCCTCCGTGGACTCGCGCAACCGTTACCCTTCATGGGTTGAAGTCTCCATCACTACAAAAAATACACTTCGTGATGATACGTTTTTGTCACAAGAGGTCGCGTTTTTGTCATGCATGTACATCCATGACAAATTTATGATGTAATCAAGATAGTCATACCTGTCTTTGTCAGAGAAGTGTTCCATGACATTACCAAAATTATCATCACGAAGTGTCCACTTCCATGACGATAAATCGCGTCCACGAAGTGCTTGCGTCAAGGGTGACCGACACATGGCATCCACCGTAACGGAACGCCGTTAAGCTATCGGGTCGGGTTTTGGATCCGATAACCCGTTAACAGCCCGACCAATGCGGATTTTCCACGTGTAAAATCATCATTGGTGGAGGAGATGCGTGTCGTCCGCGTTGGCACAGTGTCACTCATCCAATGGGCGAGACGCTACTATGATATGTTGACACATGGACCGCCCATCAAGTTTAAATGGGCCGCCCAACGAAGGCCCACAAGATTTTATGGACCATAATGGGCCGCCCAGCTAAAGGCCCACGAGATTTTGCGGACCATAATGGCTGGCCCAGCTAAAGGCCCACAAGATTTTGCAGCCATAATGGGCGGCCTGTAAAGGCCCACAAGATTTTTGTGTGCCATAATGGGCGGGCCTGTAAAGGCCCACAAGATTCTTATGGATCATAATGGGCCGGCCCAGCTAAAGGCCCACGATATTTCGCCGACATTAATGGGCCAGCCTAGCTGTAGGCCCACAAGATTTTGAGGACCCTAGTAGGCCGGCGCATTAACTGGCTGCCATGTTTTGGGCCAAATGCCGGCCCATATTTGATTCGGTCCATTAATGGCCTACCATGCTCCGTGCCTAATAGTGGCCCATATGAGATCCGGCCCGTTAAAATCCTACCACGTTGTGGGCCAAATTACGACCCAGATCAGGTCCGGCCCTTTAAGAGGCTTTGGGCTCAATTATGGCCCATATCAGATTCGGCCCGTCAACTAGACACTATGCTTTTGGGCCCACTTGCTAAAGGCCCACTTAGTAATTCGGTCTGACATTAGTTTTGGCCTGTTAAGGGCACATTTAACATTTCGGCCCTATATTAATTTCGGCCTGTTAAAAGCCCGTCATATAGTTGGGCCTAACTACGGCCCGGTTTGCATCCAGCCTGCTCGCAGCCGATATCTGATTGGGCCAAACAAGGACTGAGACAATTGTGGCCTGTTAAAAGCCCGTGATTTGGTTCACACAATCATGGGCCGGGGTTCATTTTGGGCTACTGCCGGCCCGTGAGCTGTTCGACACGTTTCAGGCCCAACCTACATCGTGATTGCATGACAGCCCGATTATGTACCGTAATTTGACGGTTTGGCCGGTTTATTGCGAAAGAGGATATATATACAGTAAAATAACTGCAGCATCGTGAATAAGAAAAACCTAGACTATACAATAAAGAAATTACGGCATATTGCATCCTTTGGGCATCAAAGTTCGCCACTATGATAATAAAGCACAAGCAGACAACAGATTACATACATGGGCATCAAAGATCGCCACCGAAGGCAAATAAACACGCCGACAAAATAATATACAAAACCGATAAAGACTTCAATAGAGTTCAAGAAAGTTTAGCCCTCTTTGGGAGCTGCAGCGCAAGCAAATGAGCAAGATGATGAGATCAAGGCTTGTTCAACACTTATATCTTCCTCACTGAAAGATAAACAAGTAGACAGATGACATGTTTTGCACATAAAAGTATCAAGGCCGCAATTCATCACATTTCTTATTGATTTAATAAAGTGACACCGCTTAAAATTGCATTAACACAATATGGTATTGTTCAGGTCAAGACATGGCAGGAAATGACATTGTGAAGGAGTTGGCAGCGTCACGACACCACCGGATTACGATCAAGAACTCATAAGTATCAATGGTTAGTGTAATTGTCAATTTATACCATTTCAGATTGGCAAATAAAGAGACGGTTTAAATAATAGTAGAATGATATGAAATTGTTCATAGTTAAGACATTGCAGAATATGACATTGTGTCAGTGGGTAGGTTCACCACACCATCGGATTATGGATGAATAATGAAGCATACATGCAGTGCAAAAGAAGATCACTTGCTCAGATAATTTAATTTACATGGTATGAAGAAGGAACTTGGTTGTACAACTGAAAACTTAAATTGAGAAAGGACAAACTTTTGTTTATGAACTACATAATAAACTTTAAACAAGCAATTTGATGCAAACACCAAAAATAAACAGTTGTTGCAGTCATGCCTAACCAAATATAAACAATAGAGTTTGAAGGCTTGAGATGGACAAACTTACATTATTGGTGAAGATAGGCTCTATAAAGGCCTTGTCCATGCCGATGGGGGGCAATTCAAGAAGTTTACCATAGAATCTTCTTCAAAAGCATTGTCTTTATTCTACATTTTGTTAAGAGTAAGTATAGATGTGATAATATACGAAAAAATGGAGAATATTTAAGATAAGATGAAGAGGGATGCTACATAACCAAGAAGCTATAAATGTAAGTGCAGCGATACAGGCAAAAGGTACAGCCAAGAGCAATGCACAGCTAAACTTCTTCAGTACCAACCTTATGGTAAGAGTAAATATAGATCTGATGCAGAGTGATGGTACATGAACAACTACCTGTCATTATAAGTACACTAATAAAGGACATCATGTACTTACAAGAACAATGCAGAGCTAAAAAAACATTGGCATTGGATATATTCTACACTAATGTAACCATTCATAAAGATCAGATAATTTGGAGCGAAAAATTGATAAGCAAGCTATCATGCATACTGCTGTCACATAATGAACCAGGTATGTATGCAAGTACAGTGATACAGGACAACATGTACTAACAAGAGCAAAGCAGCGGGCAACATATTTGCGATATCCCGTCGTTCTTCTCAAACCGAATTCTTCTTGAGCAGATTTCGCAAAAAGATCCGTAAGGCACATGCGAAAAGTAGAAGTTCAAATTGTCATGTGATTTCATAGACAATACCTCATCCAGGAACGAGACCATTGCATAACAAGGTTTTTCCATTCAATGTCTTCTAAATTTAGCACAGGAGACTTCACCGAAATTCGATTATAGACTTGCCATCAAAGTGTGATTTCCTCAGTAACACCGATATCGCTGCAATGCTTCCTTGAAAAGCACAAGTAAGCTTTGCTCGTCATGACTATCCAGATTGACCTCGCCTAGTTACAACAATGTAATGTAAATCATTGATGTGTTCAATCAGCGTAAAACAGGAAAATAATAACCATGAATAATAGCACTTACACGTAAGTTGGACAGAAGATGTGAAAATGGTGTTTGTCTTCACAATAATCTTCCCATGATGGGAATATATGCACGTAGTCCCTAACAACATTGAAAGCATTGTCTTTTAAACTGGGAATAAATGGAATGGGGTTCCAATCAGAGGAATTGGCCGTCTCGCAGCTTGGGATAGGTCTTCGCCGGTGGATTTGTTGTACTTTTTGTGGGTGGGATTTTTCGTGGTACAACTGGTGCTATGACAAATGAAATCAGTATACCTTTTCTTTGGAGTGCAGGTCCTGTGTGGTGGGGCTAGTGGTGTGGCCGGTGAAGTATGGGTACAATCACCGGAGTCGGTCCTACGTTTTGTGTCACCGGTTGTACAGCCAATATAAGTGGGTGTCAGTTCTGATTTCTCCGGACCACCACGTTTTTCAAGGACTTTGTTGGTGCTCCTTCAGGTTCGGCAATCACCCTCTTCCTTTTGATGTCCGATGCACAAGAACAACATTTGAGTGGAAAACATGGTATGATGACAGATGGAATATGTATTGATAATGGATGGGCATGGCATCTCGACATATATGATGAGTAAACTAAGCAGATGGCGGTGCAACAAAGTAGAAGAAATGCAAGACAACATATGCAAGATACCCGCAATCAATAAAACATTGCCAAATTAGAACAAGCACCTTGATGGGTGAACAGGACATGCCATCTGCCTTTGACTCCTCGAGGTTAGAATAGTCATTAGGATCATATTCTGAACAAGAATCAACAGGTGGGGAGCGTATGAGTTTGATTGCATCCAGAATGGCACTTAATGCTTTGGTGCCAATTTTTGAAGTCATTGCAGTGTTTAGCTTCAAGAGTGGACTGCTGCTAGTGCGACACAAAGCAACTACACAGATCATAGTGTAGATATAACGGGAAAACCTTAAGAATCAGAGTAAAATCAGCAAAGTGGAACTTGCTGGAATATATGTGCAAGTATTGCCGTTACGGCTAGAAAGGCCGGATACCGGCTCTCTTCAAGTGAAGGTGCGGTCTTGTTAATATCGATGTAACTCTCAAAGGCTTACACAGCTCCTCGCATTTCCTTGATATTCTTATAGGATTCAAGTGGGCAGGCCACTACAAATCCTATTCCTATGTTTACAAGATCCTACGAATCAAATAGGCTCAAAGTGTCAATCTCAACCGATCTTATAGACCTCTACACTGCAAATGTCCCTGCTCATCTTCAGTACAAGGAACATACTGTACTACTATCATACTCCCTCCATTCCAAAATATAAGTCTTGGTAGAGATTTCCACTATGGATCACATACAGATGTATCAAGATACATTTTAGAGTGTAGATTCACTCATTTTGCTCCATATGTAGTCCATGGTGGAATATATACAAAGACTTGTATTTAGGAACGGAGAAAGTACATATTAAAGAAGAACAGAAGAGGAACGTGGTAAAGAAGAGCAAGCAGATTTTGGATAATAAAATGTTGGTTGCGTAGTGCCCACACATGATGAACCAGAGCGCATTAAGAATGCAACTCCCAGCTGTCTCTTGACCATTTCAGGCGGTTGGATGAAGATCCCACATCTCCTAACCCTTGTTCTTCCTCCTCTCTGATTCTTGTCGGGTGGTAGGTGCGACATATGCCAACGGGTGGCTTATCATTGTGGGAGCCAATAAGACGTCGCCGGTGCCTGGAAACGGGATGAGGCGAAGACATGCACGCCGGCGAATCTTACCCAGCTTCGGGGCTCTCCGTGGAAATAACACCCCTACTGCTGCTTTGCGCGGTCTCCGCATGATCACTAAGTGAACAAGTAGCTACAAGAGGCTCCTTGAGCTGTTCTGGTGAGAGGAAGAAGAAGGGCACGGCTAGCTCTCCTCTTCCCTCTATGTGTTGTCTAAAACTCTAAGAGATCAACCCTTTGCATGGGCGCCCTGGGGGGTTTATATAGGCCTACCCCCAGGGGTACAATGGTAATCCGGCTGGGCGCGGGCCCTAGCCGTCGCTGTTCACGCTGCGCGGCTTCTCCGTCGGCCATTTGGGCCCGCCGACTGGTGGGTCCCGCCGGCTGCCGGCTTCCTGGTCGACAAGCTGGCCCCACCGCTGGGGACTTGTCGGGGGCTGGTTACTGTTGCCTCACTCCTGATGATGAGGGCTTTGTCGAGGTAAGCATGGCTACAGTGCCGCCGCTTTGGCGGCAATCACTGTAGCCTTACCTCATCTTGTCTCCTTAATGAGGCGCCTCCTTCGAGGGAGGGAGCAAGCCGGCTACGGGGAGCCCGCCATATCTCAGGCCGACTGGATGAGGCCTGGCCGCCTTCGGGTATCTCTCTAACTGGAGGGGCCTGCCTCCCGCGGGCCATGCTGACAACCTGTCGCGTGTGACATCATGGTCAACATGGCAACAGTGTCGCGCCAGACGGGTGATGGCAGCCCTGTACGGCGCACTGTGGCCATGCGCGCTCTAGGATTCGGGGTGGCAGGCTTCACTGTAGCCACGCCCCGTCTCATCGCTGTTATGTGGGTGCAAAGTTTGAGGGTGCGGTCTTGGCCGCCTGCTGGGGGGGGCGGCTTCTTGGAGTCGGCCCTCTGGTGGCCTTCCTCCTGTGGGTCTAGGGCCGGTCCGCCTCCTGGTAGCCGGCCTGAGAGACAGCCGGCCGAGGGAAGGCGTCCTCGTGTCTTGGATGCTTGAGGGCTCGATCGACCCGTAATTTTTCAGAAGTGCCAGGAGGAGCCGACTAGGCTACCCGTGGTCATTTGCTCCGACAGTAGTCCCCGAAGCTGGTTGGGCTTCGTGGCTGAAGAGAGGACGAGAAGCTCGATCAGCTTCCTACCCTGAAGAGCTGGCAGCTAGGAGCCGGCTTTTAGTAGGTGCGCCGTCTTTGGAAGGTTTGCCAGCTTGAAGGCAGGGACTAGATGGCACGCGAGCCGAATCGTGCGCTAACCGCCTGCCAATCGCGCGCCACATGGCAACCGTCAGCAGGGAAGGCCTGCCAGCCCACGCGCGCGACGGGACGTCGCTGTAGGCCGGGGCCCGCCACTCCTAGGCCTCGGCCCATGTGCAGATCCTCTGCGGCCCGAACGGACCGCTCACCTTCCCGCGGCGGTTTCAGCATGCCTTTAGGGCTCGATAATCGCGGGACGTGGGGGAGTGGGCGCAGTTAATCCCACGTCCCCCCATGTGTCGTCTCCTCGGCTCCGCCGCACGAGTCTATAAGTAGGGGGAGGAGGGGGAGCGGCAGACGCTCGGATGCTCGTCCTCGCTCCTCCCTTTCTTCTCCTTCTTTCTCCTCTCCGCAACCGCAACGCCTCACCGCCGCGCTGCCTCGCCGTCAACCTTCTTGGCTCGCCGTAGCTCCGTCGTAGCTGGTTCACGCATCCTTCGTTGCTTCCTCGTCCCCATGGCGCTATCCAGCTCTTGGGATGGTTCCAACGTCCATGAGGACCACATCGACTGGCTCCGCAAGACGTGGCGGCTGCCGGGCATGGGTTACGTGCGGGCCTGCCTTGCGCCGGAGACGGAGGTCTCGCCGGCGTTGAAGGAAGACGAGCGGGTAATCTTCCGCTTGCACTGCCTGCGCGGCCTCGTCCTACCGGCGAGCGGGTTCTTTCGCTCCTTCCTCGAATTTTACCATCTCCAGCCGCATCACCTCACCCCCAACATGGTGATGCTGCTTTCGGCCTTCGTTACCCTGTGCGAAGGTTTTCTTGGCGTCCTCCCCACCCTCGAGCTCTGGGGGTTTTTCAGTGCAAGCTCGGCACCGTCACCGCGGGTGTGCCCGCCCCCTGTGGCGCCTTCACCGCCATACGGAGGTCGAGCGACAACAACCCATTTCTACCTATCCCGCTGATCCAGTCGGTGAAACTCTGGCGGCAGTCCTACTTCTACGTGAGGAACATTGCCCGCAAGGCGACTTCGTCAACCTGCCGGCCTACGTAGCCGGTCCGCCGGCTGGGAGGCAGCCTTCGTGGTCCTACCGAGCCAGGTCGCTGTCTTCGGCTGGGGCTGCTGCCGTCGCCCGGCTTCGGGTGATGGTCCAGTCGGAAGGCCTGGTCGGGGCTGACCTGGTGGCCACCTTCGTGGAGCGCCGGGTGCTCCTGCTCCAAGGCCGGCCACACATGATCTGCCAGATGAGCGGCCGCTTCGACCCAAGCCGGCTGAGCACCAAGGAGATGCCTCATGATGAGGTATCTTACATGGTGAACTACATCTCCTACTGCAAGCTCACCAAGGAATGGCGACACGGCAAGGAGCCGTATTCTCGAGCCGATCCCCCGCCTTCAGTAAGTTTCCCCTCTCTTCTTCTCTTGTTGCCGGGCTCACAATGGCCGACTCTTGACCAGCCGGCTTATTTTTTGGCAGAGCCCCCTTCTTCGACCAGCAGCCGGAGCCGCGGGGCCAGAGCGCCAATTTATGCCCGACCGCGTGGTGGACGACGTGGATGATCCAGACTTGGGGGCGGCCGCCATGGACGACGCCGTCGTAGGAGGAGGCGGCGAGGCAGGCGGCCCCGAGCTCGGAGCAGGCTTCGGGGACTGGCCGCATGACGACGATGCCGAAGTTATTCCGCGTCGTCAGCTGGCGTCCGATCGCTAAGGGGAGGGCCCATCTGCCACGCCGGCTGCCCGGGGCGGCGCGCAGAAACGCCCGGGCGCGCCGACTCTCTTTGGCACCCGACCGAAGAAGCCCAAGGGTTCCACGGCGGCGACCAAGCGGGACGAGGCGGCCGCGAAGGCGGCCCACTTCCGCAAGGTGGTGAAGCAGCCGCAGGCGGTTTCGGCATGAGTATCGATTTTCCCACACTTTTCTTTCTTTTCTTTGGTTGAGGCTCTTCTGAGCCTTTTTCTTGATTGGTCAATCAGGGCACCGCTTTCCCTCGAACGGGTTCCTGCTGCCTCCATAGTCGGACCGGCGGGAGGGTCTTCGAGCTCCCGCCGCGTGGATCCCCGCTCCGACCTCATGGAGGCAAAGGAGCAGAATGCGTGGGATGCGCGGGAGGAGCGGGAAGCGGAGGAGCGGAGGGCCGCCCAGGAGGCAAAGGAGAAGTCGGCCGAGGCGCAAGCCGACGCGACGACCAAGGCTCAAGCGGAGGCCGCGGCTACAGAAAGGGAGGCGAGGGCCCTGCGTAACCAATCTCCGCAACTCATCATCCCCCTCCGCATCGTGGCCCCCAACATCCCAGTGCCTCAGTCGAAGGAAGCCGGCCGTGACTGGCCGGTGATGGAGAGGGAGGAGGGCGACGTGATCGTCATAGAGGGAGAGGCGGTGCCGTCGGCGCCGACTGGAGCGGGCCAAGGTGGCCGACCTGTCGTGCCGCCCGAGCAGCCGGCTGGAGGCGAGCCGTTTGTGGGGGCGGATCTCGTGGTTCAGTCGCCGCCTCGTCGGCGCGCAGGGGAGGCGACCTCAGCGCCAGAGTCGCAGAAGGTCGCGGGAGCCAGCTCGACGGCTCAGGATCTGGAGGCGGCCAGCTCCAGCACGTCTGAGTGGACACCCAACGGTGGGACGGCTGAGCTGAACGTGGCGGCGCAGGAGGTTCGGAGCCGACTTCAAGCCCAGGCCTCCTCGTTGAAGCGGTACACTCAAGAGTTCCTCACGACGCGGGCAGTCATCCGGGTGAGTCTTCCAGCCTTAGTCGATTGTTTTCTTGATTTCTTCCGTGGGGGCGCGTCAGCGCACCCACTGGGTGTAGTCCCCGAGTTCCGAGTCGGCTGCTGAGCAGGCGGCTTGGAACTTCTAGTAGGCTTTGATTTCTATCTTGTTCTTATTCGCACCTCCGTCCTGTTTCCAGGAATATCATAATCTCCACGCGGCTGCCTTCAACTCCCAGGCCCAGGAGCTGAACCCGAAGACCTCCGATCTGACTGACAGCCGGAGTGAGTGCTTGCTTTTTATCTCTCACGTGGGGCAGCGTCAACAGACTCCATCGGGTGTAGTCCCTAAGATTCGCCGATCGCTAAGCGATGGGTCGGATATTTTCCTGACGACTTCTTCCTTATTGATTTTTTCTTTTTCTCCATGTTTGCAAGGGCCAACGCCGACTTGAGGGAGCAGCTAGTGTTGGGGAACGTAGTAATTTCAAAAAATTTCCTACGATCACGCAAGACCATGGTGATGGCATAGCAACGAGAGGGAGAGTGTCCGTCCACGCACCCTCGAGACCGAAAGCGAAGCGTTATAACAACGCTGTTGATGTAGTCGACGTCTTCACGATCCGACCGATCCAAGCACCGAACGACGGCACCTCCGAAGTTACGCACACGCTCAGCTCGATGACGATCCCGGACTCCGATCCAGCAAAGTGTCGGGATGAGTTCCACAAGACGACGGCATGGTGACGATGATGATGCTCCACCGACGCAGGGCTTCGCCTTAAGCTCCATGACGATATGACTTCTCCGGCGCAGGCTTCGCCTAAGCTCCGCGACGATATGACCAAGTGGAATATGGTGGAGGGGGCACCGACACGGCTAAGGAACGATCCGTAGATCAACTTGTGTGTTATGGGGTGCCCCCGCCTCAGTATATAAAGGAGACAAGGGGAGGTGGCGGCCCAAGGGGAGGCGCGCAAGGAGGAGTCCTACTCCCACCGGAGTAGGACTCCCCTCTCCTAGTTGGATTAGGATTGGAGGAGGGGAAGAGGAAGGGCGCGCCCCCTCCTTGTCCTATTCGGACCAGAGGGGAGGGGGGCGCAGCCCACCTGGCCGGCCCTTCCTCTTCTCCCTTGTGGCCCATGAAGGCCCATATACCTCGGGGTTCCAGAACCCCGGTGTTCCAGAATATCCTGTTTTCACTGAACCCTTCCAAGTCCAAACATAGGCTTCCAATATATCAATCTTTATGTCTCGACCATTTCGAGACTCCTCGTCATGTCCGTGATCACATCCGGACTCAACAACCTTGGTGCATCAATACTTATAAACTCATAATGAACTGTCATCAAACGTTAAGCGTGCGGACCCTACGGGTTCGAGAACTATGTAGACATGACCTAGAACCATTCTCGGTCAATAACCAATAGCGGAACCTGGATGCCCATATTGGTTCCTACATATTCTACTGAAGATCTTTATCGGTCAAACCGCATAACGACATACGTTGTTCCCTTTGTCATCGGTATGTTACTTACCCGAGATTCGATCGTCGGTATCCAATACCTAGTTCAATCTCGTTACGGTAAGTCTCTTTACTCGTTCCGTAATACATCATCTCACAACTAACTCATTAGTTGTAATGCTTGCAAGGCTTAAGTGATGTGTATTACCGAGAAGGCCTAGAGATACCTCTCCGACAATCGGAGTGACAAAACCTAATCTCAAATACGCCAACCCAACAAGTACCTTTGGAGACACCTGTAGTACTCCTTTATAATCACCCGATTCGCTAGACGCTTGGTAGTACCCAAAGTGTTCCTCCGTAAATGGGAGTTGCATAATCTCATAGTTATAGGAACATGTATGGGTCATGAAGAAAGCATTAACATACTAAACGATCAAGTGTTAAGCTAACGGAATGGGTCATGTCAATCAGATCATTCAACTAATGATGTGACCTTGTTAATCAAATAACAACTCCTTGTTCATGGTTAGGAAACATAACCATCTTTGATTAACAAGCTAGTCAAGTAGAGGCATACTAGTGACATACTGTTTGTCTATATATTCACACATGTATTATGTTTCCGTTAATACAATTCTAGCATGAATAATAAACATTTATCATGATATAAGGAAATAAATAATAACTTTATTATTGCCTCTAGGGCATATTTCCTTCAGCCTCCCACTTGCACTAGAGTCAATAATCTAGATTACAAAGTAATGATCCTTACACCCATGGAGTCTTGGTGCTGATCATGTTTTGCTCGTGGAAGAGGCTTAGTCAACGGTCCGCAACATTCAGATCCGTATGTATTTTGCAAATCTCTATGTCTCCCACTTGGACTTGGTCCCGAATGGAATTGAAGCGTCTCTTGATATGCTTGGTCCTCTTGTGAAATCTGGATTCCTTTGCCAAGGCAATTGCACCAAGATTGTCACAGAAGATCTTCATCGGTCCCGATGCACTAGGTATGACACCTAGATCGAAATGAACTCTTTCATCCAGACTCCTTCATTCGCTGCTTCAAGCAGCTATGTACTCCGCTTCACATGTAGATCCCGCCACGACGCTTTGTTTAGAACTCCACCAACCGACAGCTCCACCGCTTAATAAAAACACGATCCGGTTTGCGATTTAGAATCGTCCGGATCGGTGTCAAAGCTTGCATCGACGTAACCATTTACGACTAGCTCTTTGTCACCTCCATATACGAGAAACATATCCTTAGTCCTTTTCGTATTTCAGATGTTCTTGACCGCTGTCCGATGATCCACTCTGGATTACTTTGGTACCTTCCTGCCAAGCTTACAGCTAAGCATCGTCGGTCTGGTACACAGCATTGCATACATGATAGAGCCTATGGCTGAAGCATAGGAACATCTTTCATTTCTCTCTATCTTCTGCTGTGGTCGGGCATTGAGTCGACTCAATCTTACACCTTGTAACACAGGTAAAAACCTTTCTTTGCTCGATCCATTTTGAACTTTTTCAAAACTTTATCAAGGTATGTGCTTTGTGAAAGTCCAATCAAGCGCCTTGATCTATCTCTATAGATCTTGATGCCCAATATGTAAGCAGCTTCACCGAGGTCTTTCATTGAAAAACTTTTATTCAAGTATCCTTTTATGCTATCCAGAAATTCTATATCATTTCCAATCAATAATATGTCGTCCACATATAATATTAGAAATGCTACTGAGCTCCCACTCACTTTCTTGTAAATACAGCTTCTCCAAAAGTCTCAGATAAACCCATATGCTTTGATCACACTATCAAAGCGTTTATTCCAACTCCGAGAGGCTTGCACTGACCATAAATTGATCGTTGGAGCTTGCACACTTTGTTAGCACCTTTTGGATCGACAAAACCTTCTCGTTGCATCATATACAACTCTTCTTCTAGAAATCCATTCAAGAATGCAGTTTTACATCCATTTGCCAAATTTCATAATCATAAAATGCGCAATTGCTAACATGATTCGGACAGACTTAAGCATCGCTACGGTGAGAAAGTCTCATCGTAGTCAACCCCTTGAACTTGTCGAAAACCTTTCGCAACAAGTCGAGCTTTGTAGACAGTTACATTACCATCGGCGCAGTCTTCTTCTTAAAGATCCATTTATTTTCAATGGCTTGCCGATCATCGGGCAAGTCAACCAAAGTCCATACTTTGTTCTCATACATGGATCCCATCTCAGATTTCATGGCTTCCAGCCATTTTATGAATCTGGGCTCACCATCGCTTCTTCATAGTTTGTAGGTTCGCCATGGTCAAGTAACATGACTTCCGAATAAGATTACCGTACCACTCAGTGCGATTTTACTCTGGTTGACCCACGAGGTTCAAGAGTAACTTGATCTCAAGCTTCATGATCATCATCATTAGTTTCCTCACTAATTGGTGTAGTTGTCACAGAACCATTTCTTGTGATGAACTACTTTCCAATAAGGGAGCAGATATGATTATCTCATCAAGTTCTACTTTCCTCCCACTCACTTCTTTCGAGAGAAACTCCTTCTCTAGAAAGGATCCAATTTAGCAACGAAAATCTTGCCTTCAGATCTGTGATAGAAGGTGTACCCAACAGTCTCCTTTGGGTATCCTATGAAGACACATTTTCCGATTTGGGTTCGAGCTTATCTGGTTGAAGTTTCTTTACATAAGCATCGCAGCCCCAAACTTTAAGAAACGACAACTTTGGTTTCTTGCCAAACCACAGTTCATAAGGCGTCGTCTCAACGGATTTTGACGGTGTCCTATTCAACGTGAATGCGGCCGCCTCTAAAGCATAACCCCAAAGCGATAGCGGTAAATCGAAATAGACATCATAGATCGCACCATATCTAGTAAAGTCACGACACGACGCTCGACACACCATTTCTCTGTGGTGTTCGGGTGGCGTGAGTTGCTAAACTATTCCACATTGTTTCAAATGTAAACCAAACTCAGAACTCAAATATTCTCCTCCACGATCAGATCGTAGAAACTTTATTTTCTTGTTACGATGATTTTCCACTTCACTCTGAAATTCTTTGAACTTTTCAAATGTTTCAGATTTGTGTTTCATTAAGTAGATATACCCATATCTGCTCAAATCATCTGTGAAGGTGAGAAAATAACGATACCCGCCGTGTGCCTCAACATTCATTGGACCACAAACATCAAGTATGTATGATTTCCAACAAATCAGTTGCTCGCTCCATAGTTCCGAGAACGGCGTTTTGTCATCTTGCCCATGAGGCACGGTTCGCAAGTACCAAGTGATTCATAATCAAGTGATTCCGAAGCCCATCAAGATGGAGTTTCTTCATGCGCTTTACACCGATATGACCTAAACGGCAAGTGCCACAAATAAGTTGCACTATCATTATCAACTCTGCATCTTTTGGCTTCAACATTATGAATATGTGTATCACTACCGTCGAGATTCAACAAGAATAGACCATTCTTCAAGGGTGCATGACCATAAAAGATATTACTCATATAAATAGAACAACCATTATTCTCTGATTTAAATGAATAACCGCCTCGCATTAAACAAGATCCAGATATAATGTTCATGCTCAACGCTGGCACCAAATAACAATTATTTAGGTCTAAAACTAATCCGAAGGTAGATGTAGAGGTAGCGTGTCGATCGCGATCACATTGACTTTGGAACCATTTCCCACGCGCATCGTCACCTCGTCCTTTGCCAATGCTCGTCTATTCCGTAGTCCCTGCTTTGAGTTGCAAATATTAGCAATGTAACCAGTATCAAATACCTGTGTGCTACTACGAGCTCTAGTAAGGTACACATCAATAACATGTATATCACATATACCTTTGTTCACCTTGCCATCCTTTTTATCCGCCAAATACTTGGGGCAGTTCCGCTTCCGGTGTCCGGTCGCTTGCAGTAAAACACTCGGTTTCAGGCTTAGGTCCAGACTTGGGTTTCTTCTCTTGATCAGCAACTTTCTTGCTGTTCTTTTGAAGTTTCCTTCTTCTTCCCTTTGCCCTTTTCTTGAAACTAGTGGTCTTGTTGACCATCAACACTTGATGCTCTTTCTTGATTTCTACCTCCATGCTTTTAGCATCGCGAAGAGCTCAGGAATTGTCTTAGTCATCCCTTGCATATTATAGTTCATCACGAAGCTCTTGTAGCTTGGTGGCGTGATTGGAGAATTACATCAATGACACTATCATCGGAAGATTAACTCCCAGCTGAATTAAGTGATTGTTATACCCGGACATTTTGAGTATGTGCTCACCGATGAACTATTCTCCTCCATCTTGCAGCTATAGAACTTATTGGAGACTTCATATCTCTCAATCCGGGCATTTGCTTGAAATATTAACTTCAACTCCTGGAACATCTCATATGCTCCATGACGCTCAAAACGTCGTTGAAGACCGGTTCTAAGCCGTAAAGCATGGCACACTGAACTATAGAGTAGTCATCAGCTTTGCTTTGCGAGACGCTCACAACTTCGGCTCAGCTTCTGCAAGAGGCCTGTCACCCAGCGGTGCTTCCAGGCGTAATTTTTACGTGCAGCAATGAGGATAATCCTCGTTACGGACCCAGTCCGTGTAATTGCTACCATCATCTTTCAACTTTGCTTTCTCAAGGAACGCATTAAAATTCAACGGAACAACAAAGACGAGCCATCTATCTACAAGAAACATAGACAAGCAAAATACTATCGGTACTAAGTTCATGATAAATTTAAGTTCAATTAATCATATTAAAAACTCCCACTTAGACAGACATCTCTCTAGTCATCTAAGTGATCACGTGATCCAAATCAACTAAACCATGTCCGATCATCACGTGAGATGGAGTAGTTTCAATGGTGAACATCACTATGTTGATCATATCTACTATATGATTCACGTTCGACCTTTTGGTCTCCGTGTTCCGAGGCCATATCTGTTATATGCTAGGCTCGTCAAGTTTAACTTGAGTATTCGCGTGTGCAACTGTTTTGCACCGTTGTAGATGGACGTAGAACTTATCACACCCGATCATCACGTGGTGTGCGGGTACTACGAACTTTGGCAGCGGTGCATACTCAGGAGAACACTTCTTGATAATTTTAGTGAGAGATCATCTTATAATGCTACCGTCAATCAAAGCAAGATAAGATGCATAAAGGATAAACATCACATGCAATCAATATAAGTGATATGATATGGTCATCATCATCTTGTGCTTGTGATCTCCATCGCCAAGCACCGCCATGATCACCATCGTCACCGGCGCGACACCTTGATCTCCATCGTAGCATCGTTGTCGTCTCGCCAACTATTGCTTCTCGACTATCGCTACTCCTTAGTGATAAAGTAAAGCAATTACATGGCGTTGCATTTCATACAATAAAGCGACAACCATATGGCTCCTGCGGTTGTCGATAACTCGGTTACAAAACATGATCATCTCATACAATATAGCATCACGTCTTGACCACATCACATCACATCATGCCCTGCAAAAACAAGTTAGACGTCCTCTACTTTGTTGTTGCAAGTTTTACGTGGCTGCTACGGGCTGAGCAAGAACCGTTCTTACCACGCATCAAAACCACAGCGATACTTCGTCAAATAGACTCCGTTTAACCTTCTCAAGGACGGGCGTAGCCACACTCGATTCAACTAAAGTGAGAGAGAGAGACACCCGCCGGTCACCTTTAAGCAACGAGTGCTCGGGCGGTGAAACCAGTCTCGCGTAAGCGTCTGGCGTAATGTCGGTCCGGGCGCTTCATCTCACAATACCGCTGAACCAAAGTATGACATGCTGGTAGGTAGTATGACTTGTATCGCCCACAACTCACTTGTGTTCTACTCGTGCATATGACATCAACGCATAAAACCAGGCTCGATGCCACTGTTGGGGAGCGTAGTAATTTCAAAAATTTCCTCACGATCACGCAAGACCATGGTGATGGCATAGCAACGAGAGGAGAGTGTCCGTCCACATACCCTCGTGAGACCGAAAGCGGAGCGTTATAACAACGCGGTTGATGTAGTAAATGCGTCTTCACGATCCGACCGATCCAAGCACCGAGCGTCACGGCACCTCCGAGTTACGCACACGTTCAGCTCGATGGCGATCCCGGACTCCGATCCAGCAAAGTGTCGGGGATGAGTTCCGTCGACGACGGCGTGGTAGCGATGATGATGCTCCACCGGCGAGGGCTTCGCCTAAGCTCCGCGACGATATGACTTCTCGGCGCGAGGTTCGCCTAAGCTCATGACGATATGACCGAAGTGGAATATGGTGGAGGGGGCACCGCACACGGCTAAGGCGATCCGTAGATCAACTTGTGTGTTATGGGGTGCCCCCTGCCCCGTATATAAAGGAGACAAGGGGAGGTGGCGGCCCAAGGGGAGGCGCGCAGGAGAGTCCTACTCCCAGGGAGTAGGACTCCCCCCTCCTAGTTGGATTAGGATTGGAGGAGGGGAAGAGGAAGGCGCGCCCCTCTCCTTGTCCTATTCGGACCAGAGAGGGGAGGGCGCGCAGCCCACCTGGCCGCCCTTCCTCTTCTCCCTTGTGGCCCATGAAGGCCCATATACCCCCGGGGTTCCGTAACCCCGGTGTTCGAATAACATCTGTTTTCACTCGGAACCCTTCCGAAGTCCAAACATAGGCTTCCAATATATCAATCTTTATGTCTCGACCATTTCGAGACTCCTCGTCATGTCCGTGATCACATCCGGGACTCCGAACAACCTTCGGTGCATCAATACTTATAAACTCATAATGAGCTGTCATCGAAGCGTTAAGCGTGCGGACCCTACGGGTTCGAGAACTATGTAGACATGACCTAGAACCATTCTCGGTCAATAACCAATAGCGGAACCTGGATGCCCATATTGGTTCCTACATATTCTACGAAGATCTTTATCGGTCAAACCGCATAACGACATACGTTGTTCCCTTTGTCATCGGTATGTTACTTACGAGATTCGATCGTCGGTATCCAATACCTAGTTCAATCTCGTTACGGTAAGTCTCTTTACTCGTTCCGTAATACATCATCTCACAACTAACTCATTAGTTGTAATGCTTGCAAGGCTTAAGTGATGTGTATTACCGAGAAGGCCTAGAGATACCTCTCCAGACAATCGGAGTGACAAAACCTAATCTCGAAATCGCCAACCCAACAAGTACCTTTGGAGACACCTGTAGTACTCCTTTATAATCACCCGATTCGTTGTGACGTTTGGTAGTACCAAAGTGTTCCTCCGTAAGCAGGAGTTGCATAATCTCATAGTTATAGGAACATGTATGGGTCATGAAGAAAGCATTAACATACTAAGCGATCAAGTGTTAAGCTAACGGAATGGGTCATGTCAATCAGATCATTCAACTAATGATGTGACCTTGTTAATCAAATAACAACTCCTTGTTCATGGTTAGGAAACATAACCATCTTTGATTAACAAGCTAGTCAAGTAGAGGCATACTAGTGACATACTGTTTGTCTATATATTCACACATGTATTATGTTTCCGGTTAATACAATTCTAGCATGAATAATAAACATTTATCATGATATACGGAAATAAATAATAACTTTATTATTGCCTCTAGGGCATATTTCCTTCAGCTAGGCGGGGTCCAGACTGCCCTTCGCGCCAAGGAAGCTGAGTGCAACGCCTTGGCCCAGGAACGTGACCGCCTGGCCAAGAAACGGCCGACCAGGGAGGAGAGCCATAAAGTGCCCTGAAGAAGAAGCGCAGGACAGCGAGGCCGCCCTCAAAGCCGAATATGAGACCGAAGGCATGGGCTGGGCTGAGGAGAAGGCTGAGCGGCGAGGGCTACGGAGGGGTTGAGGATTTGATCGACGGTAGGCCGCCTTCCTCTTCGTCCCTTTGCTTGCCCCTTGTCTTCTGGTTTATCTTACGACTTTGTCTGCTTCTATCTTTTTGTGTAGATTACTTTCCGGTTACTCCGTCGCGCCACCCAAGCCATCGAGGCCCACCTTGGCACACGCCCGGCAGGCAGAAGTCGAGATCGCGCCCGGATGCTAGACGGACACGAGTAAGCCCGGCGATCAGGCCCATCTGCAGCTGGCTCAACGCATGCTCCGCCGTCTTCAGCGTGCCGGGGCGCAATTGCTGGCCGCCCTCTGGCCTGGCGAGGCGGTTCCCCACACCCCCAGTCGGACTGCCGACTGGCTGGAGGTTGCAGTCGGCCGCTTCGAGGCCTGGAAGGCTTCTGCCGCTCGGTCCGGCGCCAGGCGGGTGCTGGAGTTCGTCCGAGCCTGGTATCCTGGGCTGAGCTTGGCCCAGCTGAGCACCTGGCGGCAGGAGGCCGATGAAGAGCTGGTGGCGGTGCGGTCGGCTATCATCCAGCGCGCCTCGGCAATCACCGACTACACCGACACCAGCGCCTTTGCTCCTGTGGTAAATGATGACGGCGTCGCTCAGCCGGAGGAGTGGTTCGGGCTGAACCCGGCGGAAGGTGAAGACTCGGCGGACGAGATCGCTTCCAGCGATGAAGGCGAAGATGAAGAAGGGGAGGGTGGCGAAGACGTCGTGCCAGACAGCGAAGCGACCAGCCAGCTTCAGCCTGATCGTGCCTCCAGCAACGAGGTGCGCGCGAGCGCGCCGTCTGCCAGAGGTGATGATCAAGCCGAGACCCGCCAGCCGGCCACTCCTCCAGCCGGCACCGCCGCCTCAACCGACCTGCCCGACTCGCCCGTCGTTCCCTTGGCCTGATCTGCCGTCCTTGCTCTCCTGCTTGTTACTCTTTGAACAACTATTTATTAAATTCGCGCAGTTCCACCCACTGGGGGTGTATTCAAATTATGTTAAATGCCGGCCTTTCGAAGGCCTTTTGTGTAAATATAATCATGCATGTGTTTGGCTTCCATTCATGTTTGCTTTTTATCCTTAGGCTGTTTCCTTTGCCGCCTTCCCAGCCGGATAGCTGCTCTGCAGTCTGTGGCTGGGGAGGAACTTGGCCATTTTTTGGGAAGACAAGTACTCGAGCTTTCTTAGATTGTAGCGAGGTGAATTGGAAGCTTGCCCGGCTGCTCTCGGCAGCCGGTTGGCGAGAGCGGCTTTTGTTATATAAGTTCGTTAGTCCTTTGCCGTTTTTCATGTGGGCATCCTTTCCTGCCGTTGACTCTAGCCAGTCGGACAACCGATTCTTCGAGCTGCGGCTTTCGACAAGAGAGGGCTTGGGTGCCGGCACACTACTTGTCTGACTGCAGGTCGAACTTGAATATAACTCAAGGCGGCAAGTCCCCGGGCCGACTGGTCGAACCCGGTGCCGGACGAGAAGAATGAATGTAATAACATAATCATAGGCATGATACTCATCATTCATAGATAAAAAGGGGGTAGTCCCTGAGTGTTCCTCGGGGGGCCCGTTGTCTCATACTTAATACAAAAGGTAGCATGGTACATACTGCATTTTAATTGTAAAATCTTCGGAGGAGGTTGGCGTTCCATGGTCGTTCCGACTCCTTGCCGGAATCATCTCTCTTGCGTGCCTTCGGCATCTGCGCATCGATCAGGTAGTAGGAGTCGTTGCCTAATGCTCTGCTGATGACGAAGGGGCCTTCCCAAGGGGCCAAGAGCTTGTGCTGGCTGGCTGTTCGCTGGATCAGCCGGAGCACAAGGTCACCCTCTTGGAAGGATCTTGGCTTGACCTTCCGGCTGTGGTAGCGGCGCAAACCCTGCTGGTAGATGGCGGACCGGTGAGGGACGACAGCCGGCTTTCTTCCAGCAGGTCGACGCCGTCTTCTCGTGCTTCCTTGGCCTCCGCCTCCGTGTACATGGTCACTCGAGGTGAGTCGAACTCGATGTCAGTTGGGATGACAGCCTCGGCACCATATACAAGGAATAAAGGGGTGAAGCCGGTTGACTTGTTCGGGGTAGTGCGCAGACTCCAGAGGACGGCCGGCAGCTCGTCGAGCCAACAGCCGACCGAACGCTCCAGTGGCACGACCAATCGGGGCTTGATGCCGGAGAGGATGAGGCCGTTTGCTCGCTCGACCTGGCCGTTTGACTGCCGGTGGGCAACGGACGCTAAGTCGATCGGATGCCACAATGTCGCGCGTAAAGCGTGCGGTGCTCCTTGGCAAAATTCGTGCCATTATCGATTGATGATGCTGTGTGGCGCCCGTGCATCGGTTGTAATATCTGCGGCGAATGTCACGACGATCGGCCCATTCAGCTTCTTGATAAACCGCTTCAATCCACTTAGTAAATTTGTCCACGGTGACGAGCAGATGCATCATGCCGCCGTGCGCCGTCTTGAACGGGCCCACCATATCCAGTCCCCAGACGACAAAGGGCCAGGTGAGGGGAATGGTCTTGAGTGCAGAAGCCGGCAGGTGTTGCTTGGAGCTGAAGACTTGGCACCCTTTGCAGTATTTGACAAACTCCTTAGCGTCATCCAAAGCAGTCGGCCAAAAGAATCCATGGCGAAAAGCTTTGGCAACGAGTGATCTTGAGGTTGCGTGGTGGCCACACTCACCTTGGTGAATGTCCTTGAGGATTGCTATGCCCTTCTCTGGCTCGACGCAGCACTGGAAGACTCCAGTGACACTGTGCCTGATGAGCTCTCTGTTAACAATTGTGTATGCTCTGGCTCGGCATTGGACTTGTCTTGCCGCGATCTCGTCAGTCGGCAGCTCTATGTTTATCAAGAAGTTGAGGATGGGCTCGGCCCATGATGGAGCTGTGACTTCTTCTATTGCCAACACGGCTACTGCGACCAGGGCGGGTGGGCTGGGTGGTGAAGAGCTGGAGTCGGCCACCGCCTGTTGTGTTGATGCAGTCCCCGGGCCGGCAGCCGTAGTCCCTGGGCCGGGTTCTGAAGTCCCTGGGCCGGGTGCGACTATGGCAGTCCCCGAGCGGCCTATTGAAGTCCCCGGGCTGCCTATCGAAGTCCCCGAGCCGCCTGCTTGGTTCCCCAAGCTAGATCCGACTGCGTCGGGGTTAGGCGGTACGAAGATGGAATCGGATTCAGAGGCGGCTTGATAGGCGGCTTGAGGAGGCGCCGAGAGAGGCGCGGTTGGTATAGCTTGTCGAGTGGAGCCTATTCGTGCGGGGCATCTGCTTGCTCGTTGTCAGCCCGTGTACGTGGAGAACTTCGCATCCTTCAAAATACGCCGATTTCTTTGAACAAGGAAGCGGTAGCTCGCCATGTTTGCGTCCTTGGCGTCCCAGTCGCCAAATGATTGCTGGACTACCAAATCCGAGTCGCCATAGCACAGGATCCGGCGGATGCCGAGTTCTTTGGCTAGCCGGATCCCGTGTATGAGCGCCTCGTGCTACTCGCCACATTGTTGGAGGCGGCAAAATGAATTTGCAATGTGTATCGAGCTTGTCTCCTTTGGGAGAGGTGAGGATGATGCGGCTCCCAAGCCGGTGTGCATCTTGGACCCATCGAAGTGCATCCGCCAATGAGTGGAGTCGGGGCGGTGGCAATCTTTGGTCTCGGCCCGATCGACGAGGAAGTCGGCCAATGCTTGGGACTTGATGGCAGTGCGAGGCTGGTAGAAGATCGTGTAAGGGGCCAGCTCAATGGCCCATTTTTCCACCCGGCCAGATGCATCCCGGCTACCTATGATCTCGGCGAGCGGGGTAGTGCACACGACCGTGATGGGGTGCTCTTGAAAGTAGGGCTTGAGCTTCTTGGCGGCGAAGTACACACCATAGCACATCTTCTGGAAGTGCGGGTAGTTCTGCTTCGAGGTGGACAATACTTCACTTAAATAATACACCGGCCTCTGGATTAGCTGAGCTCGGCCTTCTTCCGGGCGCTGAACCACGATGACGGTGCTGACCAGCCGGCTGGTAGCGGCAATGTAAAGGAGCATGGGCTCTTTCTCAGTCGGCGCCGCCAGGACAGGCGGCGTGGCCAGCATCTTCTTCAGCTCGCGGAAAGCTTGGTCGGCATCAGCCCTTCGCCCTTGGAGATTCGCGTGAGCCAGTGGCATTTCCGGGTCGTATGGTTGGACGGATTTGCGCCGCTATGGAACTTGCATGGGGCATCAAGGGCCTGCTCGTAGGAGAAAGCGGTTGCCTGCCGCCTGCCGCCTTCTCGCTTCTTGGCGCGGGCCGCCGGGTTGTTCAACCGATTGTGGCCACCTGCCGACTGGTTGAAGGCGGCATGGGGCCCTTGCGCTTGTTGTCGTTCTGGTATGGGCGTCGGCTGGAGTCCCCAGCCGGCGTCCTGGGAGCCGGATTGAGTACCTTCCGAGAGGCGTCTACTCGGAGCTCAGTCTTCATTGAAGAGTCGGCAGTGGCGTACTTGTCTGCTATGACCAGCAGCTCGTCGAGGGTAGTCGGCTCGTCGTAGAGGAGTTTGTGCTTGAGGAGGGTGCCTTCTCGGCACCCGGCGGTGAAGTACTCTATGGCTTGAACCTCGTGCACCCCCTTGCAGGAATTGCGGAGCTCGGCCCAACGCGTGAGGTAGTCGCGAGTTGATTCGGTGGGTCCTTGAACGCACAAGGAGAGCTATCGGGGCTTGGGAGCCTGCTTGTAGGTGCTGGTGAAGTTGCGGATGAAGGCATGTGTGAAGTCTAGCCAGCTGTTGATGCTGTAAGGCTTGAGGCTATTGAGCCAGGTTCGCGCCGTGCCTTGGAGCATGAGGGGACATACTTCTCGGCAACACGTCTGTTGCCGTTCGCTATGCTAACCGCAGTGGAGTAGTCGATCAACCAATCCTCTGGCTTCACAGAGCCGTTGTACTTAGGCGTGTCTCTTGGGGCGAGAACCCTTTGGGGAAGGGCTCGTCGCGGATCACGGGGGCGAAGCAAAGCGGCCGACATCGTATTCTTCTTCAGCGCCGAGATCGCGCTAGGCGGTCGATCCGATGGCGGGCGTCGTTCGCCGACTCCGCGGCGGCCTAGTCGGCCGCTGAGAGTCGGATGCGTGACAGGCGGCGGGGTGGAATATCTCTCCCCACGAGGCGGAGGAGGAGGCGGATTGCCTCGTCGCTCCACGGCTCGAGGGCGGCCTTCTGCGCCGCGCTCGATGGAGATCCGGGTTCGGCTGCGGCTGGCGGCCGGCTCCTTTTCTTGCCGCGCACGGGTGTTGCCCGCAGTCGGCGTCCGTGACGTCGCGCCGTGCTCTCGGCGTGGGGGAGGACTTTCTGCGCGGACGCCGGCTTCGTGCTGTTGTGCGGCTGCATCGATTAGCTGCTGATGCGTCTGGTCATGTGGGGGAGCTCTTCGGCCCCCATTCCATTCGGCTTCGTCTCTGACGCTGGCGGGCAGCGTGAGGATTCTCGGCGTGGCATAGACTGGGTGGTCTGCTCCCAGCATATCTGCGATGGCTGCGCCACGCTTCTAGATGACGCCAATTCGGCTCGGCCTGTCAGGAGGTAGCGTGCCAAAGGCTGCACGGTCGACTTCGTGCTGGTGAGCCTTAGTGAGGCGCCTCATGGAGGCTATTTTCTGGCCCTCCGCAATGAGGGCGAGGCGGCGTGCCTCCAGTGTCTCGGCGTCGGCCGGGAGGGGGACGGACAAGTCATGGATCGCCGCCTGCAGGGCGTCATGGGCGTTCTCGCCAGAGGCGACGCCGTGGCTGATGACCAGCACCTCGGTGATGGCGCTGCCACAGCTGTCGGCTCGGGGGTGCGGGTCGTTGAAGATCACAACATTGGTGGGAAAAGCGTCAAGCGATGCCGTGTCGGAGTCGACAAGCATCGGGTTGGTGGAGCCAACCGACTCCAAATCTACAGCAGGCTCGCTGGAGACGTGGAGTTGGTCGAGGAGGCTGACGAGGTGGCTCTCGAGGCAGCCTGTGCCCGCGTCGGAGGCGGGCTCGTCGGAGATGCGAGCGTCGCCAAGAAGATCGGCGAGGCAGCTCGCCGCGCAGGCGTCGGTGACGCCTCAAAGCACGTTGGGGCAAGCACCATCGGGCGTGCCGGCTGGCTACGCTCGCTGGGAAGGAAGAGGGTTCCCGTCCAGAACAGGTCTCCGAACGACGGTGCACCTGGCCCCATGGTGGGCGCCAAATGTCGGGTGGTAGGTGCGACATATGCCAACGGGTGGCTTATCATTGTGGGAGCCAATAAGACGTCGCCGGTGCCTAGAAATGGGATGAGGTGAAGACATGCACGCGGGCGAATCTTACCTAGCTTCGGGGCTCTCCGTGGAGATAACACCCCTACTGCTCCTCTGCGGGGTCTCCGCATGATCACTAAGTGAACAAGTAGCTACAAGAGGCTCCTTGAGCTGTTCTGGTGAGAGGAAGAAGAAGGGCACGGCTAGCTCTCCTCTTCCCTCTATGTGGTGTCTAAAACTCTAAGAGATCAACCCTTTGCATGGGCATACAGGGGTTTATATAGGCCTACCCCGGTACAATGAGTAGTCCGGTGGGCGGGCCCTAGCCGTCGGTGTCTCGCTTCATGGCTTCTCCCATGACGGCATTGGGGGGCCCGCCGATTGGTGGGTCCCGCCCGGCTACCGGCTTCTGGTCGACAAGCTGGCCCCACCGCTAGGGAGCCTTGCCGGTGGCTGGTTCTTGTTGCCTCACTCGATGATGAGGGCTTTGTCGAGGTAAGCATGGCTCTGAGTGCCGCCCGCTTTGGCGGCGATCACTGTAGCCTTACCTCATCTTGTCTCCTTAATGAGGCACCTCCTTCGAGGGAGGGAGCAAGCTGGCTATGAGGAGCCGGCCATATCTCAGGCCGACTGGAGGAGGCCTGGCCGCCTTCGGTGTAACGCCCCGGATTCGATGCGCCAGGTGTCCGTCAGTTATTCGCCGTCGTTGCCATGTCATGTGCTTGCGTGTCTCTCTTTGCCATGTCATCATCTGCATTTTATATCATGTCATCATGTGCATCGCATTGGCATACGTGTTCGTCTCATACATCCGAGCATTTTTCCCGTTGTCCGTTTTGCAAACCGGCACTCCTATGTCTCCCGGCGCCCCCTTTTACCTCTTTTTGTGTGTGGATATTAAACGGACTCGGAATGGACCGAGGTTTGCCAAGCGGCCTTGGTATAGCACCGGTAGACCGCCTGTCAAGTTTCGGATCATTTGGAGGTCGTTTGGTACTCCAACGGTTAACCGGGCAACCGTAAAGCCCTCTTTTGTTTGCAGCCCAACACCCCTTCCAAAGTGGCCCAAAACCCACCAAACTCCCCTCCATGCTCTCGGTCGTTCGATCACGATCGCGTGGCCGAAAACCGCTCCTCATTTGGACTCTCCTAGCTCCCAGAAATCTATTTATAGCACCCCTCCCCCGAAATTTCGCGCAGTCCAAACCCTAGCTTCGTCCTCCTCGCGCCGCCGGACATGTCCATCCGCGCCGGACATGTCCGCCGGACACGTCATCCCGGCCAATCCGGTGCTGCCACGTCGCCCTGCCGCCGCCGCCAGCCACTCCCACGCCGCCACCTCACCCGGCCCGCGTCTCTCTCTCTCCTCCCGCCCGCGGCGGAGCCCATCAAAGGCCAGGCCGAACCGCCCTGCTGCTGCCGGCCGCGCCGCTTGCCGCCGGTTAATCCCTTCATGACCTCCGTCGCCGCCCGTCGCCGCCTGGCGAACTCCGCCGCTTCGGCCGCGCCTCGGGAGTCGGCTCACCACCGACGACCGCGGACCCAGCGCCAGCGCCTCGCCTCTCCTCGCCGCCTGGGCCGTGCCGTGCCCAGCGCGCCGCGCCGAACGCCCGGCGCCGCCGCCGCCGGCCGACCCGCCTCGCCCGGCTCCCTCGCTTCCACCATGGAAGCGGCCGCCGCCCCCTCTGCCTCCAGCGGAGCTCCTCCGCCCGCCGTCCCAGTGGAGCCGCCGGTGCCGTCGCCGCCCGGCCCTCCAGCCACCGGTGTCGTCTCGCCAGCTGCTGCTGCCAGCGCCGCCCCTCGCCGGATCCGGTCGGGTGGGATGAGATCCACCCGACCACCGATCCAAACGCGCCCGGACTCTGTCCCGATCTCGCCATCCCGCACAACTCCATCCCGTTGACTTTTCGAGAGGGTAAAAAACTGCTAAGTCCCGAATCTGTGATTATTTTGTTGCATTTTCATCGCATTATAACTCTGCATCCGCAGCTCCGTTTCATGCGTATAATATGTCATATTGTTCGTCTCGAAGAGCAGAGCATTTCATCTCATTGCAGTATTTTCATTTGAGATCATATTAATGCCCGAAATGCTGTTAGAAGAGTGCTATGTGATGTTAGTTTCTGTTTCTTAACAGAACATGCACTTTTGTCATTTTTGCCATGATTGATGTGTGCACCCTATGAACTTGAGTCCTACATGTGTTTTGTAATATGCCATGCCATATTTACAGGGGTGTATGCCATGTATTTTTGTGATCTCTGTGGTGACTAGCACAAGCATGCAAACTAGGCTTCATGATGTTACTGATTTCAGCCCTGCTTACTGCGATATTTTTATGCCATGTTAACTTGATGCTATAGAGAGATCCATGCATATTTTGAGATACTTCAATAAGGATGTTTTGTTAAACATGTCTTGCTATATCCATCCATGCCCTTGTTTGCAATTATGGAGTGCCATAGCTTGAGTCAATCGAGCTCTACTTTTTCTATAAAATGTTTCCTGGCAGATTGTTTACATGTTATTCAATTTTGCCAAGGTTGTTGTAGTTGATCCGTGTATGCTATGATGTTGTTCTTGCCATGTATAGCTTCTATGCCATGTCTTGTTTCTGTGAGTTGCCTTGCCATGCCATGTATTGCTCTGTGGTGAGTGGTTCAAGCTCACCAACATGCCTACTTATCGTTGTTTCTGCCATGTATGAATCTGTAATATAACTGGCCATGTTTACATGAGTGCCATCATATTTTCTGATCCTTTTTGGCTCATGGTCAGTAAAGGACTTTTGTTCTATGCTTTGAGTAGATTCATGCCATGCCTTTGTTTGCCATGATAAGTTCCTGTAGCATGTTGTTTGATAGCTCTAAACATTGCAACCTGATGTTATTTCCTGATAAGTCTGAAACTGTTATTATTTGCAATCTTGCCATCTGTTTTTGAGCATGTTCTAGTGATTTATGGAGATAGCTCAGTGTTCATGTTTTGTAATGCTTTACCTGTACATCATGACCATGCCTTTTGTTATTGCATTGTGGTACTGTAGCATGTTGTTTTGATGCTTGCAATATGCCTAGTTGCTGTTTTGGACAGATTGTTGTCATGACTTGTATAGGGTGTATGTGTTGAACCGTTGCTCCGTTTTGAGTGTGCTCTATATGGAACTTGTTTGATTTTGCATGTAGTTTCATATTATCATGTTGCATCCTTGTTTTGAGGTGTTTGCTTGATGTTTGTATGCATTTTGCATCAATGCCATGTTTATCTTGTTTTGCTCATATCTTCTAGGCCGTAACTCCGAATTAAATGAACTTTATATGTAACTTGACTAGAATTTCGTGTAGATCATCGTGGTGCATCTTAACTTGCTGTTTAACAACTTGAACATAAGGTTTATTCAGATCTGGACCAATTTCGAAATAATGCATATGAGGGCTTACTGGAATTGTTATATGTTGTTTCCGGCCTCATTTAAACTTGCCTTGATGTGTTGCTCTTGTTTGCATCATCTCTTGCCATGAGTAGCTTTATCTAGATTTGTCATGCATCATGTTTGTTGTGCATCATGCCTTGTTCATGTGTGGTGTGTTTACTATGTTGTATGCTTCTTCTTGTTACTTCCTATTTCGTTGCGATCGTGAGGATTCGTTCGTCTACGCTTGGTTTGTCTTCGTGGCTTCATCTTCTTCATGGACTCGTTCTCCTTCCTTGCGGGATTTCAGGCAAGATGACCGCTACCCTGGATCTCACTACTATCATTGCTATGCTAGTTGCTTCGTTCTATCGCTATGCTGCGTTACCTATCACTTGCTGCTCAAGCCATCCCAAATTGCCATGTCAGCCTCTAACCTTTGACACCTTTCCTATGCAAACCGTTGATTGGCTATGTTACCGCTTTGCTCAGCCCCTCTTATAGCGTTTCTAGTTGCAGGTGAAGATGAAGTTTGTTCCTTGTTGGAACAAGGAGATGTTGTTCCTTGTTGGAACATGTTTACTTGTTGGGATATCACAATATCTATTGTTTAATTTAATGCATCTATATACTTGGTAAAGGGTGGAAGGCTCGGCCTTATGCCTGGTGTTTTGTTCCACTCTTGCCGCCCTAGTTTCCGTCATATCGGTATTATGTTCCCGGATTTTTGCGTCCCTAACGCGGTCGGGTGATTTATGGGACCCCCTTGACAATTCGCTTTGAATAAGACTTTTCCAGCAAGGCCCAACATTGGTTTTACCATTTGCCTCACCTATGCCCTTTTATTTCCCTTGGGTTTAGGGCCGAGGGTCATCTTTATTTAGCCCCGGGCGGTGCTTCTTGAGTGTTGGTCGAACCGAGCAACTTCTTGAGGCCACTGCAGGGAAACTTCGAGGCTTGGTTTTACTCGTAGCTTGACTTATCCGGTGTGCCACGAGCGAGTACGTGCGACTCCTATCGGGATTTGTCGGCACATCCGAGCGGCTTTGCTGGTCTAGTTTTATTCTTTGTCGAAATGTCTTGTGGCAGGATTCGAGACTGATCGGGTCTTCCGGGAGAAGGAATATCCTTCGTTGATCGCGAGAGCTTATCATGGGCTAAGTTGGGACACCCTGCAGGTATAAACTTTCGAAAGCCGTGCCAGCGGTTATGTGGCAGATGGGAATTTGTTAATATCCGGTTGTAGTGAACTTGAAGCAAACTCTTCTAAAATACACCAACCGTAATGCGTAACCGTGAGTGTCTCTTTTGGGGTTGATCGAGAGGAGAACACGGTTTCGGGTTATGTCGGCGTAAGTAGGAGTTCAGGATCACTTCTTGATCATTACTAGTTGACGACCGTTCCTTTGTTTCTCTTCTCGCTCTCATTTGTGTATGTTAGCCACCATATATGCTTAGCCGCTGCTGCAACCTCACCACTTTATCCCTTCCTTTCCCTTTAAGCTTTGCTAGTCTTGATACCCATGGTAATGGGATTGATGAGTCCTCGTGGCTCACAGTTTACTACACCACCAGTTGCAGGTACAGGTTGTGTGATGATCATGACGCGAGAGCGATGCTTGCTTGTCTTCTTCTTCTGCTTCTTCGATCAGGGGATAGGTTCCTGGTCGGCAGCCTGGGCTAGCAGGGTGGATGTCGTTTGAGCCTCTGTTTATGTTTCATCCGTAGTCGGATGTTGTTCTTGTATATGATGTTGATGTATTCTTGTGGCATTTGTGCCTTATGTATGTATCCCCATCTATTATGTAATGTTGATGTAATGATATCCACCTTGCAAGCATTTCAATATCGGGTCTATCCTTGGTGGGACCTTGAGTTCCTTTTGGATAGGGTCGCATATTAGGCGTGTTTGATCGGTATCTCTCGACTAGAGGGCCCGCCACCCATGAGCCGTCTTGACAACTTTGGCGTGTGTGACATCATGGTCAACATGGCATGATCAGCGCCGGATGGGTGATAGCCACCCGTCACGAACACTTTGTGGCCATCTGGCGCTCTGGGATTCAGGGGTGGCAGGCTTCACTGTAGCCACGCCCCGTCTCATCGCCGTTATGTGGGTGCAAAGTTTGAGGGTGCGGTCTTGGCCGCCTGCTGGGGGGCCGGCTTCTTGGAGTCGGCCTTCTCGTGGCCGGCTTCTTGGAGTCGGCCCTCTGGTGGCCTTCCTCCTGTGGATCTAGGGTCGGGCCGCCTCCCGGTAGCCGGCCTGAGAGACAGCCGGTCAAGGGAAGGCGGCCCTGCATCTTGGATGCTTGAGGGCTCGATCGGCCTATAATTTTACAGAAGTGTCAGGGGAAGCCGGCTAGGCTACCCGTGGTCATTTACTCCGACAATTCTTCCCTCTGAGAACACCCTTACGGACCGCCCGGCGGACCACCGCCCCCACCGCTGTGTTCCTCCGCCACCCCCACCCCCCCCCCACCACCGTCGAGTTTTCTTCATTCGGCGAGGCCCCACAACCACCGAGCCCCTTCCATCGCACCGCGAACTCCGTGACACTGAAAAATCGGTGACCCAATTTTGAAATTTAGTCTCTGTGATTTAACTAGTGTGGAATATAAAGGGGAAAAGCATAAGCATTGGGAGTATAGTGTTGAGCGTGCCATGGCGGATCTGAAGGTGCAAACCGGACAAAGGCAACCGCAACCAAGACAAGAAATCGAGTAAGCGATGTCGATCTATTTTCTTGCTGCGATAAATAAGTTGAGCGAATCTGAAAAAGTACCGCCTACAGTGCGGCGCCGTGTACGATCTGCTGAGAATTTGCGGTGCTGCGGTAGCGATGGCTGTCGGCGGTGTGGAAGCAGATCTAGGAGGGTAGGCGGTGCGGCGGTAGCGGTGGGCGAGACGGTCGTGGAGCGGCGCCCGGCAAGGTGGACGACGGCGGGGATGAAGCGAGAGGGCGGGATGCAAGGATCGGTCGAAGCCGTGGATGAGAGGTCGATCTCTTGTAATGGATGGCGGCATCGGGGTGTCGGCTCGGCATGGTGGAGGAGGACGGCGGTGGATGGGGTGGCGGACGGCGGCATACGGAGGAGGTGGGGTGGAGAGGGTGTTTTGGCGCCCACGGAGTCTGAATGGGGAAAAGGAGGTAGAGAGGAAGGGGAACCATGTATTCAGCGCTTGTCTCAAATCTGAGGAAATTTACAAACTTAGCCCCGTTTCAAATTTCTACTACATCACAACAACATTAGTCGGTTGGGGATAGGGACGGTAATCTCGCATACACCGAATATTTGCCGACGAGAGTTTGTTTTTGGCGCCCACCGTGTATGAATATCAATCGGGGAGGGAGTCGATTTCGGCCGAGGACACATTGTGTTTTTGTGCCCACCGTGTATGAATCCGGGTGAGAGGTGGTTACGTCACGTTTGGGTGAAATTACAAACCTGCCCCTATCGAAACCTATAGATATCCAGCAGATAGGCTTTGCGCGGTAGGGATAGGCAGTAGTGATTTCCATCTCGCAGATTTTGGTTTCAGGCGGTTACTGTGACTTTCCCCGCTTCGTTCAAATTTTGCAGAGTGCAAGTTTACCGTGCCAACTCAATTCGAATCCCGTTTGTATTCTATTTTTTTCGGGCGGGATCCATTTTCAATTGGAATTACATTCTATATACATCATTTTTATATATACTTTCAAAAGCACAACACCATTTCTACATAGATATGGTTTAAAAATGGCATGATCTCAGATTCATAAGGTTGTATCCATCAATTTGGATTTTCAAATATTTAAAACCACTTTATGTTGAAATCCAATGTATGCATTCCTCACTAACTGTCTCCAATTAATGTGTGTTTCATGCGGGTTTTTTTACTTCTCAAACATGTATAATGTGTTTCACACACGCAACATATAGTGTAATCCCGTTTAGACATTAATTGCATATAAACCATGCATTGTTTGTAATTTATGAATCTATGGATCACCAATATTGATAAACTATATAACATTACACGTGTGCCCAAATTCAAATGAATATGCATGTTTGATACACCAATTTGCGTTATGATATTATCGATGTAGTGATCTCCAGTTTAAATATTTAAATCCCCTTTAATCCGGATATTCGTCTCATATAGCTATCACTAATGCTTATATAGGACTATCTCTCTAGATCTATACGTGTTCATCGTCTCTCAGGTATCTCTCGTGCTACCTGTATGTCGACAATGATCTTTTATCTTCGTAACACACTGACGTTACTCTCTCCCTCGACCTTCATCACTCTATCTCTCTCTAAGTATATCTCGCTCCCTGCTATGTGTCTCTAACTATGATTCTCCATGTGGAATCTCTTTCTCTCACACAAACACAAAACTTTGTCTCCGGGGTCTCATTGCTCTCTACTATTCCCATGTGTGCCACTCGACACCCCTCATCTGAGATGTATTTCGCTCCTTAGATATGAGAACCTCGACTCTTCCTCTTCAATATCTCTTTCTCACACACAAACACAAACTATGTCTCCCAGGGTCTCATATTTCTCCATTGTTCTCTTGTATGTCGCTCACACACACCCTCTCTCCCTAGAGATATCTTGCGTTCCCTCGTATGTCTCTCTAGCTATCACTCTCGTTGTGAAATATCTTTCTCTCTCGTAGACACAATACTCCGTCTCTCTAGATCTCATTTCTCTCTGATATCTGTTTGTATGTGACTCACATGCACCCTCTCTCTTTCTCTCTCACACCCACACACATAACCCAGCCTTCTGATCCACTCGACTCCTATCTCTAACGCACACTAGCTAGTATCTTTATCTTTCTATTTATTTGTTTCTCCATCAACCTTCTTTCTCGCCCTCACTCTTGATTCCTATCACGCACACTACATATGTTTCTCTCTACATGCAGTCAAGTGCCCTCTCACACACATATATAACTTCACCCTTTGAACCACCCGACGGTCATCTCCAACACCCAAACTAGCGGATGTCCCTCTAGCTAGCATCTCCATCTATGTATCTATCTGTAGTTTCTCCGTCAACATTTCTTTCTACTTGAGTCTTGCTTCCTATCACCCACACTATATATGTCTCTCCATACATATGCATTTATAGGTTGGTTCTTTTGCACAATCGTTGCGCCTCACTCCCTCTGCTCGCCATAGATGCATGCTCCAGCCCACGCCACTATCTCTTAAAGACAAAAACACATGCTCAATTGCCGGGCCTTCTTCCCTGCATTCTCACATGCATGCATATTGTCATACCGATCCGTCTCTCTCATGTCGTTGATCTTATGACTTACGTCTTCTTTCTTTTATCTCGATCATGTGCGCGCGCACACACACATCCCACACATATATGTATACCTCTCACACATGCACGTTCAAGGTCTCTATGTCTCCATACATAGTTAATTACCCTCAATCCTAACGCCACATCGAATCGTTCTCCTCTTTTGTGCACATAACTTCCTCCTGGATGGGTAAAACACACACTCACACTTAACAATCTCCTTCTAGCTACCCCCCGCCTCACACTCTTCCCCTATATCCCCGAAACCAATAAGACCGTCCCTTTGTTTAATTCCCACCTACATGCACCATCGATATATAGTAGTCTTCCTCGGTGTCTCTCGAACAAACACGTTCTCTCGATGTCGACTCCTCTCACGCGCACACACCTTCTCTTCCCTCTCTACGAGCATTTTCTCTCTCGCACCCCATCGTTGGTGGCCTCTGCCATACACATCACCTCTCTATGATGAAGCCATGCACACTTAAATTACATCTGCCACAGAGGACCCCGCGACACACACACACGCGCACACACACACACACACACGCACGCACACACACACACACCCCCCCACACACACTAAGACTCCATCTCTCTCTCACACACACACACACACACACACACACACGCACGCATGCACGCACCCCCCCCACACACACTAAGACTCCATCTCTCTCTCACTCACACACACAAACTAAGACTCCATCTCTCTCTCCTCTCTCTCTATCTTTCTCTCTCTCTCACACACACACACACACACACACACACACACACACACACACACACACACACACACACACACTAAGACTGCATCTCACACACACATGCTCTAGGCGGAGCATTTGTTCCTACCACCCTTCATCCAACCTTACCCGTATGATAAAGAATCACCTTTATTTACTTGCATAACATGGACAAATTCCACTTTACTTTAGTAGTCAGCAAACTTATCATCTGTACCCTTATAAAAAAACAAGTTGGCGGTGATGGTGTGCTGCCATCTTGTAATGAGACGGATGATCTATATCGAGGATAGAAAGCAAACTATGATAATTTTACAAAAGATACCCGCACCTCTCTCCACATCATTATCTCCCGCAACCTCATTGCTCAGCAATTAAAAAAGGAATAAGTCTCTGGAACAATCTAGCATGCATGGTGGCCGCTGCCGCCTACCGGCGCCGTCTATCCCCATGCCTCCGCCCATTCCGACCACCAGTCACCACCACGCTCCACTCCTCCTCACCTTATCTCTCATCTTTCATTTTTTTGATGACATTCTCGAGATACAAGTTTTCCGATAAAATTCTCGAGATATCATTAGTTTTTACACATGGGATTACTCCTGCATGGGTCAATCACAACAGGTGTTTTGTAAAAAAATGCATATTGATGTTCCGTGCAATGCACGAGAATCTTGCTTGTAATTATATAACGCAAATCACGAGCAGGAAGTGACATTTTTTGACACAACCACGTTAACATGGCCACGTAAATCACTAGCTAAAGTAAATACCATTATACTTATATCCCGATGCAAAAGGTTGAGAACATGTCCGAAGAGTAGAGTCGCACACATGCACTATATCTCTCAGAATCTCTCTCTCACACACACACCGGTTACGTGACGCCCACTTAAGCAGACACGTATGTTACAATTTGTGCACCCGCGGGTACACGTGATGCTGCGCATTTATTTAAGCCGGAAGGCGAACCCAAATAGTAGCTGCATTCATTCCCCTCCCGCCGCCTCTTCTCTGGTCGCCATTGCCCGGTAGCCATGGGCCGGCCGAAGGTAACAACATACGCCATACTCCCACTGGAGCGGCGCTTTAATATGGAAATTTTAGTAGTCATGCATGCATCTTTTTGTGCTAACACTCCTATATAAGGGTTGACCGATCGCTTCCTACGGACGTGCGCGGGCGGTGGAAGAGGAAGGAGAAGGGAAGCGGGCTGTGGAGTAACGTTTTTTACCACAATTTCTTAGGAAACTGAGTGCAATAATTGAGTAGTTTTGCAAACTACCAGTACTACACCTGAAACGGTTCAAAACCTATACTCCTGGAGCGTCAGTGCCGCATTAATGCTCGTCCAGAGCGGAGGTGACCTCTCACTGGCGCCGGCTTTGAAGTGGCGCGACGACCGAGAGAGCGCCGCTTCCCGGTGCACGCGACTGCTCCGCGTTGAGACTGGCCATAGGCCCTGTTTGGATCCATGGGTTAGAGTTAGTTTGAGCTAGTTGGGGGCTCAAATAGCCCTAAAGTATCCAAGCATGAGGGTTTAAATTGGAGCAAGTTGCACCGAACCCACCAAAAAAACTATCCCACCCAAGAGGTGCTAGCGGAGATAGTTCTCATTGGGACCAATTGAAAATCACTTTTCTCTCTCCATGAAGTGCATTATTGTCAATCTAACCCTGTCACCCAAACACCTCTTTGGCTACTGATTAGTTCAGGGTTAGTCATGAGTTAGTCTAACCTCTAGCTAAGTTAGAGTATCAAGCGGGGCAGTATAGGACATGCAAGTTGCTCAAAGCATACAGGAAAATTAAATGCGTGAAAGGATTTTTTGTTTTTGAAAGCAGAACGTGAAAGGAATTTTTTAGAATGCTCTTGGCATGTCGCTAACAAGTGATAGTTAACCGACCTCAATAGGCGGCGAAACGCCAGCCCGCCGCACTTTGATAGAGGCGAGGAGGAGAAGCGTCTGAGCTGCTGGATTACTAGAGATAGGTGTCACACGGAAGCCAAGAAATATGGTGATAGCGTGGGTTAGCCATGTACTAGTATGATGTAACTACACTGGGCTGTCATGTTTCGTACTCTTCCAGTCCACTGTGGAGATGATTGGTTAATTTTATATCGCTGAATAATATAAATATTATGAGTGCAGATGCTCCACCACGAGGTTCCTTGCTCCTTCTCGGTCGTACGGAATCTATGTTCTTCCAGCTTTGTTCATCCTTTTGCCAACACGCGAGACATCTAGCATCAAGGTGCACGTGTTATGCAAGGATCGTTCCATCTATATGAAGAACACGTGGGACTGGAACTACGAGACGGACATGTACCCAGGAGTGGACGTACGAACCTGAGTAATGTAGCGCAGTAAGTGAAGTAGAAAGGCACAAATGGTATGAACATGCGTGGCATATAGGGTGTGTTTGGTTGCGTTCTTATCTCAGCATAGTTGTTCCCTCTTCATGCATGCTCAACTCAACACCCCTCTTCATGCATGCTTCTAGTGTATTTGTGCTAAACTAGTGTGGACTCATGCACCCTCCATACACTCTACCAAACACCCAAAAGTAGGTCGAGAAGGGAACTCTTGGGCGGCATTTGTCTCTTACTATGTACTACCACTAAATGCTGTACGTGCAATGCACAGTGATGTTATGGAGTACGTGCCTAAATACTCTACTACTACTATATTAGTTGGAGGCACATATTAACTTTTATATTTGTTTACATGTATGCCCCGAGACCTTCCAACTAGACGTGTCTTTCTCTCCAGGTCGCACTTTGTATCGTTCATACCACTAAGTACTACTACGTGTGGTCTCCGACCCAGAAGTGGAAGAAGTGGAGACGCTCTACCATGCTGTTTTTTTACGCTGGGCTCTACCACGCCGTTCATGTCCCCTCCTTTCACGGCGTGTGTGACATCCAGACGTGCCGTGTTTGGCACCCTTCGTCGTAAGAGTTGAAACGCTAGCATTCATCAGAAATAAAAAATAATTATTAATCGGCAGTGATACTATTTTTTTGCGAACCAATTGTTGGGGAACGTAGTAATTTCAAAAATTTTCCTCACGATCACGCAAGATCATGGTGATGCATAGCAACGAGATGAGAGTGTTGTCTCACGCCCTCGTGAGACCAGCAGCGGAAGCGTTGACATAGCGTAGAGGAAGTAGTCGTACTTCTTCCCGATCCAACCGATCCAAGTACCGAGCGACGGCACCTCCGAGTTCTGCACACGTTCAGCTCGATGGCGTCCCTCGAACTCCGATCCAGCCGAGTGTTGAGGAGAGTTTCACGTCGACCGACGGCGTGGTGGCGATGATGATGTTCCACCGCGCAGGGCTTCGCCTAAGCTCCGCAGCGGTATATTCGAGGTGTAGTTTGGTGGAAGGGGCACCGCACACGGCTAAGGAACGATCTCAATGATCAACTTGTGTGTCATGGGGTGCCCCTGCCCTGTATATAAAGGAGGGAAGGGAGGGCTGGCGGCCAAGGAGAGGTGCGCCAGGGTGTCCTACTCCTACTAGGAGTAGGATTCCCCCAAATCCTAGTCCAACTAGGTTTCCCAAGTGGGAAGGGAGAGAGAGGCGCCCCTTCTCCTAGTCCTAATAGGACTAGGGAAGGGGAAAGTGTGACCAGCACTATGGCCCCTTTTCTTTCCCACTAAGGCCCATCATGGCCCATTGACCCCGGGGTTCCGTAACCCTCGGTACTCAGTAAAATTCCCAATTTCACCGGAGTGATTCCGAGTCCAAACATAGGCTTCCAATATATCAATCTTTATGTCTCGACCATTTGAGACTCCTCGTCATGTCCGTGATCTCATCCGGACTCGAACAACCTTGGTACATCAATATCATATAAACTCATAATAAGCATCATCGAAGCGTTAAGCGTGCGGACCCTACGGGTTCGAGAACTATGTAGACATGACCGAGACACCTCTCGGTCAATAACCAATAGCGGGACCTGGATGCCCATATTGGCTCCTACATATTCTACGAAGATCTTTATCGGTCGGACCGCATAACAACATACGTTGTTCCCTTTGTCATCGGTATGTTACTTGCCCGAGATTCGATCGTCGGTATCCAATACCTAGTTCAATCTCGTTCTTGGCAAGTCTCTTTTCTCGTTCCGTAATACATCATCTCACAACTAACACATTTAGTTGCAATGCTTGCAAGGCTTATGTGATGTGCATTACCGAGAGGGCCAGAGATACCTCTCCGACAATCGGAGTGACAAATCCTAATCTCGAAATATGCCAACCCAACATGTACCTTGGAGACACCTGTAATGTACCTTTATAATCACCCGATTACGTTGTGACGTTTGGTAGCACCCAAAGTGTTCCTCGGGCAAGCGGGAGTTGCATAATCTCATAGTCATAGGAACATGTATAAGTCATGAAGAAAAGCACTAGCAACAAACTATACGATCAGGTGCTATGCTAATGGAATGGGTCATGTCAATCAGATCATTCAACTAATGATGTGACCTTGTTAATCAAATAACAACTCCTTGTTCATGGTTAGGAAACATAACCATCTTTGATTAACAAGCTAGTCAAGTAGAGGCATACTAGTGACATACTGTTTGTCTATATATTCACACATGTATTATGTTTCCGGTTAATACAATTCTAGCATGAATAATAAACATTTATCATGATATAAGGAAATAAATAATAACTTTTATTATTGCCTCTAGGGCATATTTCCTTCAGTCTCCCACTTGCACTAGAGTCAATAATCTAGTTCACATCGCCATGTGATTTAACATCAATAGTTCACATCTATATGTGGTTAACACCCATAGTTCACATCGATATGTGATTAACACCCAAAGAGTACTAAGGTGTGATCATGTTTTGCTTGTGAGATAATTTTAGTCAACGGGTCTGTCACATTCAGAGCCGTAAGTATTTTGCAAATTTCTATGTCTACAATGCTCTGCACGGAGCTACTCTAGCTAATTGCTCCCACTTTCAATATATATCCAGATTGAGACTCATAGTCATCTAGATTAGTGTTTAAAACTTTCATCGACGTAACCCTTTACGACGAACCTTTTTTTTTTCCATAATCGAGAAACATATCCTTATTCCACTAAGGATAATTTTGACCGCTGTCCATTGATCTACTCCTAGATCACTATTGCACTCCCTTGCCAAACTTAGTGGTAGGGTATGCAATAGATCAGTACCTGACATGACATACTTTATAGAACCTATGGCTGATGCATAGGGAATGACTTTCATTCTCTTTCTATCTTCTGCCGTGGTCGGGTTTTAGAGTCTTACTCAATCTCACACCTTGTAACACAGGCAAGAACTCTTTCTTTGACTGTTCCATTTTGAACTACTTCAAAATCTTGTCAAGGTATGTATTCATTGAAAACTTATCAAGCGTCTTGATCTATCTTGATGCTCAATATGTAAGCAGCTTCACCGAGGCCTTTCTTTGAAAAACTCCTTTCAAATACTCCTTTATGCTTTGCAGAATAATTCTACATTATTTCCGGTCAACAATATGTCATTCACATATACTTATCAGAAATGCTGTAGTGCTCCCACTCACTTTCTTGTAAATACAGGCTTCTCCAAAAGTCTCATATAAAACCATATGCTTTGATCACACTATCAAAGCGTTTATTCCAACTCGAGATGCTTGCACCAGTCCATAGATGGATCATTGGAGCTTGCACATTTTGTTAGCATCTTTAGGATTGACAAAACCTTCTGGTTGCATCATATGCAACTCTTCTTTAATAAATCCATTAAGGAATGCAGTTTTGACATCCATTTGCCAGATTTCATAAAATGTGGCAATTGCTAACATGATTCGGATAGACTTAAGCATCGCTACAGTTGAGAAAATCTCATTGTAGTCAACACCTTGAACTTGTCGAAAAACCTTTTTGCGACAAGTCGAGCTTTGTAGATAGTAATACTACTATCAGCATCTGTCTTCCTCTTGAAGATCCATTTATATAATATGGCTTGCCGATAATCGGGCAACTCCATCAAAGTCCACACTTTGTTCTTATATATGGATCCCATCTCAGATTTCATGGTCTCAAACCATTTCGTGGAATCTGGGCTCATCATCGCTTCCTCATAGTTCGTAGGTTCATCATGGTCCAGTAACATGACTTCCAGAACATGATTACCGTACCACTCTGGTGCGGATCTTACTCTGGAAGACCTACGAGGTTTGGTAGCAACTTGATCTGAAGTTTCATGATCATCATCATTAACTTCCTCACTAATTGGTGTAAGAATCATGGAACTGATTTCGTGATGAACTACTTTCCAATAAGGGAGAAGGTACAATTACCTCATCAAGTTCTACTTTCCTCCCACTCACTTCTTTCGAGAGAAACTCCTTCTCTAGAAAGGATCCATTTTAGCAACGAATGTTTTGCCTTTAGATCTGTGATAGAAGGTGTACCCAACAGTTTCTTTTGGGTATTCTATGAAGACGCACTTCTCCGATTTGGGTTCGAGCTTATCAGGTGAAAACTTTTTCACATAAGCATCACAACTCCAAACTTTAAGAAATGACAGCTTAGGTTTACTGCTAAACCATAGTTCATACGGTGTCATCTCAACGGATTTAGATGGTGCCCTATTAAACGTGAATGCAGCTGTCTCTAATGCATAACCCCAAAACGATAGTGGTAAATCGGTAAGATACATCATAGATCGCACCATATCCAATAAAGTGCGGTTACGACGTTCGGACACACCATAACATTGTGGTGTTCCAGGTGGCGTGAGCTGTGAAACTATTCCACATTATTTTAATTGAAGACCAAACTCGTAACTCAATTATTCATCTCCACGATCAGATCGCAGAAACTTTATTTTCTTGTTACGATGATTTTCCACTTCACTCTGAAATTCTTTGAACCTTTCAACTATTTCAGACTTATGTTTCATCAAGCAGATATACCCATATCTGCTCAAATCATCTTGTGAAGGTTAGAAAATAACGATACTTGCCACGAGCATCAACACTCATTGGATCGCATACATCGGTATGTATTATCTCCAATAAGTCAGTAGCTTGTTCCATTGTTCCGGAGAACGGAGTTTTAGTCATCTTGCCCAAAAAGCATGGTTCGCAAGCATCAAATGATTCATAATCAAGTGATTCCAAAAGTCCATCAGCATGGAGTTTTATTCATGCGCTTTACACCAATATGACCCAAACGGCAGTGCCACAAATAAGTTGCACTATCATTATTAACTCTGCATCTTTTGGCATCAATATTATGAATATGTGTATCACTACGATCGAGATCCAACAAACTATTTTTATTGGGTGTATGACCATTGAAGGTTTTATTCATTTAAACAGAACAACAATTATTCTTTGACTTTAAATGAATAACCGTTCTGAAAACTATTTTCATTGGGTGTATGACCATCGAAGGTTTTATTCATTTAAATGAACAACAATTATTCTTTGACTTTAAATGAATAACCGCTTTGCAATAAACATGATCAAATCATATTCATGCTCAACGCAAACACCAAATAACATTTATTTAGGTTTAACACTAATCCCGAAAGTATAGGGAGTGTGCGATGATGATCATATCAATCTTGGAACTACTTCCAACACTCATCGTCACTTCCCTTCAACTAGTCTCTGCTTATTCTCAACTCCAGTTTGAGTTACTAATCTTAGCAACCGAACAAGTATCAAATACTCGGGGCTACTATAAACACTAGTAATGCACACATCAATAATCTGTATATCAAATATACTCTTGTTCACTTTGCCATCCTTCTTATCCACCAAATATTCAGGGCATTTCGCTTCCAAAGGACCATTTCCTTTGCGGTGTAAACACTCAGTTTCAGGCTATGGTCCAGCTTTGGGCTTCTTCGCAAGAGTGACAACTTACTTGTCTTTCTACTTGAAGTTCCCTTTCTTTTCCCTTTGCCCTTTTCTTGAAACTAGTGGTCTTGTCAATCATCAACACTTGATGCTCTTTCTTGATTTCTACCTTCGTCGATTTTCAACATCACGAAGAGCTCGGGAATCTTTGTCGTCATCCCTTGCATACTATAGTTCATCACGAAGTTCCAGTAACTTAGTGATGGTGACTAGAGAATTCTGTCAATCGCTATCTTATCTGGAAGATTAACTCCCACTTGATTCAAGCGATTGAAGTACCCAGACAATCTGAGCACATGCTCACTAGTTTGAGCGATTCTCCTCCATCTTTTAGCTATAGAACTTGTTGCAGACTTCATATCTCTCAACTCGGGTATTTGCTTGAAATATTCACTTCAACTCCTGGAACATCTCATATGGTCCATGACGTTCAAAACGTCTTTGAAGTCCCGATTCTAAGCCGTTTAAGCATGGTGCACTAAACTATCAAGTAGTCATCATATTGAGCTAGCCAAACGCTCATAACGTGCACACCTGCTCCCGCAATAGGTCCATCACCTAGCGGTGCATCAATGACATAATTTTTACGTGCAGCAATGAGGATAAACCTCAGATCACGGATCCAATCCGCAATATTGCTACTAACATTTTCAATACAATTTTCTCTAGGAACATATATAAAAACACGGGGAAGCAACAACGCGAGCTATTGATCTACAACATAATTTGCAAAATACTACGGGACTAAGTTCATGATAAATTAAAGTTCAATTAATCATATTACTTAAGAACTCCCACTTAGATAGACATCTCTCTAGTCATCTAAGTGATTACGTGATCCAAATCAACTACACCATGACCGATCATCACGTGTGATGGAGTAGTTTCAATGGTGAACATCAATATGTTGATCATATCTACTATATGATTCACGCTCGACCTTTCGGTCTCCGTGTTCCGAGGTCATATCTTATATGCATAGCTCGTCAAGTATAACCTGAGTATTCTGCGTGTGCAACTGTTTTGCACCCGTTGTATTTGAACGTAGAGCCTATCACACCCGATCATCACGTGGTGTCTCAAAGACGAAGAACTTTCATAACGGTGCATACTCGGGAGAACACTTCTTGATAATTTAGTAAGGATCATCTTATAATGCTACCGTCAATCAAAGCAAAATAAGATGCATAAAGGATTAACATCACATGCAATCAATATAAGTGATATGATATGGCCATCATCATCTTGTGCTTGTGATCTCCATCTCAAGCACCGTCATGATCACCATCGCCACCGCGCGACACCTTGATCTCCATCGTAGCATCGTTGTCGTCTCGCCAATCTTATGCTTCTCGACTATCGCTACCGCTTAGTGATAAAGTAAAGCATTACAGAGCGATTGCATTGCATACAATAAAGCGACAACCATATGGCTCCTGCCGATTGCCGATAACCGGTTACAAAACATGATCATCTCATACAATAAAATTCAGCATCATGTCTTGACCATATCACATCACAACATGCCCTGCAAAAACAAGTTAGACGTCCTCTACTTTGTTGTTGCAAATTTTACGTGGCTGCTACGGGCTGAGCAAGAACCGTTCTTACCTACGCATCAAAACCACAACGATATTTCGTCAAATAGACTCCGCTTTTAACCTTCTCAAGGACCGGGCGTAGCCACACTCGATTCAACTAAAGTGAGAGAGACAGACACCGCCGGTCACCTTTAAGCAACGAGTGCTCGGAGCGGTGAAACCAGTCTCGCGTAAGCGTCACGCGTAATGTCGGTCGGGCCGCTTCATCTCACAATACCGCTGAACCAAAGTATGACATTTGGTAGGCAGTATGACTTGTATCGTCCACAACTCACTTGTGTTCTACTCGTGCACATGACATCAACGCATAAAACCAGGCTCGGATGCCACTGTTGGGGAACGTAGTAATTTCAAAAAAATTTCCTACGATCACGCAAGATCATGGTGATGCATAGCAACGAGATGAGAGTGTTGTCTACGTACCCTCGTAGACCAGCAACGGAAGCGTTGACGCAACGAGAGGAAGTAGTCGACTTCTTCCCGATCCAACCGATCCAAGTACCGAACGTCACGGCACCTCCGAGTTCTGCACACGCTCAGCTCGATGACGTCCCTCGAACTCCGATCCAGCCGAGTGTTGAGGAGAGTTTCGTCAAGACGACGGCGTGGTGGACGATGATGATGTTCCACCGCGCAGGGCTTCGCCTAAGCTCCGCAACGGTATATTCGAGGTGTAGTTTGGTGGAAGGGGGCACCGCACACGGCTAAGGAACGATCTCAATGATCAACTTGTGTGTCATGGGGTGCCCCCTGCCCCTGTATATAAAGGAGGGAAGGGGAGGGGCTGGCCGGCCAAGGAGAGGTGCGCCAGGGGTGTCCTACTCCTACTAGGAGTAGGATTCCCCCAAATCCTAGTCCAACTAGGTTTCCCCAAGTGGGAAGGGAGAGAGAGAGGGGGCGCCCCCTTCTCCTAGTCCTAATAGGACTAGGGAAGGGGGGAAGGTGCGGCCAGCACTATGGCCCCCTTTTCTCTTTCCCACTAAGGCCCATCATGGCCCATTGACCCCCCGGGGGGTTCCGGTAACCCCTCGGTACTCCGGTAAAATTCCCAATTTCACCCGGAGTGATTCCGGAGTCCAAACATAGGCTTCCAATATATCAATCTTTATGTCTCGACCATTTCGAGACTCCTCGTCATGTCCGTGATCTCATCCGGGACTCCGAACAACCTTCGGTACATCAATATCATATAAACTCATAATAACTGCCATCAAACGTTAAGCGTGCGGACCCTACGGGTTCGAGAACTATGTAGACATGACCGAGACACCTCTCGGTCAATAACCAATAGCGGGACCTGGATGCCCATATTGGCTCCTACATATTCTCTGAAGATCTTTATCGGTCGAGACCGCATAACAACATACGTTGTTCCCTTTGTCATCGGTATGTTACTTGCCCGAGATTCGATCGTCGGTATCCAATACCTAGTTCAATCTAAATTCTTGGCAAGTCTCTTTTCTCGCCCGTAATACATCATCTCACAACTAACACATTTAGTTGCAATGCTTGCAAGGCTTATGTGATGTGCATTACCGAGAGGGCAGAGATACCTCTCCGACAATCGGAGTGACAAATCCTAATCTCGAAATATGCCAACCCAACATGTACCTTCGGAGACACCTGTAATGTACCTTTATAATCACCCGATTCACGTTGTGACGTTTGGTAGCACCCAAAGTGTTCCTCGGGCAAACGGGAGTTGCATAATCTCATAGTCATAGGAACATGTATAAGTCATGAAGAAAAGCACTAGCAACAAACTATACGATCAGGTGCTATGCTAATGGAATGGGTCATGTCAATCAGATCATTCAACTAATGATGTGACCTTGTTAATCAAATAACAACTCCTTGTTCATGGTTAGGAAACATAACCATCTTTGATTAACAAGCTAGTCAAGTAGAGGCATACTAGTGACATACTGTTTGTCTATATATTCACACATGTATTATGTTTCCGGTTAATACAATTCTAGCATGAATAATAAACATTTATCATGATATAAGGAAATAAATAATAACTTTTATTATTTCCTCTAGGGCATATTTCCTTCACCAATCAGCAGTGATACTATACCACGCGGTTTCCTTGCTCCTCGATATCGGAAAGAATACTTGGTTCGCCAACATGTGGGACATCGACCATCTGATCCAATTGCCATGCACGCAGAACTCCAAGGAGAGTCACCTGTGTCGTCGCGCCCTTGATAACAATGACTAATGAGCCATCAAATCATAGGCCCACTTCCCACTTTGAAGTTGCTCGGACGAAGGAACCATCATGAATTTGTTGAATTTCGCTTGAAGAAAAACTATGCGGAAATCTTGCTAGCTACAGATGAGTTACTCCAACAGAGGCCTCCTTTCGTTCATAGGATAGGAATATGAAAATCATAGGAAGTGAGATGACATGCATCTCAATTCCTATAGAGAAAGAGATGCCATTTGATGCTTAGGGTAGGAATTTTTTCACTTAGTCTAGGCTAATGTACTGGTAATTTGCTCCAAAAACTACAGTAGTAACTAGTAGTATTGGTACATGCTCGTACTCAGACATAGACACACACACTAACTACTAGTACTACTACTTCTCACATGCTGGCCAGACGTTGTCGTTCTCCTTCCCGGCTTTGTCGGCGACACCCCACCGTGCTTGGATCTCCGCCGACATCTCCGCAGCAGTGCGTGCGTCCTTTTCTTTCTTGCGGCGGCGGGCCTCTCTTTTCTTGAGTGCTTTCTGACTTTTCCGCTCCCTCTGTGCGGCTTTGGCCGCCTCTTGCTCTACTGCCCATTCGGCCTTGGCATCTTCAAATTCCTCCCACATAGTTGTGGGATGCCATTGCTTCCCTACCATTTTGTGTGCGGTCGTGGGCGGCGAGGAACTCGGCGCGGCGGGATGCCATTGCTGCCTTACCGGTTAGTGTGCGGCGCGGTGGCATGAACGACGCTTGGTGAGAGCTCTGGGGTGGAGTGGCCGGACAACCGTATAGTGCATTGGTTTGTCAAGAGCTCAAGGACAAAAGACGAAGAAAATTTGGATTCCCCTTCAATCCTGGTCATTTATTATCGAGTAAAATGCATTGGCGGTCATCGAACTTGTCTTGATAGCTCACTTTGATCATTGTATACGAGATATGGTGATTATCTGATCCACCGCTCAGCGTATAGCTCTATATTTGTCGGTTGACCGATCAAACAGTCCGCATCGCCTCATCAGCTCGTGTTCTTTATCTATCTCGCGGGCCTACTCACAATCAAGAAAGAAATACTATAAAACCAAAATTATGCGTATGTGGGGAATCAAACCACGGACTCGTCGCTGCAACACACCCTCGTCAGCCAAATGAAAATGAAATACTTCATGTCAGACACTCACGCTCACGCTGTTAAAGCATGCTAATGCATGCACGTCGCCCTCTAAATCAAAGTCCTGCTCATGGCGCAACGCAAACGGCGAGCCCATCACCTGCGCGCCCCGGCGGAGCCTGACATTACTGTTTAGACGTTTGATGGAGGCCTACGCGAACGCCGAGCATGTATTCACCTGGCTCAACACCAACGGTCATACTCGGACCGCCTTGCTCATGTATATCGTCCATCACAATGACAATCTATAAAACAGCCTAAGCTAGAGAGGGTACTATGGTAGTATGGTACGAAGTATGTACTATCGTGCGCGACCGATCTTAGTGCCACTGCACACCAAAACCCCTTCCATCGCTAGCACGCGCTTCCCGCCTGAAACGGTCGCTGTCTCTCCAGAATGTCAATGTCGTATTCACCGGACTTAACTGCAGGTGCAATTGGTGTGTCACTAACATGCGGGCCAGATGCCCGTTGGGCCCACATGTCAGTAACCCAAACGCATCTTCAGTGAAGTCACTGAAGCAGCGTCTGCATTCACGCCCGACGAACCTACTCCGGCGCCAGTTGTCCATCCGTCTGCCGCTGCTCATTGCCATTCGCCCGCTATATTAACTTGAGCCCCAGCTCCCAGCCATAGCTAAAGACCCACGCTTATTATCCTCCGGTCCCTTCCTTCTGTCGGCACCACTTCAACCATGGCCTCCTGGCGCTCCTAAGCTCTCTTGGACGTACTGTCGTAGGAGCAAACGAAGGAGATCGCCGGCACCCCCCCGGCCGCCCTCCGCCGCCACGACCACAAAGGCGGCGCGCGTGCGTGGGCGCAGCCAGCAGCGAGGAAGAGTAGTACACGGTAGGGCGCCACCGCTCTGGTCCCGGGAAGGCCACCGCTACTCCACTCAGTCGACGCCAAGCTTGGTGGGGTAAACATCGGCGGACGATTAGCCGCTTGACGGCGACATGGACACGGAAATCTTCAGAACCTTGTGCTCCGGAGGAGGAGGTTATCGAGGCGAATGAGGAGGAGGAAAAGGCAATGGCCGGCTTTCTCGGCTTCATGGCCGGACATGGTGGTCGGGCGCCGACAATCGTTTAGATTAGGTTTACAGTAGGTTTTAGTACGGTTTGTGCGAAATATGTAATGAATTTCGTCTAGTTTGTAGGAAAAGTTTTCGAAATGTAATGAATTTCATCCGGTTAATTTGAAATTTTCTTTGTTTGCACGAATTTCGTCCGGTTAGTTCATATAGTTGTCGAAAGGTATGCGGGCACCATCGGATGGCATCCATCAGTGTCCTCGGACAGATGCCGGTGTAAATTTGTGGGCCAGCGCTGGAGATGCCCTAACTATCATGCTATAATCGCTAAGAATCCTCCATTATTTGGCAGGGAACAGTTATCCCTCGATCAAAATCAGATCCACGGTGTTTCGCACTCCTCCCGCATAAGAGTGTAAACTCTTGCTTACATAAAAATGGAGCAAGTGGACGGCAATGTAGCACGTCATATCACTCGAACTAGCCCGCCTAACGAGCGGGAAAGCACTGCCCTCCTTATTTTGTTCTGGATTTCTATCGATCGATCGCGCGAAAATGTTATGCTTCGCAAGTTCTAAAGGAAAAGGCGGCACACTTACGACTCGTACGCGTCGCAACCCCGACAGTCCGGCTCGCATGCCGCTCACCAGAGGGGACATGCATTGTCTTGCAATTTCACTGACATGTGGGACCATAATTGAATAAACTGTCGATAGCCGAAATCTAATCGCTCAGCGGGCATCGGCTGAGAAGAGAGAAACGGGGGAGGGAGAAGAGATCGCCCGCCCGCCGCGCACGGGCTCCAAGAAATATATGGTTATAATGTGAGGTGGGCCATGCTGGAGTCCGGACCGCTTCCGGAGCCCGCTCTCACCGCCCTGGCCCCTCAAGAAGCCATCTGCGCGCCGCATGCATGCATAGCAAGTAGTAATCCTTATGTGGAGGAGAGAGAGGCATTGACAAAGTCAAGAAGTGGGATCTGCAAGAGCCTATCTCTACATGTGCTCCTAGGTATAAAAAAATAATTCTAAAAAAGGCATAAAAAACAATTGTGTCTTAAAAAAGAAAGGTAAAAACATTTGAGAGGAAATAGATAGAGAGAAAGTGAGAAAAAGCTGTAACCTGGGCATTACATGAGGAAGGAGGGAGTGGTGCACATGCCAAGTTCACTGGGTTGCCGTGTTTCACACTCTTCCGTCATAATAGTGGAGACAATAGCTTTCATAAAAAATAAACAATGAATACTCGTTGCTCGTCCTCTATATAGGAAAGAATACTTTCATTTGCCGACATGTGGGACGTCGACCATCCTGGTCCACCTGCCATGCACAAAATTATCCTGGTCTACCCGTGTCAGATCGCAGCCCAACCTTTCCCAATTGTAAGTTGTTCGGATGAAGGAACCATCATGACTTCGTTGAATTCTGCTTCTTCAAGAAAACTTCTGTACCCAATATCTGCTACCACACGCGAAGATTGGGCGACAACGCACCACGTCATATCACTTTGAAACCCACTAGGCCAAACTAGCCCACCTAGGTCATCTACTATTTTGGAATGGAGGAGTACGTCTACAGCCTTTGCTATGATTTTGTGTTGCACGTTCTCTGTACTTTTGCTATGATTTTCCTACCCTATGAACCAAATGAGGCCTGAATGTATGTCGATTATTGTCTGATCGATCGCTAAGCCTACAATTTTAGGAGCTAGGGCTATTGGTCGATCGACGAGGGATAAGTATAAGCGTACCACGAGCTCATCAGCCCCAACGTTTCTCTTCGGTGAGTGTTTTGCAAGTACTATAGCTCACACAGTAGCTAGCCTACTAACACCAAGAATCATCAAATAAGCCCTGCTGATAAAATAAACAGTTCAAACTTACATCTAAGCATGCCATATATTACATCAAAAGCTGGTGAGGATACATCTGTTTCCATAACTCAGAGAGGGTTCGCATGATTCATCACATGATTCACTATCAAACAAAAGTAGCAAGATCCGCCCACACAAGACGGTGCACTAGCCCTAAGATGGTTTGATAACACACATCGTTCTGGTAATTAAACACAGGGCAATGCAAACTACCCTGAAGGATTAGCGCGACCAACTATTTCTTGTCATCGATCTCGGGCAATGACCATAGCACGGACAGCAGCATGGGAATCGACTTACGGGCGATGTCCACAGATCGACCGCGACATCGGAATCGATCTCGGGCGATGTCCACACGATGGACAACGGCATCGAATCGATCTCTGGCGATGCCAACAGGGACGGGCCATGACATCGGAATCATCAGGGCGTCCACCGCACTGCACAACCCTAACATATTAGCAAGCACATTGCAAATAATCAAAAACCACAACTATGGTAATAAGCCATTATTTTTTACCTTGTGCAGCTCACGGGGATCTCATCCCTCCAGGGCCATCTCCTCGTCCTCGATGGGGCCATCACCTTGCCGGGGAATCTGCTTCTCACGGCGACTATCTCCTCAAACTCGGTCTTGATCCTCACATAGGTGGCAACCAGAGTTCCTGGGGTAGGCACGGTGGGGCCCTTGCTGTTCTTTGAACTCTCTTTGAGGAGTTCGTCCGCCAACGTCCTCAACTCTTTGGCCAGTGCTTATTTCTTGGAGTTCTTCGTCTCCATGGGTTGGCCCACCAACATGGTCAACTCGTTGGTCGGTGCTCGCTTCCTGGAGATCGCTATCTCCAGTGGGTTGTCCGCCGGCAACTCTTTGCCTAGTGCTCCAGGATCCATCAATGAACTGACAAACAAAAATCAATCGAAAGGAAACCACAATCTCAATGAAAACGGGAAAAGAATAGGATGTGAGAATCGGTCGGTGCTTCGCAAAAAGAAGATTCTTGAAATGAAAATATAGCAGCATAACTGATTCGCCCACCTTTCGTTCGTCGGTACAGAAGAAAAATGGCAGAAGTGAGTAGCCTGGAGTGAGGTTTTCTTCAAGAAAGGGAGGAAAGGGCTTGAACGCGCGTTCCCGTGAAATGATGGTTGCTTCGTCCAGTCCAACTTGGAGGCCACCTTACCACTGCTGGTAAAGGTGTGGGTTTTGTGATATGACGAGTCATGACGGCCACACCGGGGTGACAGGTGAGTCTCGACTGTAGCACCTCGCTGTGATTTGGTGGATGGCACGCGGGCCCGGGACAGGTGAGTCATGACTGTAGCTTCTACTTACTGCTCCTGCCTTTGCATCTATGACAGGTGGGCCCAATAGGTGGTTGGCCCTCCTGTCATGCAACTAAAGGCAGGTGCAGTTAAGGCACCGTTGCTCGATCCATGAGGAGAGGCGTTGTAGTAATCAAATTTCTCGGTCTTGTACGAGTTGACGCGACACATCAAAGCACCGCACTCGATATAAGTCTTTTACACATTTCAAATGGGCTACTTCAGTATGTAGGAGTAGACATATTCTGCTTCGTATGTAGTCACTTGTTGCAATCTCTAAAAGACTTATATTTGGAAACGGAGGAGTACAACGCATGCATGCATGCCATGACTTTCCTTTTGATACTTGCATGTGTTGATTTGATGCACCTTGCCAAATTTTGACTATAAATTTAACTAACCAAATTTTCATGCATGTCACAAAAAATTACGGGGCTGTTTGGATTGTGACTATGTTTGTCTTATGTTGCCACATTATTTCTCCCACACTTGCCACACTTGGCTAACTTGAGTTGCTCAAATTGTTAGACACACTTTGGCTTGCCTAAGGGAATCTTGCCACAATTTTTGTGTCTATGACATGTGGGGTTCACTGCTAATAAAAAAAATTCTTGTCTTAGGTGTGGCTAATAAAAAAGACATATATTTAGGAACGGAGGGAGTAGAAAATATAAATAATAATGCATGTTGGGGCAACCCACGTTTCCGCTAATTTTAGTCGCGGGCTTGTTCACTATTTTTACGAGGGGGTGGTTGTTCATTTAATGGAGGGACTTGTAGTACCAGACTTGAATGATACAAAGTGCGACCTGGCACACCGTAACACCACTTGGAACAAGCGGGTAGCTATCTCAAAAAAACAATCAACAACTAAAAAAAACCGCGACCTGGCATGTAGTAGTGCACAATTTTAAACGATTGTTTTTTTACCAGGATTTTAAACGATTGTTTTGATGGAGTGAAAAAGTTAAACTACCCGATTACGTATATATAGGCTGGAGCCTCCGCACTTGCTTGCTAGGGTTACTCTATTCACACACTCTCATCCTCTCCAGATCTAAACAAGATAGGGGTAGTAACACTTCCTTTCTCCCTTAAAAAACACTGGCTTTCTATCCTCACCGCTGGTTACAGATCCGGACGTATCCCCCTCCGCCGGTGATGGGGAGGAGGGGCAGCATTTAGACCGTCGTCAACAGCGAGGGAGGAGACGCACTGCCGGCCGCACCGTTATCTCTAGCCGAGCGCCGGCGCGGAAGGTCCTCCGATCCCTTCGTTGTTGCCTGTGGGCGGATCCAGCCTCCCGCCGCCCACCTATGCACATCCCGACGACCTTCAGGTATATCTTCGTTTAAAACCGCCTTAGCTCTCCTTCCCCAGCTCGCTACGTCGCTGCATGTGCTTCATTTTCTACATCTCAGCCCCTCTCGATCGGATGGTCCAACGTCACATATTTTTCTTCTTCTATTGTTAGAGGTAAAGCTACTTCATGGAGTCGAATCTTGTACTCCCTCCGTCCGAAAATACTTGTCATTGAAATGGATGTATCTAGATGTATTTTAGTCCTAGACACATCCTTTTTGATGACAAGTAATTCCGGACGGAGGGAGTACTTGGTTCAAACAAGAAATAAAGTGGGGGTGGGGGAATTTAGTATGTATGTCGGACTTGGTACAAACAGGAAGGAAAGGGGGTGAAAGTAGTACAGACTGGTCATCCAACCGGTCTCTTGGTCGAAAAGGGAAATATACGGGTAACGCTGTACACAGTGGTATGACCAGGACTAGATTTGCTATCCACACATAGAAGTAGGTGGCTAGAGTGAACAAAAATGGGACCAACCCAGATATGTTTCTTGGATGTTTGTTTCTCGGGGCAACAAACTATGAATCACCACTTTATGCCCCTGTTTATGTACATGGTGCTGGACTGCTGGTGCACCCACTGTCCCATGCCCTTATACCAAATATTTAGGCTCCGTTCGGAATAAAGGGGCAGAAAACATAGGACATGATGAAAATAGAGGAATAGGAAAGGAATGTAGGTATAAAACTATGGAACAGCAAACCGGAGGAAACTCTCAAGAGAATGTGTTCAGATGGACTACGAAATGTACATATTTGTTTTTTTAGAGTAGCATGCTTGGCAGTATGATATGCTATTTGTTTATTCAGCTGCACAGTGACTACTCTTGTCCTCACCTCACGTACCACACATAGGTTGATTTTTTTATTCTGGCAACACAGCACAACAACCTGTCTAACGCATGGCGCGGCGCTGCCTCGGGCTTCCGCCCAAAAAATGAGCAGCGTGGATGTTTCTAATCCTATGGAATCATACTACCAGACCAGCTTTCCTATGAAACACTATTCACCTTTCCCGTGTTCCGAACGGTTGGATGGGAAAGAATACCGTAGGAATTGTGTTCCTATGAAAATCCTGCACCAAACACAGTGAACCGCACGCAGCCTTAGCTGTTCTTAATCTAATGTCCTGGTAAAAATGAAGCCATGCCACTGTTATAAGCCATGACAAGTTTAGCCAAATGTTTTTGCATGTAATTGTTTGAGACTCATTTGTTTCCTCTGTGCCTTTTTTCGCAAACAGGGATATCCAATTAAATCAGTTGCTGTTTGTGACCTTTTGGTGCCTTTGCACAAAACTCTTCTTAAAAGAAGTGACTTTTGTCTTTGTTTAAGCTGGAATGTCGAATGGAACAGTTGGTTCATTTTGGTGGAACTGCGCAAAGGGAGATCTGTGTTCCAATCCTCATCATCCATATTGGCGCCATAACCTTCCTTTAGGTAAGAATGATATTTAATGCATGTGTTCATCTCTATTTTCCATTGCCATGAGAAAATAATGTTGTTTTTACTAGTACACTTGTACTCCCTCACTGACAAAACCAATTCTGAATTAGAAGGCCAATCATGTACTTGGTTTCACCAACTGGTGAGTAGAAAGAGAAACAAAGAATGAAGAGGAAGAAGAAGAAGAATAAATAGTGCCAAGGCGATCTTGCTGAAGCCAGAGGCCTCAGTCGAGGCCATTCAAGGGCTCCGAGAACGACTACCTTACATGTGAGACGATCCTCCAGGGAGCCCTTCCACTTCTGCTATCTCACTTAATTAATTAGGAGTACTTAAGTACCACTAATTTATTGCTGCCTAATTTTCCTGTTGGAGTTAAACAAATCTTTAGTAGGACCCTATGCTGAATCATGTACGTGTGTATGTTTGTCTATGGAGGTGAATCATGTGGTTGAGCAGGGAGGGAATATTATTAGTGTCATGACATAATAGTGCTATTGTTTTGCATGTCAATTTATTGCCATTGGTTCAATGAGCTAATGTTTTGCGTATTGTCCATCATGAATTTGATGCTACTGTTTGAGTAATAAGCTAATGTCTTCCTATCCTTTCTCACTAAGCTAATGAAGGTTTCACCTTGTTCCTACTTGTGCAAACAGGGATCATGTTGTGCCAATCATACATTTTAGTGGAACTACACAAGACAATACAATGAAGCTGTATCCCAGCCGATTGCTTTAACTCTGCTGGAAGTTCTTGATAATCTGTCGATATAATCTCAACCTTTGGTAAACAAGAGTGATTTCAACCATACATTTGAAGTGCACAAAAATATATACTATTGTGTGATTCCAGTGAGTGCTTTATCATCTCTTATGGGACTACATGAATAAGCTTGTTTTCGCAGGTTGGTACGGGCCTAAGGCCTTCATCCATATTAGTTTGTTGTCATCTCTATTTGTATCGTGCTACTATCATGAGAAACTCCTTTATCTTTGCACGTTAAAGTTTTGCAACCTATGATAAATGGCAATGCTTTGAGTGTTGAGTTGAGCTAATTGGCACTGATTAAATAAACTAATACCTCTCTTTAAGCAAGGCTACTATGTTGCTAACTTTACCCATTAAGATAATGAGGGTGCTTCTATTTGTTAGTGTATGTTTCATCAACTAGTCCCACTATTACAGTAATCTCACTCTCTCAATATATGTGTCAACAGGGATGCTCGATTTTGGTGGAACTGCACAAAAACTTTGGTCAACAAATGATTGTGTCATCCACAGCCATTGGATTTATATCCCACGGCTGGCATGCACCTTCAATCTCTCGTCTTCTTCCTCCAGCGCCGCTGGGACCGCCTGGTCCGGCCTCCGGTGGCTAGTGGCTCTGCTTAGCACGCATCGCTGCGAAGCGCTACCCCACCGCCGGCTAGGCTATCCCTCCACCCCTCGACACCTCCTGTTATTCTCCACAGACTACAGCCCCACGTCGCAACAGAGCCAGTTCTAACCCTTCTCCTCCTCTCAATCTGCGACTCCACTGCCGCGTTTTCCCATCTCCGAGTCGTTCCCGTCCGGGGCCTCGTCGTCGTCCACCGCCTCGCTGCGTTCGGTGCGGCGTGGTCAACAAACGAGAGTCATCGGAAGAGGAATGTACGTGGAGAGCCTGACGGCTGGGACCCATGAGGTCCATGGTCGCACGCAAGGAAAGCTCCTCCTTATTAAGCTGAAAAAAAGATGTTTCTTCCACCTGACAGCTGGGACGCACCGGCTGTATCTTCGCACGGAAGGAAGTGCCTCCTTGTTTTGCGAAAAAATATTCATCCCGTTGACAGCTAGGACCCGTCAGATTTGGTGACTGACTTGTGGGCCTACTAAGCAGACGTGTACGCACGGCTTTGTCAACTTAATCAACAAATGATTCTAGCAGCTAGACCGTTGGATGTTAATCCAACAGCCGTGCTCCTTCTTCAACCTCTGTTCTTGCTCCTGTATCCCGTGGGCGGCACCACGGCTGTGCTGCCGCGCACCCGAACCAGTGAAGTTTCCCACTCCTCTCCATCTGCGACTCCACTGCCCCGTCTTCCCCATCTCCGGGCCGTTCCAGTCTGGGTGCGCTCGGCACGGTGTGGTCAACATGGTCAACAACCGAGAGTCATCGGAAGATGACTGTACGTGAGAGGCTGACAGTGGGGACGCACCACGCCCATGGACGCATGCATGCAACGAACACGGGGAGGTCAACATGGTCAAGGAACGACTTCCATCGGAAGTATACTGTACGTGGAGTCGTGGAGAGTCTCAGCTGGGTCCACGGCCGCAGCAAGTAAGTGCCTCCTTATTACGCGGAAAATAATGATTCCTCCAAGCGACAAAGAGGGACCTTTGGACGGGCCACCGTATTTTGCAAAAAGAAGTTTGCCCCCTGACTGCTGGGACCCACCTGACGGGCCACCGATTCGTGAAAAAATGTTCCCCATTTGTCGTCTCGGACCCGCCGGAAGTGCCTCCTTATTACGCACAAAAAAATGAACACTCCCCCGGCTAGCTGGGACCCACTTTGGTGGGAGGCTGACTTGTGGGCCTACTAAGTTGACGGGGACGAAGGGCTTTGTCAACTTAGTCAATATGAACGATTCTAGCTCCAGTGACCGTACGATGTCCATCCAACGGCCGTAGTGCTTCTTCAACCTCTGGTCTTCTTGCTCCAGCCGCCCAAAGCAGCGCCGGTCGTGCCGCATGCTCCTGTCTCCCGTGGTCGGCTGAGCTACCGCGGAGGCCTCACCGCCCCCTACTATTCCCACCGCTGGCCAGGCCCTATGGCGACGGCAGCCTCACACTGCAGCCGAACCAGCGGACCCTCGTACTCCTCTCCGCGCGGGCTTCCGATTCCGCGTCTTCCCCGGCTCCGTGCCGTCCCCTTCCTACGCCTCGTCGTCGTCCACCGCCGTGGTGCTCTCCGCGCGGCTTGGTCAACGTGGTCAAGGAACGACTTCCATCGGAAGAGTCTTGTGACGTGGAGAGGCGCATAGTGGGTCCACGGCCACAGCCCATTTTTTGTGATTTGCCAAGTAAGTCGCTTTGTCAGGCCTGTTGGGCTGCAAATCTTTCAAGACGAGGAGAGCTTTCATTCGGCTGGCCTACTCCAGTCATCTCTACAAACGACTGTTACAGCAGTATGTTCTTTCCTATGATATCATGATGGCTTGCTTATATTACTGCCAACATTTGCTGAAAAAATATTCATGCTCATAACATGCTGTTATTAAGATTGACTAAATCAAGAGCCCTTTTTTATTTGACTCCAACTTGATATGATGTTGTAGGCCGCCTGGTGTCCCTACCCTTCCTAATCCCAGAAACTTTCAAAGAAAAGCGACATGGCATTGCGGTGGTTCTGGCTCGATCGGACTGACGACGAAAGATTGATGATCGTTCGCACGCATCAACGTGTTGTTTAGCGGAATACAATCACGATCCTTTGCAAGGTCTTTGAGCAGGATCCCAGCTTCTACGGGCCTTGAGGAATTTTTGACTGGAGGCTGGTAAGTAGCCTTGGTACATGCTCTCTGTTTGTCGGACTAAATTATCCGATTAACCAGGAGATAACCGACGGCAAGGATCATGATGGCAGCGTGGTTTCATTCGTCCGGCAAAACTGTGTGTACACAGCGTACCATGCGTCTCTGCATGCACCATACCCTGATATGTGCCGCCACGCTCTGCAGCCCATAGTAGGAGAGAGGGTCGCAAGTATCAGACTTCGACCTATTTGGTGGAGTTTCCGTCGAGCACCCATCTGGTTCAAGCCGTCAGCCAATCTCCACAGCTTAATAAATAGTAACGTCTAACTGAGCCAGTGTAGTAGGATCTTTATTTAGTTTTATGCATACACTTGTTCTTTTTTGGTAGCCCTTTTGTAATGATGGATGATGTTTGGTTTGGAAGAGAGAGCTGTGTCTTCACTCTTCCGCCTGCTTATTACTTCATTGCACCCCAGTACAGTTCTTCTGCCGCTGCTGTTTTGAATGTACAATCAGTAGTATATTTCGTCTACATTGGTTGAATAAATGTGTTGTTAGAACGGCAAACACAATGTTTTGGAAGTCGTTGCACGGTTCGATCCTTTAGTGCCCGTGATCGTCATTTAAGCGCATACTATTTTTAGACTGAACACATTTTCCACTTTTTGATAACATGCAGCCCACTGATGAAGGCCCAATAGAGAAGCCCATAATTAAGCAGAAGGGAGGCTCTCACATGAATCCTGCCCAGGTACATGCTCATGGTCCCCTAAACATAAATAAGTAAATAAATAAATAAATTAATAAAGCTAAATGCTCATGCACCAGTTTTTTGGGAAAATAGGTAGCCCAGTATTTCTTTTTGAAGAATACCCAAGCTAGGCCTATTTGTTTTCTCCGAACTACTGGGCTGCAAATCTTTCAAGACGAGGAGGGATGCATTCCGGCAGGCTTAAGAGTATGGTCAATGTCTGTTAAAAGTAATATCAAAAGGGGTTAAAAATTCCAAAAAAAAAATATAGCAAATGGGATATATGTTTCTTTTTTTTGTTTTTGTTCTTCACTGATATCTTATACGTATTTCATTGGATTTAACATGACATAGTACTAATTTATTTTTAAATTTTTAGTACGGCTATTAATTTTTGGATTAAGAATATTTCGTTCCCCATAAAAAATTTGCGAATTTTCAAAATTCCCCACATATTTGGTTAATTTTTGACCTGCATGACTGACGAAAATGGCCAGCAATTCTAAAAATGGAAAACGGGCTGCATTAAATTCCATATGAATTAGAAAATGAGTAAAAATTATAAAAATAATAGCAAATGGGTTGTACATGCCACAAATTTCGAGGCTGACTTGTTTACGCAAGGCTTTGTCAGTGAACACACGATTCTAGCAGCAGTTAGTGTTGGATGTCCATCCAACGGCCGACGTGCATCTTCAATCTCTGATCTTCCTGCTCCAGCCGCCTAAACAAGTGCCGACGGGACTGCCTGCTCCCTCCTCTTGTGGCCCGCTGTGATGCCGCGTAGGATTCCCCGGCCCACCCTACTCCCTCCGCTGGCCTGGCCGCACGCAATCAACTGCCTCCTTCTGTGAAAAAATGATTCCTCCCATCGACATCGGGCGCACGGTTGGGAGGCTGACTGTGGGCCTACTAAGTTGACACGCACGCAGGCTTGTCAACTTAGTCAACAACGATTCTAGCAGCAGAATCGTTGGATTTGAATCGAACGGTCCTGCTGCTTCTTCAACCGCTGCTCTTCTTTCACCAGCCGCCCAAACCAGCGCCGGGAGACCGCTTGCTCCTGCCTCCGGTGGCGGCTGTGCTGCCGATGAGGCCTCATCGCCCCTACTACTCCCACCACTAGCTGTGCCTGCGGCGACGGCAGCCTCACACATAACCCGAACAGTGAACCCTCACACTCCTCTCCGCGTGGGCATCCACTGCCGCGTCTTCCCCGGCTCCGCGTCGTCCCCTTCCTAGGCCTCGCCCTCGTCCACCGCCTTGGTGCTCTCGGAGCGGCGTGGTCAACGTGGTCAATGAAATTCCATCGGAAGAGTACTGTACGTGGAGAGGCTGACAGCTGGGTCCACGGCCACAGCCCAGTTTTTTTGTGATTTGACTAGTGAGTCGCTTTGTTAGGCCTGTTGGGCTGCAAATCTTTCAAGACGAGGAGAGCTTTCATTCGGCTGGCCGAGAAAATGGCCCATCAGTAATGAGAAATGGGTTGTACATTTTTAAAACACATCAAACCGACGATTAGTTTCAAATATCTTTTTTTTCATTTCGAGATTTTAAATTACATTAATTTTTATGCCTGGAGAATTTGTTGGATTTTATATTGATATACATTGATTTTTAAAATTAGTTTGAAGGTGAATAGAAATTTCGGGATTAAAAACAGTTCGGACCTCACCGAAATATGCAAAATTTCGTATAATTTTTTAACCGTGGCCACAATATGGGCTGTAATGCTAACAAAAAGAATATGGGCTCCAAAAAAACCTTAATAATTAGCAAATGGGTTGTAAATTATTAGAAATAATGGCAGATGGGCTGTATGCTATTTTCCGTAGATTTGAGGCTTTCCTAAAAAAGGTTGGCGACAAGCAAAGGATTGTTGGATGGCCATCCAACGGCCGTCGTCTTCTTCAATCTCTCGCCCTTCCTCCTCCGGCCGCTCAAACAAGCGCCGGCGGGACTGCTGCTCCCTCCTCCCGTGGCGGCTCTGCTGCCAAGCAGCCTCACCGCCCCATCAGACTCCCATCGCTGGCCTAGCCATCCTCTACTCACCCACACTCGCTGTTATTCTCCGGCGACGGCAGACGAACCATAAACCCTCAGACAACAGACTCCCCTCCGTGGGAAACAACTGCCGAAGTCTTCCCTGCCTCTGTCGTTCCTTCCAGGCCTCGCTTTCGTCCACCACCTGGTGCTCTCGGCGCTGCCTGGTCAACGTGGTCAACGATCGACATGCATCTGAAGCGGATCAGACGTGGAGAGGCCGACACTGGGTCCACGGCCGCATGCAAGGAAATGCCTCCTTATTACGCGCAAAATAATGATTCCTGCACCTGACATCAGGGACCCACCGACAGGGCCTTTGTATTTCGCGAAAAAACATTACCGCCGCTGACAGCTCGGACCCACTAGCTATATCTTCGCACGCAAGGAAGTGCCTCCTTATTACGCACAAAAAAATGAATACTCCCCCTGTTAGCTAGGACCCAGCATAACGGCAGGCTGACTTGTGGGCCTACTAAGTTGATGGGGACGGAGGGCTTTGTCAACTTAGTCAATATGCACGATTCTAGCTCCAATGACCGTACGATGTCCATCCAACGGCCATAGTGCTTCTTCAACCTCTGGTCTTCTTGCTCCAACCGCCCAAACCAGCGCCGGTCGTGCCTAGTTCTCCTGCCTCCCGTGGCCGGCTGCGATGCGGAGGATGCCTCACTGCCCTCTACTACTCCCACCGCTGGCCAGGCCATCCCTCTACTCACCCACACCCCCTGTTATTCTGCGGCGACGGCAGCCTCACACCGCAGCGAACGGTGAACCTCGTACTCCTCACGCAGGGCAACCACTCCCGCGTCTTCCCCGGCTCCGCGTCGTCCCCTTCCTAGGCCTCGCCGTCGTCCACCACCCTGGTGCTCTCGGCGCGGCGTGGTCAATGTGGTCAAGGAACGGCTTCCATCGGATGTGGACTGTACGTGGAGAGGCTGACAGCTGGGTCCACGGCCGCAGCAAGGAAGTGCATCCTTATTACGTGCAAAACAATTATTCCTCCACCTGAGAGCGGGGACCCACCGGACGGGCCACCGTATTTCGTGAAAAAATGTTTGCCCCTGACTGCTGGGACCCACCAGCTACATCTTCGCACGCAAGGAAGTGCGTCTGAGAAAAAAAACGATTCGCCCCCTGACTGCTGCGACCCACCAGCTACACCTTCGCAGGCAAGGAAGTGCCTGACAGTCGGGACCCACCTGGTCGAGCGCACGTGGCGTTGTCATTCTGGTCGTGAACGGTGCGTACATATATCTTTGGTGGATGTAGGCGCGCAGGTGTCGAGTAAGCGGCGCCAGACGTGTCGAAATGGCGAGAGGAGCGCACGTAGCATGTACACGTACATACAGCGGCCAGGGTGCAAGAAAGAAAATACGACCACGTATGTGTACATACGGGCGGGGTCTCGAACGCCTACTCGCGCATACGTACGTCCAGGGCTTGTGTACATGGCTGGGTCGGAACGGAGAAACATCGTCGTCGTCGTGTTCATGGGGAGGCAACAGAATGCGTTGTGTTCATGGGGAGGCAACGGAATGTGTCGTGTTCATGAGGAGGCAACAGAATGCATCGTATTCATCGGGAGGCAACGGAACGCGTGGGAGCCAACCGGCTGGGTCAGAACGGAATGCGTGGTCGTGTTCATCGGGAGGGCTTGGACGGAACATGCGATGGAAACAAGGCTGGCGTCTGCGCAACGGAGAAGCGGACCTCCTACGGAGCAGGGTCCTGTTGATCGGGAGGGTGTGGCGCATCGCCGAAAAGCGGAGAAGCGGACCTCCTATGGTCAAAGCGGGGTCCTGTTGATAGGGAGAGGTGTGGCGTGCCGCAAAAGCAGAAGAAAGCGGACCTCCTACGGTCGAAACGGGGTCTGTTGATCGGGAGGGTGTGGTGTACCGCAAAACGGATGAAACGGACTTGTGTTGGGCGCCACGGTCAAGCAGGGGTCCTGTTCGCCGGGAGGGTGTGGCGTCGCAAAAGCAGGACTCCACGGGATCTGTTCATCTCCACCGTCGACCTCCTCCGGCCTCCACGGGCTACCATCGACCTCCTCCAGCCTCCACGGGCTTCATTCATCCAGCCTCCACCGCGCTTCTCCACCGGCCATGTTCAACCACCCTCCACGGGCATCCATCCACCGTCTACTATTCATCCAGCCCTCCACACCACGGGATCCTGTTCAACCACCCCTCCACGGGCACCCCTCCACCGTCCACTATTCATCCAGCCCTCCACACCACAGGGTCCTGTTCATCCAGAGGCAACATCGCCGCCTTTGTTCATCCACCCCCGCAACACTCACTATTCATCCCAGAGGCATATGATATTGGGTTTTGTCACAATTATCGTCATAGAAGTGTCATATGTATGACAGAAAAAAATTTCGTTCGGCCCAAAATGTCACGGATGTGTCTTTTTTTTGTAGTGCATCGACGTGGATGTACGATAGCACCACCTATCGAACCACGCCAAAAATCTCCGTGTCTACATTGCGTTCGCTCCCTCCAAACTCCTCCCCTTTACCTTCATATGCAATGATTTACATTCCGCTGCCATACTCTTAGAATTGCATGTGTAGGTTGATTGCTTGACTTGTGCTAAGTTGCTAAAATCTGCCAAGACTTGAAATTGGGAAAAGGCTAGATTTTTATTTGGTCAAGTAGTCTAATCACCCCCCCTCTAGACATACTTTCGATCCTACAAGTGGTACCAGAGCCTTGGTCTCCATTTTCCTTGATTTCCATAGCTTTTGGTGATCATAGCCTTGGTTTCACAACCTAGGAGAGTATGGCGTCTAGCGAGGGAAATTACCACCGTAGAGGTCCTTACTTTGATGGTACTAATTTTGCTAGTTGGAAGCATAAGATGAAAATGCATATTCTTGGACGTAACCCCGCTGTTTGGGCTATTCTGTGTATTGGCTTGCAAGGTGAATTCTTCGATGGGAGAGAACCGAATCGTGAAGCGACCATGGAAGAATTGAAGATGTTGCAATGCAATGCTCAAGCTTGCGATATCCTCTTCAACAGATTGTGCCCCGAAGAATTCAACAAAATCAGCCGTCTTGAGAAGTCTAAGGAAATTTGGGATACTTTGGTTCATATGCACGAAGGTACCAACTCCGTCAAGGAATCCAAATTGGATGTGCTTTAAAGTCAGCTTGACAAGTTCAAAATGAAGGATGGTGAAGGTGTCGCTGAAATGTACTCTAGGCTTGCTCTCATCACAAATGAGATTGCCGGCTTAGGGAGTGAAGAGATGACCGACAGATTCATCATCAAGAAGATCCTAAGAGCCTCGGATTATGATACCGTGTGCACTTTGATCCAAATGATGCCCAGATACAAAGATCTCAAGCCAACCGAAGTCATTGGAAGAATTGTTGCTCATGAGATGTCACTCAAGGATAAAGAAGAGCTTCACAACAAGTCTGGTGGTGCTTACAAAGCCTCATGTGATGCTCCTACATCATCAAGTGAGAAACAAGCCTTCAATGAATAATTGAGCCTAATGGTGAAGAACTTCAACAAGTTCTACAAGAGTAGAACCAAAGAAAGAAGTTCCAAGTCAAGGTCCTACAATGACAAAAGATCTTCTAGTCGTGAGCGTAATTGCTACAATTGTGGAAGACCCAGACACTATTCCAATGAGTGTACAGCTCCCTACAAAAGAAGAGAAGAATCACCTAAAAGGACAAGCAAAAGAGAAGAATCACCTCCAAGGGAGAGAAGGAGTAGAGATGATCCTTATGAACGAAGAACCTCTCATAGAAGCAAGGATTCGGAAAGGAAGGACAAGTCATCAAGGAGCTATACAAAGCGAAGACATCAAACTCATGTTGGTGAATGGGTTTCCGGCTCCGACTCCGACCATCACTCCGAGAGAAATTATCACTCTGACTCAGAATATACTCAAGATGAAGGTGTTGCCGGTCTAGCACTTGTGTCAACCAACTCCTATGACATTTTTGATTCACCAAAGGAAGGAATTGGAAGATGCTTCATGGCTAAAGGCCCAAAGGTATCACACCCCGAGTATGTTGATTTCAATAGTGATGAAGATGATTTGCTAGGTGATGATGATTTACTTGTTGACAACTCTAGTGATGAAAACTATGATGAACTTGCCATTAATCATGCTAATCAAGATAAAACGGATGATGATGATAAGAAGGAGATTGAGCGTCTAACTAAAGAACTAAACACTCTTGAGTTAGCTCATGAAACTACCTTAGAAGATCATCGAGAGCTTTTAAAGACTCATCAGAAGCTACGCTTTGAAAAGCACAACCATGAGCAAGAGCATGGATTCTTAAAAGCAATCAATGATGATCTTCGTAAGAAAAGATCTTCTTACATTGCCAAGCGTTTACTCTTGTCTACTTACATGCCACAAGTAAAATCTAGCAACAAGAGCAAGAAAGATTCTTCATCTAGTAGTAACAATAATGATGCTAAATCTAATGTTGTTGCTTATAGTAGTTCTCTTGATTCCACTAATTATTCTCTTAGCCAAGTTACACTTGAGCAAGAAAATATCTTATTGAAGGGAATTATAGAGAAAGGTGTTTACAAGAGCCTTGCCGGAAGTAAGCAATTTGAGGAAATTGTACGCAAGCAAGGAAGGCACCGGAAGAATCAAGGTGTTGGTTTTGAATGAAAGTTCAATGCCAATGGAGTTGAGTGGCAAGAATATCAATACCCCAAGACGAAATTTGTTCCTCAACTAGAGAAGTATGATCCTACTTCCTTCAAGGGGACACAAGCTCAAGATGATCTTCCACCACAAGACCACAAACAAAAAGGCAAGGACAAGCTTCAATATGAGATTGATGCATTTGAAGAAGCTCCTAAGGCCTTGGTCAAGTCGGTTCCCAAGACTACATCAAGTTCTACTTCATCAAGTACGACTACAACTCCAAGGATTTCCATCTAGTTTATGTGGATCCCGAAGAAGAAGAACTAGATAGTTCTTGAAGGTGACTCCGCCAACATATCTCACTCATATCATTTTGGTAAGAACAAGTGCAAACAACTTCCACATCTTGCACTAGTTCAAGGAGTCACAAACCCTCTTGTTGGTAAGACAAGGGACAAGGTAACGTAATGCTTTCATGGACATCATCTTGTGTGTACTTCACTCTATGTCTATGGATATCCTTGTTTGTTCCTTGTGGGACTAACCCATGTAGGTATTGAAAGTGTAACTCACTCCAATGGATTTCTCCAAATGATCTACATCAACTTTGAGCATCCACATCTTCAACATCTACATGAAGTCATCATTGACAAAACCCAAGGTTAGTTCATCCCTCTTAGGGGGGATATCACATCTAGGGGGAGCTTTACTCTAAGAATTGAGCTAAATTAACTCTAATGGCGTGAACACAACAATGCTTTATGTAAAAGTGGTAACCCCACTTGTGCTTAAACGATGAGTATGACCTACGATCAAATGTTCTCATTTGACTCCTCAATCAATATACTAGTATATAGATGACCTAGGCATCGTCAATTGCTTCATAGATGCTCGAGTTTTTGTGCATGCTTTGCCACATATTTCATTTGCCATCTTATTGTGTGAGCATGTTGATTGCATATTTTTCTCATTCGAGGACATCCATTTGTTGCTTTGATTGTTTGGCTCTTTTTTTATTTTGCCAAATGGATGCACAAGAATGCCTAAGAACTTTCTCTATCTATCTATGCTTTTCTCTTCTCAAACTCTATTCATGCTACATCACAAAGTTTGATCAAGTCAGATTCGAACCCTCTGGGTGAGGAGCACTCGGAGTCACCGATTCGTCATAGACTTAAACTTCCAAAACCTCTCTGTGTATCTCGGTCTGACCGATTCATTCGTTTCGGTCATACCGAGTTCACTGAGTTGATCTAGGTTTTCAATCTCGGTTCAACTGATTAGAATAGTTCGGTCACACCGAGTTGCAGTAACCGCTTGCGATTCTGCATCTCGGTGCCACCGAGTCATTCCACTCGGTCACACTGATAGGGTTAGGATATAAATGCCCACGGGTCAAATTTTGGAAATTTCTCCAAAACCCTTCGCCCACGCGTATCCTGCTATACCGACTCGGGTCTCTGGATCGTCCTCTCATCGCTAGCGACCTCCTGCCGCTGGTCTCCGTCGCCGTCAATGGGAATCTTCACCGCTGTTGTCGCTGTAGCGAGCTCATCGCCAAGTTAGGGTATGAGTTCGATCCTTTGTGTAATATTTACCTCCGATTCTTAGCACAAAGACAATGCCCTAATTCTTGCCATGTATGAGATTAATCTATCCAATAAGAACTTCCTTTAGTTTAGATTTGATTCGAAAATTTAGGGTTAGGTTTCCGCCGAACTCATCTCGGACCGACCGAGTTGTAGAAATCGGTCTCACCGATTTGGCTCAGGCCATTGCACTTGCAACTTTCGGTCTGACCGAAACTTGCAAATCGGTGCGACCGAGTTCAACTCTCAGTGAAACCCTAGCAATCTCGGAGTCACCGAACTGTGTCTCGGGCTGACCGATCTCACAAGTTCAAACTCTAATATTGCTTCGGTGTCACCGAGTTTAACAAATCGGTAGCACCGAAATGCTTTCTGCAGAAAACTAAAACGAAGTTTTTGACTCATTTGTTTTGCAAAATCTCTGCACTTTGTAATGCTCGTCCACTCTATCTCATCTACATCTATTCACATTGTCAGCTTTCAGTTTGCAGTGTCAACAATGTCTAATCAAAGTGACAGCCAGAACAAGTCAGAGGAGCAAGTTAACCTGAGTGAGGGCACTAGTCTGTCTGGCAGCTATGATGAGGGTAGCAGAAGCACCCCATGCAACTTGCCCAAGGCAGCAACAAGAACAAGGAGCAAAAGAAACTCTGATTCAGAGGATGAAGACTATGTTGCTACTGAGGAAGAAGTCGGCTTAAAGAAGAAAGTTGTCAAGAAGGAATTTGGTATAGCAGCTTCAACAAAGCCTGATCTGAACAAGAAGGCTCCTGCGAAGAGAGGGCCCATGTCAAAGGCCAGAGCCTCAACTCTTGAAGCCTCCAAATAAACTGTTGGAGAGGCTGCTGGTGAGGGGAAGAAAAAGAAGGAAAGGAAGAGAGGGAGAAGGTGCAAGACAGTTGATCCCATGGCTGAATTTGAGAAGCACTGTCGGAGTAATTGGACACGGATACCCCGAAGACGGTGAGACGATATTTCAAGACATCGGGGCTAGAAAAGCCCCTTAGTCCGACTGCCCGGCCGCTTCTGCCGGCTCTCCGTCCGACTGCTCTGCCCAGCCAGCTGCCGACTGCGCCAACCAGCCAGCTACCGACTGCAGCCCGAAGCGACATCGACAAGACACCGACGAGACGATCGTACCCGAGCACTATTTACGTGTCATCTCAGCCATCATGTATAGTGTCACTTGTCCCCCGGCACTATTTATGAAGTGACCCAGGGGACAAGCATGACACCCACCATGCCTTGCTCCCATACCACCACATAGCTTAGATAGTAAGCTAGCCATGCCTTTATAAAGGCACACATCCATCCATCTAGGGGATGGACTCCCACGGCCACATTCATTTGGCCACATAGACACTCATGCATACACACAAGCAAGCTAGCTAGAGCTAGCTAGCCAGGCACACACACACGCATGCATCCATGCTCATTCACAGTGGAGCTCACTCATGCCCACTCGCTAGCTAGCTCACATATACCTATGAGACAGTGAGCACTCGACTACTGCCCTCAGTCCAATACAGCTCCAGGAGCACTCTGTACTAGATATATCATATACACTCAGACCTGCAGCAGTAGGAGTATTATCTCTCCGGAGAGCTCCGAAGCTGGGTAAACCACCGCGTGCTACTCGCATACCCGTTCCCGGTCCTATCAGCAGCAGTCTTACCCTCACACTAAGCCCTTGTGGTATCTGTCGACTCGCAAGCCCCCCGTGAGAATACCACGACAAGCACTCATCTGATGAGGAAGAAGATGAAGAAGAGGATGTTGCACCAGCACCTAAAGCCCATAAGCTAATGGGGGATGCCATCAAGTCTAGGGCTGCTCCTTCAAAGCCCAAGACTACCCCCAAAGCTACTACACAAGCCAGCAAGTCTGCCCCTAAGAGATCCACCAGAAATATACCAGCCGCTGAGAAGAACAAGGCCCCAGTGCCTGAGGTAGAAGAAGAAGAGGAAGCCCAAGTGCTCAGAGAGTTAAAGCCCAAGATCCCAGATCATGATGATACACATCCAGTGGCTGAAAACATGAAGATCAGAAAGGATGCAGGTCTCAGACTATGGAGACAGTCAGATCCCTATGCTGCAAGAAGGAGGACTACTATAGACTACATGTTCCACACTAAGGAACAACATGACTTCTATGAGACTGTACTCCTGGATAAGAAGCCCATAGTTAGTGATATGCAATGGGTTGATTGGTCATATATTGATGACGATGAAGATCATTTTCCTGGAGTTGATGAGAGCTTCAAAATGAATGGTGTTGAGGCCTTTGTGGGTCAGAAATGGACGAAGTGGAATGATGATCTTATCATGCAATTCTATTCAACAACTCACTTCTACCCAGATGGAAGAATCGTTTGGATGTCTGAAGGTACAAGGTACCAGCCAAAAATCACTGGTGCACGTCGGTCCTAAACAAATGGTTTTTAAACCCTTTCCACGACGGCATTTGGAACCATCGCCAAGTGAGTGTGGGCGATAGGGGGGTCCTTCCCACACGACCCAGAAACCGTCGGGGACAGGGCCCCTACAATACTCCTACTCATTTCTGCTCGCATTGCCATCGCAGTTAGTATTCTGTGGTGCTACGTTTATGATGCGCGGCCCATCACAAATGGTTCACTATTATATAACGTGTATGATGCGCGGCCCATCACAACGATTCACCATTAAGAGGATTAGCTAATCGTTGTACGAGTGTTGGACAGGATTACAAAATGTCGGACCGTCGTAACATCATCGTACACGACAACTATCGCACATGCTATTCTGTGGTGCAACGTTTATGATGCATACTTCATCAGAAACAGTTCATGGTTGCGAATCATGTACGATAAGGCAACTAACACAAACATTTAGTTTGCGCGCACCGTTTGTGATATTGTCTGACATCGCACATGCTTTGCAAACGACAACTGTGTGCATGCTTGCACACGTTTGCTCTCTGTGAACAACCTCGGATTATGGTGCATATCGCAAACGTTTGTGTTTTACCAACTGTGTGTGCCGTAACAACCTGGATAGCGTAATTTCACCGTAATTTAATTGCTGCTTTTCTAAATTGTACCGGATTTGGATTTGAATTTGAATTTGAATGTATGCTACAACTTTATTCATATCCATCGGGTTCAAACAACCAATGCATTATTCAATTCATAGGTACATATGTTCAAGAATTACATAAGAACCAAATAAAGAATGATGAACCACAGTTGTATACTTGTAATATTAAAGACGGTAAAGAAAGAGGCGAAATATATTCTGGTTGCTGAACAAGGTGAAGCGGAATGCCCATATTGTGCCCTCCTCCATGCAGAAGGCACACAAGACTCTAGTCCAACCCCTTGTGATGGACGACCACCCATCCTTCACGGTCTTCATCAAAATATCTAGATAATCATCATGTTCTGGTAGAAATACTTTAACCTTTGCATGCCCACCAATCATGTAGTTTGAGAGATAATCTTGAGTAAACTGCTTTGGCAACCACTGCAAAGGAAAAAGATTCAGACATTGTCACACAACTCATTATGGGCAGTAAAAAGAAGGCTGCAGAGTTCTCACTTACCATCTTGCAGTTCGATGTTGTCTTGGATAAAGTGTAAACAAATAGTTTAATTGCCATCTTTGGACCCATTTTACTAACAATCTTTATCAGCTTCCTCACTTAATGCTAGTTCATCAATATCTCATTGCCCCATACGCAGAAAGGGTCGAAACGCGGATCTTTACCAATGACATATGTACCTAAATGCACCAAGTTAATATTAGAAGCTAAACAACAATTGCACAATGATGTAGTACAATACTCTTTTATAATATGTCTATATACATCCATATGTGGTAGTCCACTTGAAATCTCTAAAAAGAAAAATATTTAGGAATGGAGGGAGTATCTTATAACATCCAATGTACTCACATATTAGATGAATTAACATCTTATATTATGGGCCGGAAGGAGTTTATTTCATTCTTACAAATTATCGGCTGATTAACTGCTGCTATATCCATGGGTTACAGTTAGTTTGAGCTAGTTCGGGCTCAAATAGCCCTAAAGTATATCTAAACATGAGGGCTAGTTTGAGCTAGTTGCATATATGACGCACCCAAAAAAAACTATCCAACCCAAGAGGTGCTAATTGGAGCTAGTTCTCCTAGTGCATTTATTGTCAATCTAACCCAGCCATCCAAACAACTCTTTGGATGGAGTTAGTTCAGGGTTAGTAATGAGCTAGAAACTAACTTTAACCTCTAGCTAAGTTGAGTATCCAAACAGGGTTCTGTTGTTGCTATTGCTGCTGTTGCTCTTCTACGTATATCTAGACATCATTAGAACATTAATGTAACACTCTTCCTTGTTGCTATGTAGCCTAGGATTGCATATTTAGACAGTAAGTACAGTGCATGTTGCTATGTAGCCTCAGATATATTACATATGGCCCTAGTTAACCTAACGAAAAATGGGTTGCAGATATATTCAGTTAAAAGTCCGATTCACTGATTAGTCCCTTATCACCGCCGCCTATATGGTACCGACTACCGATATCACGAAAAGGAGCGGATATAATCCATGGGATGAAACTAACCTCGATGGAAAACAACAGTGGTTCCCAAAATTGTCCTGTGTAGGTACATCGAGAAGCATGTTAAGCACAACAGTCTAAACATCAACCAAAATTATACATGGGAGACAAAATAATCTCCAAAATATAGCTTTAGTGTGCAGGTTTAAGCATGCTAGTAAAGCAAAACAAGTGGAAAGGTGTGCTAACTGCAACGGGCCTAACATTTAACAACAAGCAAACATAGTCATTCAAACTGGTATTGTGCCGGTCTAAGTACATTGGTTATGGTTAAATAAAAATGGAAAGGTGTGTTAACTGCAAGATGCAGCAACCAAATGTAGTCATTCATAGTGGTATTGTTTAAATTGGTACTGATGAAATTGAACTGCACAGTTCATACATGCACATATAGAACATCACATTGTGAATAACTGGAATAAACAAGGCATACTACGAACAACCAAAGATAGCATTTGAAACTGAACATATGCTAACTACAAACAACCGAACAATCAAAAAACTTTAAAAGAGGCATATGCTAGCTATAACAGGCTTAACAACAAGCAAATATATGCATTCCTATCGGTATGTTTAAAATTGGATTGATGAAATGTCTTTGCATAAAGTAAGTAATTGCACATATAGAGCATCACATTGTGAACAACTGAAATAAACAAATCATGGGTTTCCTCACTTGTCACAGATGGGCTCGTTCCCGTGGGAAGAGCATAGACCCTGGATGCGCTCCATGTTGTCGCATATGGGCTTCTTCCCCTTGGAAGAGCACGGCTGTAGGGTGCCCTCCCTGATGTTGCAGACGGGCGCTTTCCCCTTGGAAGAGCAGATGGGCTCTTTCCCCTTGGAAGAGCCGGAGAGGGTGCCCTCCTCGTGGTCGCCGTCGATGAGGTCTGACTTGGAAGCTATGGATCCCAAGCCAGCGTCGCAGAACGTGTCCTTCAGAAATGACAAAAGGGGCTCGATGGCGATGTAGAATGGCAAATTGTTGACAGCGGGCCAGAGGAGATCAACGGCGGGGCCATGGATGAGATCGACGGCGGTTGAACCCGAGGGGTTGGGGTGTGGCCACTTAACCTGTGACACAACCCTCCTTAGGCCGTCGCTGTCGATGACCTCAATGTCGTAGTCGGTGGCCGAGACATGCCCGCATACTCTAGCCCGCTGCTTGAGTTCCTGCCGCCAGTAATGGTCATCAGCTTCCTCGGCGACGTCGGGCGAAGAGACTGCTATACACCTCTTTTGTGCCAGTTGCTCCTTAAGCTCCACAGGAAGCGTAGCCGGGCTTAGGCTGCGACGCTCTAGAGTGGGGGTTGGGGATGGGGATGGGGATCTGTGGGAAAGGGGGCGTTTGGCAGGCGTCATCTAAGAAACTCAGGGCGGCCAGGGTATGAGGTCGGTGGGTAAGCTGCACGGGAAAACCGGCAGATGTTGACAATGGAGGCCTTGCGGCGGCGGTGGCGGGGACCTTGCTAGGGTTTCGAGCGAGGGAGGGTGTGTGTGTGTGCGCGCACACACACGCTCGAGGAGGTTTTGGTGTGTGTGTGTGTGTGTGTGGAGGGGGGGCGTGGGGTGTTTGAGGAAATAACGCGGCTACTGAAAATTTTACTACGTGGGAGTCAAATGCCAAGCTATTGAAAATTTGGATGATAGTGCACCGCACACGGTCTGGAGATAACAACCGTGTGTTATGAAATAGAAAAACTCTCGAGGCGGGCAAATATTTTCTAGGGATGCAGACGGGATTGGGAACAAGAAACATCGCACACGGTCCGGAGATAACAACCGTGTGTTATGAAACAGAAAAACCCTCGAGGCGGGCAGATATTGTTGAGAGGGGGAGCCTCGTGGAGCCCAATGTACTGTGCGGATGTGTGCATCACAGGTGCACCGGCGTGGCACATGGTTAGTTTGAGTGAACCGTGTCTGTTGCGTCATCCGACTTGTCTAATGTTCATAAATTTGGCGAAAAATGACGCAGGAGAGGGTCAGAACACGAACACACTTGCATGTGGACCAAATATATGTATCAAAAGGGTGGTTTGATTTTCAAATACCAAATGCAACTTCGATGTGGCACCTCTCTCGCAAAGCGCATGGTATTGCTTGCCCCCACCCCCCTCGTTTCGACACGAAGAGAATCCTAAGCTATGAATGCATGCCCCTCCCCCCCAACCGAGGTTCACATAGCAAAGTGTGAAGTAACTAGCAGCCTCCCTCCTCCCTCGTGTCGGCACGAAGGGAATCCTCAGCTATGAATGCATGCCCGCCCCCAACCGAGGTTCATTCACCTAGCAAAGTGCGAAGTAGCTAGCAGCCCCCCTCCCTCGTGTCGGCACGAAGGGAATCCTAAGCTATGAATGCATGCCCCCTTCCCCCAACCGAGGTTCACCTAGCAAAGTATGAAGTAGCTAGTAGCCCCCCTCCTCCCTCGTATCAGCACAAAGGGAATCCTAAGCTATGAATGCATGCCCCCCTCCCTCATGTCGGGACGAAGGGAATCCTAAGCTATGAATGTATGCCCCCTGCCCCGCAACCGAGGTTCACCTAGCAAATTGCAAAGTAGCTAGCAGCCCCCTCCTCCCTCGTGTCGGCACGAAGGGAATCCTAAGCTATGAATGCATGCCCCCCAACCGAGGTTCATTCACCTAGCAAAGTGCGAAGTAGCTAGCAGCCCCCCCTCCCTCATGTTGGCACGAAGGGAATCCTAAGCTATGAATGCATGCCCCCCCCCCCAACCGAGGTTCACCCTAGCAAAGTGCGAACTAGCTAGCAGCTCCCCACCCTCATGTCGACAGAAGGGAATCCTAAGCTATGAATGCATGCCCCCCAACCGAGGTTCATCCTAGCAAAGTGCAAAGTAGCTAGCAGCCCCTCCCTCGTGTAATACACGAAGGAAACTAAGCTGTGAATGCATGCCCCCAACCGACATTCACCTAGCAAAGTGCGAGTAGCTAGCAGCCCCCTCTCTCATGTCAGCACGAAGGGATTCCTAAGTTATGAATGCATGCCCCCCCAAACTGAGGTTCACCTAGCAAAGTGCAAAGTAGCTAGCAGCCCCCCTCCTCGTGGTCTGCACGAAGGAATCCTAAGCTATGAATGCATGCCCTCCCCCCAACCAAGGTTCACCCTAGCAAAGTGGAAAGTAGCTAGGAGCCACCCCTCCCTTGTGTCGGCATGAAGGGAATCCTAAGCTATGAATGCATGCCCCCCCAACCAAGGTTCACCTAGCAAAGTGCGAAGTAGCTAGCAGCCCCCTCCCTTGCACTACAAAAAAAAGACACATCCGTGACATTTGGGCCGAACGAGAATTTTTTCTGTCATACATATGACACTTCTATGACGATAATTGTGACAAAACCGGTATCATCATAGATGTGGTGGGCTCCTACTTATGACAAAAATCATGATGAAAATGGGCTTTTTAGTCTGGCGGACCGGAGATGCAGCTGCATGACATTCTTTGGGCCGTCCATGACGGAAAAAACCATGGTAGAAGCGAGGCGAGGAAAATTTCGGGGAGTTCCCGGTTACGGTGGGAGGTCGGGGGCCGTGCGATGCGCGCTTTCTCGTATACGTGCACGCTGCGTGTGTGCGGCGTTGGCTCTAATCGAACCCGAAGCGAGGCGTTGATTCTAATCGAACCCGAGCTATTGCGGTCAGCAGGCTACGCGTTATCGAACCCGGCGATCGATCGATCGCTGTTAATCTGAACCCGATCGAGCGATTCTTCGCTACTTACTCGCTAATCGAAGCCGATCGATGGGATGAGCAAATGAGTGTTGCGGGGGGGGGGGTTGGATGAGCAAATGGCGGTGGCGTTGCCTCTGGATGAACAGGACCCCATGGTGTGGTGGAGGGCTGGATGAGCAGTGAGCGGTGGAGGGGTGCCCGTGGAGGGTGGATGAAGAGGACCCGTGGTGTGGAGGGCTGGATGAGCATGAGCGGTGGATGGGTGCCTGTGGAGGGTGGTTGAACAGGACCCCGTGGTGTGGAGGGCTGGATGAGCAGATGAGCGGTGGAGGGGTGCCCGTGGAGGGTGGTTGAACAAGACCCAGGCGTGGAGGGCTGGATGAGCAGTGAGCGGTGGAGGGGTGGTTGAACAATAGTCGGTGGAGTAGGGCGCGGTGGAGGCTGGATGAACAGGAGCCCGTGGAGGCTGGATCAACAGGAGCCCGTGGAGGCTGGATGAACAGGAGCTCGTGGAGGCTGGATGAACAGGAGCCCGTGGAGGCTGGAGGAGGTCGACGGTGGAGATGAACAGTATCTCGTGGAGTCCCATTTTGCGGTATGCCACACCCCTCCCAATCAAAAGGACCCCCGTTTCGACCGTAGCGCTCCAACACAAGTCCATTTCATCCGTTTTGCGGTACGCCACACCCCTCCTGATCAACAGGACCCCCGTTTCGACCGTAGGAGGTCCGTTTCCTCCGTTTTCTTGACGCGCGGACCCCTCCCGATGAACAGGATCCCGTTTCGAAGGTGGCCGGTCGAACACAAGGCCGTTTCCTCCGTTCTGCGCTACGCCAGGCCTCGTTTCCATCGCCTGTTCCGTCCAAGCCCTCCCGACGAACACGACGCATTCCGTTGCCTTCCCATGAACACGACGCATTCCGTTGCCTCCCCATGAACACGACGACGACGTTGTTTCTCCGTTCCGACCCAGCCGTGTACACGAGCCCTCGCCGTACATATGCACGAGTAGGCGTTCGAGACCCCGCCCGTATGTACACATACGTGGTCGTATTTTCTTTCTTGCACCCTGGCCGCTGTATGTACGTGTACATGCTACGTGCGCGCCTCTACTACGACACGTGCGCGCCTCTACATCAACCAGTATATATGTATGTACACATCCACGACTAGAATGACAACGCTACATACGCTTCGACCAGGTGGGTCCCGACTGTCAGGCACTTCCTTGCGTGCGAAGATGTAGCTGGTGGGTCCCAGCAGTCAGGGGGGCGAAATACGGTGGCCCGTCCGGTGGGTCCCCGCTGTCAGGTGGAGGAATAATTATTTTGCACGTAATAAGGAGGCACTTCCTTGCTGCGGCCGTGGACCGGTGTCGGCCTCTCCACGTCAGATCCACGTCCGATGGAAGTCGTTCCTTGACCACGTTGACCACGCCGCGCGGAGAGCACCAGGGCAGTAGACGAAGGCGAGGCCTAGGAAGGGGACGACACGGAGCCGGGGAAGACGCGGTAGTGGATGCCCACGAGTAGAGGAGTACGAGGGTTCACTCGTTCGCTGCGGTGTGAGGCTGCCGTCGCCACAGAATAACAGGGGGTGTGGGTGAGTAGAGGGATGGCCTGGCCAGCGGTGGGAGTAGTAGGGGGCTGTGAGGCCTCCGCCGCATCGCAGCCGGCCATGGGAGGCAGGAGCACGAGGCACGACCGGTGCTGGTTTGGGCGGCTGGAGCAAGAAGACCAGAGGTTGAAGAAGCACTACGGCCGTTGGATGGACATCGACGGTCCTTTGGAGCTGGAATCGTGCATATTGACTAAGTTGACAAAGCCCTCCGTCCCGTCAACTTAGTAGGCCCACAAGTCAGCCTGCCACTATCTTTGGGTCCCAGCTAATGTGGGGAGTATTCATTTTTTTCGATGCGTAATAAGGAGGCACTTCCTTGCGTGCGAAGATATAGCTAGTGGATCCGAGCTGTCGGGCGGAAGCGTTTTTTCACAAAATCTGAGAGGCCCTTCGGTGGGTCACGATGTGGTGGAGGAATCATTATTTTGTGGGTAATAAGGAGGCATTTCCTTGCGTGCGGCCATGGACCCAGCTGTTGGCCTCTCCATGTAAAGTCCACTTCAGATGCATGTCGATCGTCGACCACGTTGACCAGGCAGCGCCGAGAAGCACCGAGGCGGTGGCGGACGACAAGGCCTAGGAAGGGAGCGACACGGAGCTGAGGAAGACTTCGCTTGTTTCCCACGTGGAGAATCTACGTCTGAGAGGGTTTCTTGGTTCGTCTGCCGTCGCCGGAGAATAACAACAGGTGTGGGTGAGTAGAGATGGCTAGGCCAGCGATGGGAATCTGATGAGGCGGTGAGGCTGCAAGCGGCAAAGACTGATCGGCCCATGAGGAGGAGGGAGCAGCAGTCCACTTGGCGCTGTTTGAGTGGTTGGAGCGGGAAGAGCAGAGATTGAAGAAGACGACGGCCGTTGGATGGCCATCCAACGATCGCTTGTCGTCAACCTTTTTTAGGAAAGCCTCAAATCTGTGGAAAACAGCATACAACCCATCTGCCATTATTTCTAATAATTTACAGCCCATTTGCTAATTATTAAGGTTTTTGGAGCCCATATTCTTTTGTTAGCATTACAGCCCATATTTTGTACGGTTAAAAAATTATCTGAAATTTTGCATATTTCGATGCAGTCCGAATTGTTTTTAATCCCGAAATTTTGACTCATTCAAACTGATTTTAAAAATAAATGTATATCAATATAAAATCCAACAAGTTCTCCACGCATAAAAATTAATGTAATTTAAAATCTCGAAATGAAAAAAAATATATTTGAAACTAATTGCCAGTTTGATGTGTTTTAAAAATGTACAGCCCATTTCTCATTACTGATGGGCCATTTTCTCGGCCAGCGGAATAAAGCTCTCCTTGTCTTCAAAGATTTGCAGCCCAACGGGCCAGACAAAGCGACTTACTTGGCAAATCACAAAAAAACGGGATGTGGCCATGGACCCGGTATCGGCCTCTCCACGTCTGATCTTCGTTCGATGGAAGTCGGACGTTGACCACATTGACCACGCCGCCCGAGAGCACCAAGGCGGTGGGCGACGGCGAGGCCTAGGAAGGGATGACGAGCCGGGAAAGGCAGCGGTGGATGCCCACGTGGAGAGGAGTATCGAGGTTCACTTGGTTGGTGCGGCGTGAGGCTGCGTCATTGCTGAGAATAACAGGGGGTGTGGGTGAGTAGAGGGATACCCTGGGCCAGCGGTGGGAGTAGTAGGGGTGGTGAGGCCTCCGCGGCATCACAGCCAGCCACGAGAGGCAGGAGCACGATCGGCGCTGCTTTGGGCGGCTGGAGCAAGAAGACCAGAGGTTGAAGAAGCACTATGGCCGTTGGATGGACATCGTACGGTCACTGGAGCTAGAATCGTTCATATTGACTAAGTTGACAAAGCCCTCCATCCTCGTCAACAATAGGCCCTAAGTCAACCTCCCACCATGGTGGGTCCCAGCTAGTGGGGGTATTCATTTTTACATGCGTAATAAGGAGGCACTTCCGGTGGGTCCGAGTGACAGTGGGGAACATTTTTTTCGCGAAATACGGTGGTCCGTCCGGTGGGTCCCAGCAGTCAGGGGCAAACGTTTTTTTGCGAAATATGGTGGCCCGTCCGGTGGGTCCTAGCAGTCAGGGGGAAACGTTTTTTCCGCGAAATACCGATGGCCCGTCCGGTGGGTCCCTGCTGTCAGGTGGAGGAATATTTATTTTGCGTGTAATAAGGAGGCACTTCCTTGCGACTGCCGTGGACCCAGCTGTCAGCCTCTCCACGTACAGTACTCTTCCGATGGAAGTCGGTCGTTGACCACATTGACCACGCTGCGCCGAGAGCACCACGGCGGTGGACGATGGCGAGGCCTAGGAAGGGGACGATGCGGAGCCGGGGAAGACGCGGCAGTGGACGCCCACGCGGAGAGGAGTACGAGGGTTCACTGGTTCGGCTGTGGTGTGAGGCTGCCGTCACCACAGAATAACAGGGGGACTGGGTGAGTGGAGGGATGGCCTGGCCAGCGGTGTGAGTAGTATGGGGACGGTGAGGCCCCCGCGGCAGCACAGTCGGCCACGGGAGGCAGGAGCATGCGGCACGACCGGCGCTGCTTTGGGCGGTGGGGCAAGAAGACCAGAGGTTGAAGAAGCACTATGGCCGTTGGATGGACATCGTTGACCACGCCGCGCCGAGAGCACCGAGGCGGTGGGCGACAACGAGGCCTCTGAAGGAATGACTCGGGCCGGGAAGACACGGTAGTGGCTGCCCACAGTGGAAATACGAGGGTTGACTGGTTGGCTGCCGTCACGGAAAATAACAGGAGGTGTGGGTGAGTAGAGGGATAGACAGGCCAGGGATGCGAGTATGATGGGGCCGTGAGGCCTTCCCGGCAGCACTGCCGGCCACGGGAGGCGGGAGCAGGAGGTTCCGACGGCGCTGGTTTGGGCGGCTGGGGCAGGAAGATCAGAGACTGAAGAAGCACGATTGCCGTTAGGTGTAGAGTCGATTGTTGACTAAGTTTCTTTTTGAGAAACCTTGTGTACGCATGAACTTAGTAGGCCCACAAGTCAGCCTCCAAATCTATGGCAGACAACATAAAGCCCATTTGCTATTTTTTATAATTTGCAGCCCATTTGCTAATTCTTAAGTAATTTATTACAGCCCATTTTCTGCCCAGGACCACGGTAAAAAAGTTCAACCTTATTTTGCATATTTCGGTTTAGTCAGAACTGTTGTAATCCCGAAATGATAAACATTTTTTAAGAACTTATTGATTTGCCAAAAAAATCATTTTGTTTTTGTAAGCAAATAAGACGTGGGACAATTGACTTGGTTTAAGGGAAAACCAGTGGTAAAAAAATCAGCGCTCGGTGGGAAAAACAACAAAAATAAGGATGTAAATATGAAAAGGGAATTTTATGTGTTTTCAATATAATGATACGTGTATATGAACTAGTAAAACTATAGGTAGAGATTAGAAAACGGATGTAGGACATGCGTTTCAAGAGGAAAATAGAACTGGGTTGTGTGTTTGATTCAGTAAAAAACTGCCTGCGGATGTTGTAAGACAAAATATAACAAACGCTGGTGGGCCAGAGGCCAGTAGATACCTGCTGGATCTTTGTGCCCTGTTGTCGTCATGGGCTGGGCCTGTTAAAATCAAAACCAACCCCGGGCAATCTACAGCCCAGTTGAAACTTGCTCGACCTGAAAAAACAATATACGTGCTCAATAAACGAGAGAATTCTGCAGGTACAAACTGATAACTCGGATGCATCACGGATATTGTTTTTTTATCGTGATAATAAGTGCATGCACTTGTTTCGAAAAAATTGAAGAACTGGGAATTCAAACGGCGGGTGCTTATGCTACCCATCAAATAAAAATCAGGTGCCTGAAAATTCATTTCGAAACAAATGATTCAGCTTTATATCCACGTCGACCCTCGGCATGATGGTTGGAAGAAAATGCAAGTTCATACCAAAAGATCGTTAACAACAGTACCAACTTGCGGACGACAAGGTAGTACAACTACCAATACCAAACTAACTTATAATCTTTTTACTCCTGGCCCTAGTGTTTGTCTTGTAGAAAATCTTGCAGAGGACCAGCTCCCGCTCCTTCTCTTGCTCCAGGTCCCCGAGGTGGTACTGGTGCATCACCCAGTTGGTCCTCTGCTGGTCGAAGTTCTTGTTGGTGTGCAGCACCAAAACCTTTTTTGTTGCCTGTCTGCCGGCCGTTGACCATCACCGGCAAGGTATTGCCGGTCTTGTGCCACATCGTGTGCATGCCGCACTCCGACTATATCTTGCAACGTGTCCACGTGCCCCTTTTGAACACCCTGGAATTGCGCTGGAAGAAATACTTCCTTAGGCCACTCAGTGTGATACCTGCAGTATTGTGGAATATAGGTTTTAGTGTACCTAGTTGGCATTTTCATAACATCTTTGGCCTCTTGCAGTCACTTGTTTCACTTTTTATTAACTGTCAAATTGTAATTGCTTCACCAGGTCTGTGTCTAAAAATAAAACTAGAGCTATAAACAAAGGAATATGTTTGTGCAAGTAGACGGTCGATCGGTGTCTTGCCTGGAAGTTTCTCGGGTTGGGTGTAGCATATGCCGTGCTCACTGTCGATGGTTGGTATGAACAAATCGATGAGAGACTGAAATCTCGCTGTGTCGGCACTCACTTTGGCCTCAAGGTGCTCGATCAGCTCTGATCCGTGGGATCGAACTTGACGCCAGCCGGCAGCACCGGCCAATCCTTCTTCGACTTGCATCGGTAATTCCAGTTATATGGTACTCAATGTATGATCAATCGACTGTTTTAAGTGAATGATGAAAGATTTCGACAGATAAGTGGTACTCCAAATCTGAAGTCCAGAATACCCGAACACGCCACCGGGATTCTTGTGTCACCTCACGCGCAGCGTGTTGTCACGTCAATTCAATGTGTGGACATGATGAATAATTTGACCGACGTATACTAGTACTTCTACTGTACTACTTACTAGTCGTATTCAGTGTCACAATTCATACATTGGTTTAACTAACAAAGTACGCACTTGAAGCCTAACTGATATATATATATATATATATATATATATATATATATATATATATATATATATATATATATATATATATATATATATATATATATATATATATATATATATATATATATATATATATATATATATATATATATATATATATATATATATAGCATCTCCATCATCATTATCAGTACATCCTACGCAGGTGAGTTAGGATGCACTTGATCCCGGAAGGTATCTATCCTTCAAACCGGAGGAGTGCTTCAAACTAACAACAATACATAATATCCAACAAAAGAGGTGCGTGCTACATGCAGCAGAATACATGGCTCAGTCTAGATATCAGCACGAATCAAGTTGTGCATATTTGCTGTTGGCATGAACCACATCGCCGCATGTCGGGTTTGCAAAAGCCATCCATCGCATGGAAGCTTGATGCCTTTCACACACTGAAGATTATCTGGCAACAAGCTGTGTCGACGAATCTCTGGATATGGTGATTCATGAAACCCATGGTATGATGTGTAAACACAGCTCCCCCTCGCGAATGGAAGTTGCATAGCACAGTAATCATCGCCGTTGATATGATCGATGATTGGTTGGATGATCGGATAATTGAGGCCGAGGAACAAGAAGTGGTTGTCGAGGCTGTAAACCCGCCTCCAGTTGAATACGCCTGGCCCAATGGAGCTGGGATCTTTCTCGAACACGAAGCAGCCATAGCCATCAATGTCACGAACGCCCCACGCATTATACTGCATGTGGTTTGATGTAATGCTTTGGTCAATTTGTTACGTGCGAATGAGCATCAAATGACCGCCGTCAGCTGAACGAGCGATAAACCACCACCCATCGGCTGGTACGATTCCAGGTCCTAGAATCATGAAGGCCAACACATTTGCGTCTGCTGCAACAATTCAAATTGGAGACCAAAAGGACAAAAATAAACAATCATGTTCAGAGTATGTGTGGAATTAAGATTATTATAACAGTGACACATATCATAGACAGAGAATTGCAATGTCGTGGTCATAATCATACCCCAAGTTAAAAAATAAGCCAATGGCTTTCATATTCTAGCAATATGTCATGGTTCAAACATCATGTAACAATGAGAGGAAAACAGCTATGACAGCGCCTACTCATATTCTACCATAGCACTTACTACTACTGTTCTCATATCAACTCTAAGCAATAACATGCGTTGTTATAAAAATCTTGTAAACGAGAGTAACATATAGCAATCATGATGTTATGCTCATAATATGTATTCTAACAATCATTAGATGCCAATTGTTCTCATATCAACTCTAACAATAACATGTGTGGTCATAAAAATCTAGGAAATGAGAGGAACATATAGCAATGATGTGGTTATAGACATGCTATGCATTCTAAATTTGTAACAAATGAACAGGCGGTCGTATTCATAAGGTAAAGATGAGATGAGATAGAACAATTACACGACGATAGATTCCACCAGTATAGGCAGCCAATCTGTGCGTCGACTACGTAAGCGATGCCATCGTGCACTATAGCATCGAACGAAATGTTTCCTCAACAGATTGATGATGAGCCATAACCATGTATGGCGACCGGATTCGAGATAGACTAATCCCATGTTGAACAAGGCAATGAGCTTGTAATCCATGTAGTCTTTCGATGGTGTGGGCACTTCGCAGATTACAACTTTTGCAAAGCAGAGGTCGAGCCAAAAGCTTGACGCGTCTCGTGCGTAGTAGGCAGGAGTGTCCCGCGGGCGCGAGGCTCGATGGCGGCGGTATCCAACGATGGAAGGTGATCTCTCGCTGGGTGTAGATATCCACGAGGCGCCACGGACTACCGGTGTGGTGGATGAGGACGATCCAGTTGGCCTTCATGCCCGCCCAGTAGTGGCCGCGCATGAAGGACAGGTGGATGGGTAGTGGTAGCATGTCGAGGGGCACCACGGCAACCTCCGTGGGATCGTCAAGTCGGTGTCTGGGCCACCTGCGAGGATCGGGCATCAGCAAGCAGGGTGTCTTGAAAAGAGTCGGCCGGTTGCAGACGAGTAGACGGTACAAAGACACCGAGCATCCGCCAGACGGACGGTCTTTGAGTAGGTCCATCGACTACTGATCTGCTCCAAGAGAACATCGGGAGGGAATTCCAATCGCGGCTCTGCGTGTCGGTCGGTTACGCCATTGGGGTTTTCGGTGCTGCGAGCCAGCGGGGAAGTGGATTGAGCGAGCGGCGAAGAAGCTTCTCCTCGTGTGGCGAGCAGTGGCGGGGATATGGTACTTGAGCTACCAAGGAAGATGGCGCAGGCGGGTGAGCAGTGAGCGGGGGTAAATGGTTTGCGGCCGACGATGGGGATGAGAGGAGGAAGAAGAAGAGAGGAGGAAGAAGAGTGGAAGACGGGGAAGAAAGTGCATTCAATCTCAATTCTACTAGTACTACTACCAGGATATACCGTCCTTCAGAGTGTAAATAGTTACACCGATGACATGTGGGTCTACCACAACAGGGCCCATATGTCAGTTAATGGAGGACAGAGGTGCGTAGGCGTATTTGTGGAAGCGTGCTCTACTGGCAAACATGATGGCAGTACTGGGTAAGGCTTATTTAGTAACACCAACACGCTGGTTCAGCTTATTAATTACGTGTCCCATCTACTGCAGCATGTATTGTCACTTCACTGCGAAGACTAGTTGAATAGTTCTCTCTGACCGAGATGGGGAATAATGGATCGCGAGGACTTCCTTTCTACAGTATCCCTATGCCTCTACGCTCACTTCACTCATGTTGCTCCGTACCTAGTCACTTGTTGAAATCTGTAGAAAGACAAATACTCCGTTTTTGGGAACAGAGGGAGGCTTTTACTCCGTACTATTTGGGAACAGAGGGAGGCTTTTACTCCGTACTATTTGGGAACAGAGGGAGTATCACCATATGGAGGGAACAGAGGAAGCTTGAAATATGAACATGTCAATGGGAGGGAGTAAGCCCCATGCATGCATGCATGCATGCATGCATGCAACATGCAACACTCACACGTACACATGGACGCACGCAACACTCACGCACCCATGCGGCAGACAGCACACGACGCAACACACACGCTCACGCTCAAGTGCTCAACCTACGCCCTACGTCCGTGAAAGACTGTACATTTAGAGATTTACACATTGACTAGGGCATAATTAACGCCCAAAAGTAGCAGACTTATGTGTGCATGCGACCGTTGAGATAAGAAGATTAAATGAAGGCCGTTGCATGCTGTAATAAAGGATAGACATGTAGCCTATACCTACAGCACAAGTTGGTGCATTAGTCAATCAATATCGATTTAGATTAAAGGCTAAATGCATTGGAAGTGTAGATGTACATCATGTAGTACACTCTTTGTTGGAAGACCGAGGGAGGACACGTGCATGCACTCACATACACAGCCAGGGCGGTTCGCGCGCAAGGGTTGGACTCGTGTTGCGCCTGCGTAAAGTTTTGTTTAACTGATTTCTTTGCTCTGCCAACTGATAGGTGGGACCCAGAAACCAGGTGACAATTTAACCAGTCAACAAAGTGCCACGTCGACTATGTGGCCGGTCAGTAGGGTGCAATACGGTGCTCTACGATGAGCTAGTGATCGTATAATCGCCGCAAAACTATATATAGTGACCGTAAAGAGCGTATTGTTACATACGTTGACCGCCAGTGTATTTTTCTCGTTTCAAATTAAGCCATATTAATCGGAAAGGACGCAGTATGGACTACTACTACTAGTACTAGTACTGCTTTGATGTGTCCCGTCAACTCGCCGAACAAGGAGAAGCTTGCTTACTACGCCTCTCCCTCGTCCACGCGCGCGGTGGTTCACAGGACGAGGAGAGGGTTTTGACTACAGCGCCCTCTCCCTCTCCCTCTCCCTCTCCCTCTCCCTCGCCCTCGCGGTGGACGTGCAACAGTTCAATCGGTGTCAGATTGCCAGAAGCATATTGTATTGTAGTATCATCATTGTTGGACCTTCCGAAGAGGCGAAGAGCCAAGTGCAAGGTTCACACGAGTACAAACTTTGAACCTCCCGAAGAGGCAAAGAGCCAAGTGCAAGGTTTTATAGGAGTTTTCGTCCTAGAAGGACTGTACTAGTACAACTATAGCGAACGATGCTACTGTATGATGCTGCCACATCACGTATATCCAAAGCTGTGCCACCTTTTTTTTCTCAAAGAGCGTGTTGGAGCCCGTGCAACAACCACACAAGTTGCACGTACACATAACACATTTACTAGTAATAAATTCTAAAGGACAAATGCCAGTATGCCACACAAGTTCATCTCCAACTCATGTGATAAATTTGTGCACGACTAGTCTACATATATTCACAGCGCTACCATTCACAATTACCGTACTCCACTTACACGTTATAGATGGGATACATGTCCTCCTCCAGGTTCTAGTCCCAGGTGTTCTTCATGGATGGCACGATCCATAGCGGTGGGCGACGGGAATCATTGTCGCAACTTTCTAGTCCGGTTCCACACGATGGAGACTCATCCAAGCTGAAGCGGCATAAATCAGGATAGCGTGTCCCAAAGATGTCGCTCATCCGTGTGCAAGATGAAGACACAACCATGCTTCATGAACGGCGGGCCTTCCTTGTCGTGCATGGAAGGTGGCATCTGCTTCACAATGGGGTAGCTGTCCCCAATGAAAATCGAGTACTCTCCAAGAGTGTTCCTCGGCACCCACGTAGCATCACGAGGGTCGAACTCGGCGCCATTCATCTGGTACACGCGACATCCCAGATCTGGACACATGGTGACGTACATAGTCAAGGTCCATGCATAATAATGTTGTGCTCAAATGTGGCGGTCAGTAATACTATGCAGCAAATAGTACTACTCCGGTATAGAGGAAGTAAAATAACCGGCTTATTATATATAGCCACTCTTGGCTACATGGATGAGATAGTAAGACATGGAAAAACAAAAATGGTGGCAGCTAGTGGGTTCAAGTCTTCAAGGGCCTAGCTAGCTATACGCGTCCTCCAAGGTAAAAAGTACTCCTACTAGTACTACAAAGTATACTACTAGTACAACAATGAAAGAGAAGGCGAGAGGGTTAAAAAATGGAATACCTGGGTAGATGGTGACGGTCCGATCGTGGTAGATTGTGTGACCATGTTGCACATCAGTGGTACCATGGGTAACGCATCGCTAAGATAGTTGATCCCAATATGCCAAAGTCAGCTACAAGGTTCGTGTTAGACCGAATCACGGATGCAAATGCACATCAGGATCGGCGATCTTATTTTGATCGGGGGATGACTGGTCCATGCAAAATAATGGAGTACCGTTAGGGATGCAAATGATGGTTTGTGCATTCCGTTTGTAATCTCCCGTACCATAGGATGTCAACCAGATGAAACAAGTCCCCTGGCTTGTCACTGCGAAGATGCGGCCTAGATGGTGCAGGGCGTCTTCGAAAGTGCAGGGGTACAAATCTGCCGCCGCCAACATGCGCCAGCCTCTGCCGTTACTGCCTCCTGCATTGATGGCAATCCTTATGTCGAACACCGCGGCGAGATAGTAATCGTCGTAGTCGCGTCGCTTTGTCGGCGGGTCTGCAATTGCTATCTTCTTCAATCTCATGTAGGTGTCATCATACGTATTCTTGCCCAGCCAGTCCGGAAGGCCGATCCCAATGGTGGAGAAGGGGTCTACCGGAACGGCCGCACTACTGTGGATGTTGTGCAAAATCATGGTGGTATCCGGCCGGAGGTATGCAAGCCAATCTTCGTTGGCACCGACCCAGACCTATATATAAGATGGTGGGTAGCAGAGAAATTACGGGATGGAAATGGAATAACTAAGTACTACATGATCAAACTCCATTACTGACCTGCTCATCGGACAAAATCCGACTACCTCTCAACATCGTCAACTCTAGCGGAGTCAACGTGCAACCATGGCCAGGGAGCGGCGGACTGTTCGAAGAATTGTCCCATAGAAGAACCTTCTCCTCGAGGACGCATGGAAGACCAACAAGCATGGCCTTTTCCCAAGCCTGTTTAAGTAGTGTCTTGAAAAAGTTGGTGCAGGAAGCACCGAGTCTTGCGGCGGTGAGGACATCGGAGCGGCGTGCGATTTCTCCCAGAGAATCATCGTCCAAGGTCTCCCATCCCCGACGAGGAGGAGAACCGCCTGGCGAATCCATGGGAGTAGCGACGAACTGCCTTCTCTTCGGGGAGAGGGGAACTGGTGAGGAGGAGATAAGAGCGTAGTAACTGCAGGGCCTCGTCCCTTCCAACTGTGGATCGTTCCTCAGCGAAGGGGTGAGGCTATTATTTACTACTCCCTCCTTTCCGGTTTATAGGGCTTATCTCAAAATTTTAGTTTTTCCATTTTATAAGGCTCAATTTGGTTGTTTTCCATCACATGTTCAGATTCCAAGGTGCATTAAATCATTGCATGCAAGTACTAAGAGAAAATTGACCAATGCATCTAATTTATGCATGCATGCATTGCAATTAATGCATTGGTAAACATACTTTTTTGAGGAAAACAAGAGCATTAATTGGGTGCTTTTGCAATATACAAAAAGTATTCCACCACTCACCATCTACCTTGGTTGGTGAGAATTTTGAATTGAGCCTTATAAACCATAAAGGAGGGAGTACTAGTACTAGCATTATGGAACGTTATGGGATTGCATTATACTATAAATAATAGCACTAGTAAGAAATTTTTGGCACTAGGTAGTAGTTTTTGGCGTGGATTAAGAAATTTTGGGTATGTTTTTGCCATTTTTTGTACACGCTAACTAGTGTCAAAAAACGTCATACATTATGTGACGGTGGATTACGTACTCGTACTGTAGCAGTATTAGTGCTACTTTTCTCAACTAGTAGTGCGATGTACTGTACTTCTAGTCTAGTCTAGTATAGTGCACCAGTTTTGAACTCTTGAATCTCAGGGCCAAGGAGCTACAATTGGAAGTGGAGGGTACTACTGTTCTCTAGAACCATTGCTGTACTATCAATGCAGGGGAAGTACACCTGCGTAGTGGCCTAGTGGGTACTCTCGGTGCTCTATTCAGCCGCTCCTCTCACGTAGCTGGCCTACTCAGCCGTTCCTCTCATGCACACACTAGTAGCCTGTTTATCAGCGACGATTACTGCGGGGGCAGAACATTTGAGTTATTTGATACAGCGAGACTAGGCTTTTCGCTTCCATTTGTGGAGGTGCAATGGATCTCGTCGAACTTTGTTAGTAGTTCTTTCTTTATGAATGGGATGAAGCAAAGCTTTTGCCTCCGTTTCAAAAAAAACACGTCAAGAGGAATTTCTTTTATAGTAGAGCTGATAATGGAGTGAAGTCCATGCATGCAACACCACAAGCTACAGAGTAGTAGTAGAGCACTTTACGTACAGAGCCATACTGCACAGTTCCCAATGCCCCGCCAGGCTTTTCCGGCTCCTCGGGCTTAATTGGGAGGCGCTAGTTTAAATATGCTACTAGCTGGAAGCTGCAAGCGAGGTGCGGCTAGGGCGAGCATGCGAGCCACGGGATCTTGGGAAGGAAAACCCGTTCACGTGGCTAGGCTGTCCAGTGCACCCAGATTGTGGGGCCGCACGTCCGTTTGACTTCAAAACTCAAACTACCCGTGTAAAATATTGGCTCGCAGCGAAGTGTAGTACTATACTATTTTTTTTAAAAGGCCGCCGTGCGTTCGGCCGGGATCGAACCCACAAAACGAGGTATACACTCCCGCGACCACTAGTAGTACTCGTTGGAGTACAACGCAACCTAGAATCGCCTTTTATCACTAGTAGTACGTACATTGTTCCTTACAAGAAACCCCTAAGAGCATGGTTAATAGTATAGCCAGCTGCTGGCTATAAGCCAGTGCCATGTCATCTACAGCCCATCTTATAGCCAACATGTAGTACTCCCTTCGTCTAGGTGAATAAGTCATCTTAGATTGTGCACCGTGACCAAGGAGGAGGGGAAAACTAGAGAACTTATTGTTTATTTGCTAATTAATAGCATTGCATGCAATGAATTAACCACTGCATGTCGTGTTTGGTAGTTTCAAGTCATTAAAAGTATGCACACCCACATCTCTTATTGGTTGATATGTCAAGAAACAAGAAACGAGGTAGAAGTTAATGCACCGCGCCTAAGTGTTTTGGGATTATTTGGTTTTCGTAAGATGACTTACACACCTAGACGGAGGGAGTAGTTTATTTCTTATAACCCGCTAACTCAGCTCTATTGTACTTGCTCTAATAATGCAAGAAACCACTAAAATGCCAAGAAACTACTACCAGTTGCATATGTGGCAGACTTAAGATGAGACTACCTTATCAACCATTGTACATGCTCTTACCAACAAAAATCCTCGAGTGACCTCCTACCTCCGGCCCGTCCACCTAGTCATCCTCGGCCTGGGACGCAGCTACCGCCACCGGTAGAAGGCGAGGTCAAAACATCCGGCGGTGCAGAGCCCATGTTGCGGCAGCCCGGATGCCAGCTCCGTCCGGCGCTCGCGGCCGCTAGCTAGCCAAGATAGCTCCGTCCAGCTGCTTGTCTGCAAGGTTTTCTAGCTAGATTGGCACGGCAGTATGGTGGCTTGCTGGCTGCCGCGCTAAGGCCAGCCATCCGCTCGAGCGAAGGCCAGTGGCGGTGCTTGCTCGCGCCGTGAGTCATGCTCGGGCCAGCCTACCAACCCGTTCGGAGGTCAGCGCGGCGTCCGGCCCGTCCGGTGGAGCGGCGGCCAACTCGCTCATCGCCGGTGCCACCGACGAACACGCATCAGTACTGTTTGAAGTAATGTTTAGGAAAAATAATGATTTGAGGGGGAATAACAGGATAGAAGGTCAGATGTGGGTCCCTCGTGTCAACGTTCAAACAAAATGTGTTGGTTTAAGCTGCCTCGTCAGCAAGCACATGTGGGCCAACCCTGTCATAAATGGGTTTAAACGAACCTAATCGGTAGGAGTACTAGGTAGTTTTTGGCGTGGATTAAGAAATTTTGAGTATGTTTTTTCTATTTTTTGTACAATGGATTCTTCCTAGGGCTGGTTGAAAGTGGTAGTTTTTTGTTAAATACTCTACATATTGTAAGTAGGAGTGAAAGTTAAGCTTTGGAAGCCAATAAGAAAGGCTAGTTACATAGTGCATATGTGTACATGATTGAAAGTAAATATCGACCATGGGTGACTAATATCTTGATGGAAAACTCGAAACTATGGAATACTAGGAAGAGAAATGCATGGTTGGAAATACTAGCAATGTTCATGTCCATTGCAACGAATCATAATTAGAATAATACTTATTCACAAACTTGGTACAAAACACTCTAATTTTGATATACATATGTCACTAGAGATATATTATGTTTCAGTTAGAATATATTCCTTGGGCTGTTTTGGTGAGGTCAGGGAGGGATGTGGTTGGTTTTAAGATACTAATTATGGGTTTTTCTGCAAATTGGTAGACAAGTAGGATGTTGGTTAGAAAAGGCAACAACTTACCTCACAATCGTTAGATGTAGATCTAATGGTCAGAAACGATGGATGGCAGACACACCAGCATCACCAACTTAGTCTTGTGTAGGAGTACAAGCAAGATCCGTGCATTGCACGGAACATCAAGATGCATTTTTTTATAAAACACTTGTTGTGATTGACCCTTGCGGGAGTAATCCCATGTGTAAAACTAATGATATCTCGAGAAATATGAGATAAGGTGAAGAGGAGTGGGGTGTGGTGGTGGTTGGTGGTCGGACTGAGCGGAGGCATGGGGATTGATGACGCCAGCCGCCACTGTGCCAGTTTGTTCCAAAGGCTTCCTTTCTTAATTGCTCAACAGTGAGGTTTGTTGGAGATAAGGATGAACGAGGGAAGTTCTTGTCTGCAAATGTGGAGAGGGGTGCGGGTATCTTTTAGTTTAATTTCCATCCGTCAGATATAGATCGGACGGTCTATATTGCAAGATGGCACACGTACCATCATCACCAACTCGGTTTTTTATAAGAGAAAAAACATAAGTATGGAGATACAAACGTATTATCGATACTTGCTTCCGTAAACTAGCATCTACATTCTATTCAACGCCTCGGCATGTGGGGCCTTAGCACAATGACTTCTCAACTGTGTAAAACGAAGATTTTCCCATCGCCGACAAGGAGGGGGTGACGGCGGCGCGCTTTTTGGCTTGCTCTAGTCCTAGTAGTCATACTAGGTGGTCTAATCACGTGTAGATTTATTCTTTTTCACGTCTCGTGTTCGCCAGATCGCCACGATGTTGATGAATAGACGGTAAGTTATTCACGGGGAAACCCTTGTTGAGCGTGTTTGCGAGAGAGAGAGAGAGAGAGAGAGAGACTATGTGCGTGTGTGATATGTTAGAGACTGAGGCAATGATGACAGATTCTTTGTGTCTATGTGTGTGGAGGATAGAGAGAGACATGTACATGGGGCTTTGTGTTGTGTAACGTGGAGACACATATACATAATTAGAGAGTGAGTGTGTGAGATACACATGCGGACATGAGGAGAGATGAGGATCCAGGTAAATGGGTGTTTGTGCGTGTTTGTGTGTGTTTGTGCAGCGTTTGTGTGTGAGAGGAGAGAGTGTATGTGGAGTAGAGACCACTGATGATGTAAACCTAGTATAAAGGAAGGGGAATGGTGTGACATGTGTAGTAGCGAGATAGCACGGGTGCCGTGGGGAGCAGACTATTTGGAAGAGACATCGAGTGTGTGTGGGAGAGGGGTGTGAGCGAGAGAAAGAGAGAACTAGAGAGAGAGAGAGAGAGAGAGAGAGAGAGAGAGAGAGAGAGGAAGAGAGGGGAGAGGGTCGTTTGTGTCCATAAATGGCGTATAGATAGGGAGACAATGTTGATGTTGTCCGAAATTGGCCTATGAACGGAGACGCAAGGGAAGCGAGTCATCGTGTGTGTGATAGGGACTTCATGAGAGATCTAGAATAGATGGTGTAGAGAACAATGTGCGAAATCGAGAACGATTATACATTAGAGAGCTATGCAAAGAGTCACGACATATATGTATACAGGGAAGGAGCTGGGGCGGGTCCGCATGTGGGAGAGATAGAAAGAGGAGAGTGGTGCACAAGGAGACAAAGTGTGCTTGTTTGCAGTGGGGGTGGTGTGTGAGGTGAGTGCGCGAGAACCACATAACTAGGGAGATAGACGTTTGGGGGCGACGTTTTGTGTGTATGGGAAATATACACTCTACATAGTGTGTGTGCTTGGGTAAGAGAGATAGCGGGAGACCTAGAGAGTGAGGGAAGAGATGTGTGCATGCCCGAGAGACAAAGTGATAGAGACCTATGTTGGGGTCCGGACTTTACAAGAGAGAGGGGTGTTAATGTGCTCGTGTGTTGGTGTTTGGGGGAGAGAACGACTTCTCTATGTGTGTGTGTGTGTGTGTGTGTGGTGGTGGGGGGTTGACTTCAGATAAAGAGTGAGGTGTCTATATTTGAGGGACTTTAGCGTAATTGAGATATTGTGCACTCATGGTTGATCAATTTGTTTCACAGTTTGTACTATGAGATAACGATACTTTTGAACATGCGTGATATACCTTGATGTACCAGAATTACAAACCTAAGATTGGAATTTTGGAATTCGACTCCATCATTAGCTTTTGTAATTCATTTAAACGGAGGTACATTTTTTTAGCCGGGATTTGGTTATTTCAAATTCATATATCAAACCTAGAGATATACACATACGGGCATGTTCAAACTTTATAATCATCCACTTTATTCATACACATACACATTTTTGCTTTTGTCATCATATTTAGGATAAACACATTTGGAATTTCATTTGAATGGGACCGTATATGGTATTTTCTTGTAGTAGCTCAATGATCCATATTTGAATTGAATGGACAATCTAAGTTTCGAGTTGGAGACTTTGATTTTCAAAACTTGCACATTCTTTTGCGTGCAAAACAAACAAATTGTCGGCCATGATATCATAGTCGGCCGTACGAGAGCATAATACTTATAATTTTAGGCGCCAAAAGCTTTCAAACTTCCCGCTCACATCGAAATATCACGCGCCCGAAAGTTTAGCCCTGCGATATTCCTGTTTTACCCCTGCCACATGAACGGAAAAGGGCTGCTTTGGTAACTCCATTGTTTTCCCCTCTTTGCCCCAACATTCTTCCCAGAGCCCTCCCCTTCCCCTCCCCGACCCCCCCCCCAACCACGGCAAGCCGCCGAATCTAGTCCTCCGCCGCAGCGGTGGACCTCACACCCCGCCGGATCTACCTTCCGCACCTTGGAACCCCCAACTGCCAACTCACCACTTCACCGGAGCCGCTTCAGCGACTGGCTTGTCCACCGCTCCAGATCTCCTTGACCGCCATCATGGTCCACCACACCGGATCTGCTTAACTTGGCGCCTCGCCCACTACAGTGTAGGCCCTTCATCGACTCCTCGTCCACCCCTTCGCTGGCCCTTCATACAAGCCCTCGTCCGCCCAACAGATCCGCCTCACCAAAGCATCTGACAACGCCCATGAAGCCTTCGCCCATTGCACGGACCCGCTCCACGGACGCTATATTCAACTCCACCGCCCTGCTTTACCGGCCGCAGCAGCGTCAAAGTTATTTCGATTTGTACTCCGTTGGTTTTTCTCTTTATCGTGCAACTGTTCACTTACCACAGATGAGCTTTCTTGTATGTCGACAGCCGCCGCAACCGTAGAACCGGAGCCACTTCATTGATGGCGACAGCCGGCACAAACTCAACCGCAACACGAGCACCATCGACGATCCTTAGCTATCAAGTATGACAACGATACCCATACGCCGCCGAGAATCAGGTACTATTATCCAACGGCCGGCGCCTACATTCACTTTCCTAGCATAAGCACCGCACCTTTGAATTTCTTCAGGGCATCATTCAATTTTTCATGAGACGCATTATTCTGCTTGCACCTGTAGGGCCATACTTCTGGCAGTGAACATGTTACATGTGCTAAATTACATACTAGTGCACATATAGTTAATATGCTTTAGTTTTGTTCTAATGCCACCTGTTGGTTCCATCAGACTGCTTAATGTTCTCTATGTTTAATTACACATCAGCAAACTAGCATGTGGTTCCGCTGCTTTTTGTTCGTTTTACCCTACATTTTCTGATGCTAGCTATTACATCACTGCTCCGAGCCTCTGTTCATTACTTGTTTGTGTGTTCTTGATCTTCCCAAGTTGCATGACTAATTTGATGCCTCTATTAATTATGGAGCTGCCAACCCCATCAAGCAAAATATTTGTTCTTTTGGGGCTGGCACCTCGAACAAGCATAAAAATAAAGGGAAGGAGATATACTCCCTCCAATTCTATTTACTCTGCGCATAACTCTTGACCCGCATACCAAGGAGGGCAGTGGTTTAATTTTTCTGGACTAGTTTGCCAATTAATAAGGGCAGAGGCGGATGGGGCGGGGCACAAAAGGAAACCAGCGCTAGGAATCGGCAACGTGCAGACTAATACGAGAAAACTGAGAAAAAGTTATACGCAAAGTAAAAAGAATCGGAGGGAGTATTGTCGTGTATGCACACACCCTTCTTTCATTAGTTTAGATGAACCATTGATGATCAATTCGGACCAATGCATGCGATTAAAATTAATTTTACCTAAATAGATGGTGCAGAATAAACTACAACAACTAGATTTGCAACCACGGGATGCTGACGATATCTTCAAAGAACATTGCAACGGCAGCTAGGCTTCACAGCAACATATGGTAAGCCAGTGTGTTTTAGTACATGTGAAATGTAATGCGAGTGGGCTGCTTTCTTGGCTTGTGCCCTCAATGTGTAATCCTACCGAATTACAAAATAGTTCAGTTGTCTGCTTTGCTGTATTGCTTGATTCGAATGCTTATTTGTTGTTACGCTATACCTGAGTTGGCCAATATGTCAGCAGTGCTTGCTGTACTATCGTAAAGAAATGCATGCCTATTTCATTTGAGTCCTTAACTTTTCCTCTCAACTTCATCACAAGACTGTCTTCGTAGTTTATATGAGGCCACACTGTTAGGTGCTTTCTCAGATTATTTCAACTGCATAGATGCCTTGGAAACTTAAATATAGCGGTTGTACACTCCCTTTCAACTAGGGATGCCAACTGGGTCTGGTTTAATCCCGATTGAAGTCCACTAGTGGTATGATAGTTCAAAAGAGATTTTGTTTTTTTGAGGAAAATGAACTAGGGAGCTAGCAAAAACTAACTAGATGGGACTGGCGGATTTCGTTTATTTTCCACTTACATCCCTAGTTTCATCTTACCATTTTAATTTCTTTTCGGCTGATGCTGCTTCGAACCATTTAAATATAGTTTGCCATGCTCGGCAATAATTCGTCCGTCGTTTACTATGTAAGCTTACTGCCTGGATCATACGATAACTATCTCTTCGATGTCCAGTGAAACCTTTCGGATGCCGTTCACACTAGGACACAATGTACAACCCAGAATCTATTTGTGGAAGCGAAAGCGCCATCCATGTTACCAGATGGTAGCAGTTCAGAGGCAACACCGCTGGAGAGAAGTCTGAGCACAGATATTATAGTGCTTGAGGCTCTACTAGAGGCAGAAAGAGATGGTGTGGCTGCCATGAATGAGGTAATATTTATCTTGAGGCTGGAAATTACGGAATTAGCGGCACGCATTATGCAAGCAACCCAAGAACTGGAGGAAGTAAGAATGTTGCATTTGAAGACGGAGGAGGTCATGCTGTTTCTGCTATCTGAAGCCCAAGATAATCCCGGTTCTTCTTTAGATACCAGTTGAAATTTTCATTAGATTATTGTACTTGCATGTTGTGTCATGTCTCTGAATGGATTATGTTGCAAGACCCCCTATGTTGTCCATGTGTTGTAATGATCCGAATTTTTTAGGCGAGGCAATCCTCAGTACTTGTATGATTGACATAAGGTGAACTGTTTTTCGTGTGAGCATATTGTATTGGATGAAATAACTGTTTGACACATAGTGTTTCCAACCTACTGAATTCGAAGATCATGGCATTTTCTAAGTCATAATCATATATAAAGGTGAAATAAATCTTTGTTGTGGTTTTGAAGAAATAAATAACAAAACGTATAATTATCTGTGGATATTCGTAATCGAATACAAATTGGATTTGAATTTAGTTTGCAAGGTCCCAGGGCAAACGTGAATGCTAATTCTCCCAAATTTTGAACGAAGCGGCTAAACACCCACTATAATTTGTGGGTTGCCCGAAGCAAGTGTTTGCGAGATAGAAATTACTGTCTACCCCTGACACTTGACATCGTTATCGATAGGATTTACACTGTTATCGATAGGGGTAGACTAGTAACTTCAATCAGACGTGACACGACGGCCTGAGCCCATTCAGACACGGTGGGCGCCAAACGTTGGCGGAAAAACACATTTGATTCAAGCTCGTCCGAAAGACATGTGTCTCTTCCTCCATTTCCCCATTCATACACGGTGGGCAGCAAAACAAACTCTCCTCGTCCGAAATTGATGTAGGCTTATATTTTAAATAGGGGCAGATGTGTAACTTCCATCAGACGTGACACAACCACCCTACCTGTCAGCCCCGTTCATACATCGTGGGCGCCAACCGTGGGCGGAAAAACACCCTCTCATCGCCCGAAATCGATGTAGGCTAATATTTTAAATAGGGGCAGATGTGTAACTTCAATCACACGTGACACAACCGCCCTACCTGTCAGCCCCGTTCATACACCGTGGGCACCAACCGTGGGCGGCAAAACACCCTCTCCTCGCCCGAAATAATTACCGGCAAATATTTGGGAGATGCGAGATTACCGTCCTATCCCCAACCGACGCGATGTCCGAAATTTTAAACGGGGATAAGTTCAGAACTTCCCCATTTCGAGAAGCGTCCCAAAGTTTGAGATCCCCCTCCTCCATTTCCCCATTCATACACCGTCGGCGGCACGAAAACCTCCGCACTGTGGCCAGCCTCCTCCGTCCGCCACCCCATCCTCCACCTTGCCGGAGCCGCTACACCTACCCCGTCGTCCACTGCAAGAGATGGACGTCTCTCATCCACGGCGCTGGACCAGGATCCTTTCATCGCCTCCTCTCGCTTCATCGGCGTCGTCGTCCACCTTGCTGTTTCCGCTCCTACGACCGCCTCGTCCACGGCAATAGGATATATCCCCCGACCCCGTCGTCTGCAGTCTAAAGTCTTCTTCCCCGCTGCCGACAGCTATCGCACCCGCAGCACCCTCAACGTATCAGCATAGGCCTGCACGGTGTCGCAAGAGAGGTGGTACTTTTCCATATGTGCTTAAGTTATTGATCTCACTCGGAAAATAGATCGTAATTTGTTTACTGTACTTTTCTTGTCCGTACCAAATCGTAGTGGCTAGTTGAAAGCAAACATTGGTTGCGAAGTAGCTTTGTCCGGTTTGCACCTTCTGATCCGCCATGGTACGGGCACTATACTCGTAAAGCTTATGGTTTCCCCCCTTTATATTCACTACCATCATCCTGTTTTCTGGCACTGTGCCGGGCATCCGATAGGGTCTCTTGGATATCGGAGCTGTGCCGGGCAATAACTCAATCAGAAATTCAATGTCTCTGTCCGGTGGCATTCCTAGTAATTCCTCCGGAAACACATCGGGAAAATCTTGCACCTCTGGCACTTCCTCTGAACAACTCCCGTGAGGGAATTCACCGATTCTTCATCGGCTATGTCCGGATACATACTTGATCCTCTTACGCTCGGGGTGGTGAGCAGAATCGACTTCTTGGGCACAGTCTATGTTTCCTTCAAACTTTGTCAACTAATCCATGCCTAGGATTACATCCAAGGTCTGGGTTTCCAATACTATGAGGTCTGCGGAAATTTATGATTTCCGATGTTGAGGGTTGCATGACAGCCTAAGCTCGCCATCATTTCTCCTCCTGCGGAACCGACCTTGAAGGGGCTTCTAAGGGTTTTAGTGGGCAGCCCGTACTTTTCCACAACTACCCTTGATATGAATGAATGTGTTGCACCGTAATCAAAGAGTACCAATCTGAACGTGAATTCAATAAAACTTACCAACCACGAGTGTCGGCTGATCATAGACGCCCTCCACGTCAATGTGGTTCACCGAGCACGAGGGAAAGGGTTGGGCTTCTTCGCTGAGCTTCCATTGCCGTTTCCATTCCTCCGCTTGGCCTCCGGCAGTCGGTGGCATAGTGCCCTGTTTTACGGCACTTGAACAGTGATGTGACTCGAGATCTTTACGAGTCGGGCAGGACGATGCTGGTTGCCATTGCCGCTTCCATTGCCATTTCCATTGCGACTTGTTGTCCTGGTTGCGTTTGTTCCCATTTCCTCCATGGTTATGTCCTCCATGGTTGTGATGGGTATGCCCTCCGAGTGTGGGGCATAACGGGCTTCGCTGAGCTCGAGTTGTATTTCCCGACCATACTTCCGCTTATGCTATCAATCTGCTGCCGCTTGCCTTCAAGTATGGTGGCCTTGTCTACCAGCTCCGGTAGTTGGTGAAGGTAGCCACCATAAGCTGCATACCCAGCTCGTCATTGAGTCCTCGAGAAACTTCTCCTGCTTATGCATCTGTGGCCACATCATCCGGGCATAGCGAGCTAACTTGCTGAACTCATCCACGCATCGCCCCACAAGACGGTTCCCTGGCGTAAGTTGCGGAACTCACGCTTCTTCAGACTCATGGCTCCAGCTGAAACATGAGCGGTGCGGAAAGCCTGCTAGAACTGATCCCACGTGATGGTGCCGATGGGATAAGTGGCGGTGTAGTTCTCCCACCAAGAAGCTGCAGGTCAATCAAGTTGATGTGCGGCAAAGCGCATCTTCTCTGCATCTGTGCATCCAACAGTGATTAACTCCCTTCCGACCTTGCGGATCCAATCATCGGCCACAATCGGCTCAGTGCTGCTAGAGAACACTGGCGGATTCAGCCTTAGGAAGCGGGTCAAGTTGTCAACAGGGGGTGGTGGCGGTGGATTGTTGTTGTTGTTGTTGTTCTGGTTCTGGATGAGCATCTGCATGAGGGCATTCTGCTGCTGGATCAGCTGGGTGAGCTCCGGCGGGAAGTTGAGACCGGGGTCACATCTCGGAGGCATCTGGTGTTTTGGGGTGGATGAGAAAATTAGAATAGAACAATGGTCTAATGAGAAAATAACACTACCCATATGAATGCACAACCATAATCACACCAATCATTTATTCAATCCACTCAAACATGGTTCAAACTCGATTACAAAATTCTCACGACTAATCGAAAATAACGACCTAACTGATCGACGGAAAAAGTAAAATAACATGGCGGTCGACTAAATGTCTTCATCAATAATCCTTGCGTCCTCTGGTGCGGTGTCCTCCGGTGCGGGGCCTCCTCTTGCGGCTTTCTCCAGTGGAACTCCCTTCATAATCCTGGTCATTGCTCACGAGAGGTCCGTCATCTCCACTCGGAAAAAGATCTTCTCCGATGTCCTTCTTCTCCTCTAATGCGGCAACATTCATCTTCAGGTTGTCGACTCTCTCCATGAAGTCCACGATTTCTTCCTCATGGTCAAGGAAGTCTGCGTGTGCCTTCTCCTCTAGTTCCAGTTCACGGAACAACAGCCTCCTGTGTACCTTCGAGTTACGGCGAGTCTGGATCTCTCGTTTCCTGAGGAGACACTCCAAGTCTTGGATATACGAGAGAATGGAGTCGTCCTCTACGGTACGGATGATATCTCCATTCCTTGCTCTGCGAGAAACCATGGCGAGGTCTGATGGATCGAGCTCGGCCCTGTACTCTTCTCGGAGATGTCCGAGTGCACGATAAATCGCCATGTCTCTTCCGAGGATCCAATTGAAATCCGTAAACTCAAAGTCAATAGGCTCAATGTCCTCGAAGGTCCTCCTCCCCGAATGTGCACCTCAATCCAGTAGCGGGTATCCGTCGGAAGTGCATTGGTAGGCTTCCCGTGATTGAGGGCGAGCAATCTTCAGCTTCTTCATGATCTGCACCAGCTTCTTGCCGAAAGGCATTGTCTCATCTGGCTGGTAAAACTCCGGTAGCAGAACTGGGGTGAACTCGGCGGCCATCTAGAATGTTGAAAATCGGAGAGAAGTCAGAAATGAACAGGGGAGAATTACGGAATGATAAGGATATAAAATAAATAGTCTCTTCCTATGGCTTTCCGATCCTAGGGGTTACGTCCTACGATCAGCGTGTGCTCTGATACCATCTCTGTAGCGACCCGACCCAAAATCGGTCAAGTCTCTGTGTCTGTACCATCCCAAGATCATCTTTGGCACTCACAAGACATTGATGAAATAATCAAAGTTCAATCACACCTGAATTTATTACACGATTCTCATATCGAGTCTTTATTACAATAGAATAAATTCGCCAAGGCCAACTCATGAGAAATAAACTAAGTAAAGCTGCGGAAGCGTGAGAAGAATAGCGAGTCCATCCGACTCCATAGGGCAATGCCAAGCGGAGCGTAGCCTCACTCCGATCGGAATACTCCTCGCAACATAAGATGTTGCAGCCGTGTAGGTCAGCATTTTGAATATCTTTGGCAAGTCATGAAGAGAGAAATAACAATAAAATTACTAACACTATATGCAATTTGGTGTGGGGCTCTAAGTTTCATCATTTTGCTAAAAGCCGCTTTTCCCTACAATAAGGACTTGTTTGCAATTACTAAGAAATTGTTGATAGTTATTGAGATGGTTACGCCAACCAATGTCTCATTCCCAATTATTAAACAATAACCCCTCAATTAATTTATTAATTTCAATGTTGAGATTTCGAATACTTCCAAGTTCCAGAGGCTCAAATTGTCCGTAATCGGGACACGGCTAATCGATTAGATCTTTTCTCTGCAGAGGTTTATGACTTTACCCGCAAGAATCGTTCCTCCTTTTAAGTCTTCGCACTTCATGGTGTTTGAAGACGGACGAACTAAACAGGGTCTTCTCAAGAGTTCCTCCGCCACCGCCGTACCCATCCAATCCTATCGCTCTTCTATATCTCGTAGCACCGTCCCGCCAGAGTCACAACTAGGGTTGACCAAGCCGAGCCCATAATGGCTTGCGGCTGCATGTAAGCTTCCGTCAATGGGGTATACATCCATCTCTTCGCGGCTGGGTGAAGCTTTCCGCAAGATGTCATGGCGCTTCTCCATGCATCCCGCCAACCACCTGGGTTCTCCAGGTGCCCGTCAACCGCCCTCCACCCAAAGAGTGAATTCAAGTCCATCTTGAGCTTGAAGTCATGGGGTTGTCATCATCTTTGACTCTCACATCTCCCTTATGATTAACTCAACCAACCCCGTCTACGAGCATAGCAAAAATAAACTACTTCGTCCCGGGTCATGGTAACAAGGGGAATTGGTTCATCCTACCTCATGATACTACTCAAGAACATAACTTCAAAATTTCACCTACTGCATGCATGATGGGGAGGTATAATTCTAATGCAACAAAATCATAGGTATTGTAAAGAAACATGATCAATGACTTGCCTTGCTGATGATCTTCGAAAGCTAGGGACTCGTGGTAGCAAGCTTCGCACTTCGGAAATTCTACCGAGGCAAACAACAATCATAATAAGCATACAAACATATGATCACTTACATAACAGCATAGTAACATAACACACACAACAATTGAATCAAAACCCAAAGAAAACTCAAAGAAACCCAACTCAAAGTTTTCCTACTTCAAGCAACAACTAAAACTAGTTTTACATAACAAAAAATTTCTTAACAGAACCTAAGCATGGGTTTTTGTTAACTTAACTGAAAAGAATTCATCATGCAACTAGGAGCAAAAGAATCACTTTACAAGCTATTATAAAACTCCTATTAGGCCTAAAGCAAATTCTAATAAGAAAAATAAAATAAAAGTTTTATTTATTATAAATAAAAGTTCATGCTCTAAAGTTACAGAAACTAATCAAGAATAAACTATCACATAGTAGAAATAAAATTATTTGCTAATTAAAACAATAGGAAAACAGTAGCTAGTTGAATAAATAGGAATAACATGATTCTGGTTAAAACTATTTTTTATTAATTTCTAAAATGCCCAAATAAATTCCTACGGTTAGGCAATGTCAAAACAAAGTTGTGACAAAAAATCATAAAAAATAATATCCCTAACTCATTTTATAGCAGATTTACTATTCTGTCTAAATCTAAAATAAAGCAATTTTAAATAATTTTAACATGACTAATTATATTTTCTACAGAAACTACAATAAATTTGCAAACCAACAAAAAAGGAATCACTTAAAAATATTAAGTAGATTAAAAGATATGAAATTTTCAAATCTGAAACTATTCTGTTAAAATAGAAAACGAAAAATAAAACTAAAAAGAAAAACGGGCTAATGGGCCTATCTAGCGCCCTGGGCGTAATATAACTAAAACACGCCGTGGGAATAAAAGAAAATAACCACGTCGGGCCGGTCCAACTAATCTAAATAAAACCGGAACTAAACCGGGATAAAACCGGTTTTATAAACTAAACCTAACTAAAAATCGTACCCCTTGAGGTCTAATCTAAGCCCCACGTTTAGATCCAACGGTGGGAGGACTCGGCGACTTACCGAGGCGGCGACGGCGACGGCAGCTCGAGGCGGCGACGACTCCGCGGCTCGGTGGTCGGGGACGTCGGTGGAGGTCTCCCGGGTGCGGACCAGGCGAGGGAGCTCGAGGTCGAGTCGATGGAGCTCGGGGTGGCGGGGCGACAGGTGCGGTGGCAATGCTGGGCGGCGGTGAACTCCATGGGCGATTGCGGCGGAAGGCGAGGTCGGGCAAGGCGGCGAGGGAGAAACGGGTGAGGGGAGGGTATAAATAGGGGGCACGACTTGGAGAAGGGGCGATCAGGCGAGGGATCGGGAGGATCCGGAGATCTCGGGATTTCCGGCGCGGCGCCCGGTTGGCGGCGTGAGGGGAAGAAGAGGGTGGCGGGTCCACCCGTCGGAGAGAGGGGGGCGTTGGTCGGTTGGCCGATTCGGAAGGATTGGCGGGGGACTTGGGCGTGGGCGGCTCGGGCGGTGGGCTGGCTCGGGCGTTGGGCTGCGCCTCATTGGCTGGGCCGCCTCGGCTGGCTGGGCAGTTAACTGGTGGCGCCAGGGCTTTTCTTTTCTATTTTTTTAATTTAGAGATGAAAGAAAATACTTAAATATAAATATTTTATATAGGACATATATATATCAAAATGATGGGGAATATTCCTATAATTTGAACATTTTCCAGGCAAAATCCAAACTTTATAAAAATCATTTTTCTAAAATTCCAAATAAAACTCAAATTTGAATTCAAACTTTTGGCAATGTTTTTCCTCTGATATTTTTGGAGTGTCATGTTTACTCCTCTCATACTTTTTCTCAAGTATTTATCAGGCATAGTTTTGAAATAATTTCCACTGCCAAAATTTGAATTCAAATTCCAACAACTCCAAAACTTCTGAAACTTCAAATGCCACTCAAATTCAAACAGAATGCATAGATGCTTAGCTATAATTGTAAAACATTCCAAATAGGAAATTTGGGATGTTACACTTGTTGACCGTACTTTCTTGTCCATACCAAATCTTAGTTTTTATTTCAAAGCAAACATCGGTTGCTAACTACCCTTTGCGCAGTTTCCAGCTTCAGATCTGCCATCCCACTGCCATGATCAACACTGTACTCATCATGCTTATGTTTTCCCCATTTTATGATGACCACAATCAGCCTACGTGGTTCGTGTCGTAATAGCACTGCTCCACCCATCGAGCTAAACAAGCTTAGTTGTACAAATTCATATATGATATTATTGCTGATATTAGTAAAACTGAGAGATGTTTAATTGGTTAGCTAAATGTTCCTACTTTAGTTTCAAAATGCATGTGAGCCACATATGGAGAGACCGGAAAGAATAGTATTTCTCTGTGTGCTCTGGTTCATCATGGGTGGCCAACTGACATTGTATTAAAAGACTTGTAATATCTTTAATCTGTTTGCTCTTCTGCTCTCCTTTAAGATGATACTCTTCTCTTGCGGTCGACTGGTCAGGTCGAGTTGTTCTCCCTTAGTATATTTTGAATCTGTCAGGTCAGGTCGACTTGTTCTTCTTTACTACATGTAGAAGCTATCATCTGCGTGAAGGAAATATGCCCTAGAGGCAATAATAAAGTTATTATTTATTTCCTTATATCATGACAAAGATTTATTATTCATGCTAGAATTGTATTAACCGGAAACATAATACGTGTGTGAATACATAGACAAACAGAGTGTCACTAGTATGCCTCTACTTGACTAGCTCGTTAATCGAAGATGGTTATGTTTCCTAACCATAGACATGAGTTGTCATTTGATTAACGGGATCACATCATTAGGAGAATGATGTGATTGACTTGACCCATTCCGTTAGCTTAGCACTTGATTGTTTAGTATGTTGCTATTGCTTTCTTCATGACTTATACAAAGTTCCTACAACTATGAAATTATGCAACTCCCGTTTACCGGAGGAACACTTTGTGTGCTACCAAACGTCACAACGTAACTGGGTGATTATAAAGGTACTCTACAGGTGTCTCCAAAAGCATATGTTGAGTTGGCATAATTCGAGATAAGGTTTTGTCACTCCGATTGTCGGAGAGGTATCTCTGGGCCTTCTCGGTAATACTCATCACCTAAGCCTTGCAAGCATTGTAACTAATGAGTTAGTTATGAAATGATGTATTACGGAACGAGTAAAGAGACTTGCCGGTAACGAGATTGAACTAGGTATTGGATACCGGCGATTGAATCTCGGGCAAGTAAATATACCGATGACAAAGGGAACAACGATGTTGTTATGCGGTTTGACCGATAAAGATCATCGTAGAAAATGTAGGAACCAATATGAACATCCAGGTTCCACTATTGGTTATTGACCGAGAATAGTTCTAGGTCATGTCTACATAGTTCTCGAACCCGTAGGGTCTGCACGCTTAACGTTACGATGACAGTTTTATGAGTTTTGATGTACCTAAGTTTGTACGGAGTCCCGGATGTGATTACGGACATGACGAGGAGTCTCGAAATGGTCGAGACACAAAGATTGATATATTGGAAGCCTATGTTTGGACTTCGGAATAGTTCCGTGAAATCGATTTTTAGGAACACCGGGTTACTGGAACCTCCCGGGGTTATTGGGCCTTAGTGGGCCATGAGGGAGAAGAGGAGGGCCGGCTAGGGCAGGCCGTGCGCCCCCTCCCCCCCTAGTCAGAATAGGACAAGGAAGGGGTGGCGGCGCCCCCTTTCCTCTTTCCCTCCCCCCAAGTCCTAATCCAACTAGAAAAAGGGGGGAGTCCTACTCCCGGTGGGAGTAGGACTCCTCCGGCGCGCCTCCTCCTAGGGCCGGCCGCACCCCCCTTTTCTCCTTTATATACGGGGGCAGGGGGCATCCTAGAAGACACAAGTTGATCTACTGATCGTTCCTTAGCCGTGTGCGGTGCCCCCCCCCACCATATTCCACCTCGGTCATATCGTCGTGGAGTTTAGGCGAAGCCCTGCGGCGGTAGAGCATCATCATCGCCACCACGCCGTCGGCCGACGGAACTCATCCCGACACCCCGCTGGATCGGAGTCCGGGATCGCCATCGAGCTGAACGTGTCTGAACATGGAGGTGCCGTCGTTCGGTACTTGGATCGGTCGGATCATGAAGACGCGTTTACTACATCAACGCGTTGTCATAACGCTTCCGCTTTCGGTCTCACAGTACGTGGACACTCTCCCTCTCGTTGCTATGCATCACCATGATCTTGCATGTGCGTAGGAAATTTTTGAAATTACTACGTTCCCCAACAGTGGCATCCGAGCCTGGTTTTATGTGTTGATGTTATATGCACGAGTAGAACACAAGTGAGTTGTGGGCGATACAAGTCATACTGCTTACCAGCATGTGATACTTTGGTTCAGCGGTATTGTGAGATGAAGCGGCCCGGACCGACATTACGCGTATGCTTACGCGAGACTGGTTTCACCGCGCAAGCAGCACTCGTTGCTTAAAGGTGATGGCGGGTGTCTGTCTCTCTCACTTTAGTTGAACTGAGTGTGGCTACGCCCGGTCCTTGCGAAGGTTAAAACATCACCAACTTGACAAACTATCATTGTGGTTTTGATGCGTAGATAAGAACGGTTCTTGCTCAGCCCGTAGCAGCCACGTAAAACTTGCAACAACAAAGTAGAGGACGTCTAACTTGTTTTTGCAGGGCATGTTGTGATGTGATATGGTCAAGACGTGATGCTATATTCTATTGTATGAGATGATCATGTTTTGTAACCGAAGTTATCGGCAGCTGGCAGGAGCCATATGGTTGTCGCTTATTGTATGAAATGCAACGCCATGTAATTGCTTTACTTTATCACTAAGCGGTAGCGATAGTCGAGAAGCAATAGTTGGCTAGACGACAACGATGCTACGATGGAGATCAAGGTGTCGCTACCGGTGGCGATGGTGATCATGATGGTGCTTTGGAGATGGAGATCACAAGCACAAGATGATGATGGCCATATCATATCACTTATATTGATTGCATGTGATGTTTATCCTTTATGCATCTTATCTTGCTTTGATTGACAGAGCATTTTAAGATGATCTCTCACTAAAATTATCAAGAAGTGTTCTCCCCGAGTATGCACGTTGCCAAAGTTCAGAGTGCCGAGACACCACGTGATGATCGGGTGTGATAAGCTCTACGTCCATCTACAATGGGTGCAAGCCAGTTTTGCACACGCAGAATACTCAGGTTAAACTTGACGAGCCTAGCATATGCAGATATGGCCTCGGAACACGGAGACCGAAAGGTCGAGCGTGAATCATATAGTAGATATGATCAACATAGTGATGTTCACCATTGAAAACTACTCCATCTCACATGATGATCGGTTATGGTTTAGTTGATTTGGATCACGTGTTCACTTAGATGACTAGAGAGATGTCTGTCTAAGTGGGAGTTCTTAAATAATATGAATAATTGAACTTAAAATTATCATGAACTTAGCACCTGATAGTATTTTGCTTATCTATGTTTGTTGTAGATAGATGGCTCGTGTTGTTGTTCCGTTGAATTTTAATGTTCCTTGAGAAAGCAAAGTTGAAAGATGATGGTAGTAATTACACGGACTGGGTCCGTAATTTGAGGATTATCCTCATTGCTGCATTGTAAGAATTACGTCTGGAAGCACCGCTGGGTGCCAGCCTGCTGCAGAGCAACGCCGAGAAGTTTTGAACGTCCGCGAGCAAAGCTGATGACTACTCTATAGTTCAGTGTGCCATGCTTTACGGCTTAGAACCGGGTCTTCAACGACATTTTGAACGTCATGGAGCATATAAGATGTTCCAGGAGTTGAAGTTAATATTTCAAGAAAATGCCCGGTGAGGGAGTCCCGGATTAGGGGGTGTCCGGATAGCCGGACTACCGTCATCGGCCGGACTATCATTTGACGGACTATTATCATCGACCGGACTCCAAGACTATGAAGATAGAAGATTGAAGACTTCCCCCCATGTCCGGATGGGACTTTCCTTGGCGTGGAAGGCAAGCTTGGCGATACGGATATGTAGATCTCCTACCATTGTAACCGCCTCTATGTAACCCTAGCCCTCTCCGGTGTCTATATAAACCGGAGGGCTTTAGTCCGTAGGACTACGATCACAACAACCCTTACAATCATACCATAGGCTAGCTTCTAGGGTTAGCCTCCTTGATCTCGTGGTAGATCCACTCTTGTAAACATCCAAAATATCAATATCAATCAAGCAGGACGTAGGGTTTTACCTCCATTAAGAGGGCCCGAACACGGGTAAACATCGTGTCCCTTGTCTCCTGTTACCATCCGCCTAGACGCACGATCGGGACCCCCTACCGAGATCCGCCGGTTTGACACCGACATTGGTGCTTTCATTGAGAGTTCCTTCAATGCGCCACCGATAGGAAGGATGCCTCCTCCGCCTTCAAGGACGGTATCTTCGCCAAAGGATCCTTGGCCGCCGCCACACTATCCGGCTAGGTGGTTTTCTTATGACTGCATGTCCGGCCATCGCTTCGACAACGACCTCTCAAGTCGTCAAAAGCAATCTTCATGTCAGCTCGGAATTCGCCGAGCGGCTGGATCCAATAGAGCTCTCGTCCGTAAACGAGCTCTTGGATCGTGACGCCGCGCCAGGAGTCGCTACAGACTACGATCAGATTGGGCTTAAACCCGATCTGAGAGAAATTAACTCTCCCCAGGTCACCCACCACGTTGCAGTGTTAGAGGAACAATGCGGCGACTCTTCTCCTGTATTGAAAACTAGTCATGTCCGGATCCCCGAACCCCTCATGCCGGATTCCTGCGAAGGGACGGGCTTCGATCAAACACTGAACTTAAAGTCAGACATCAGACCAGACTCGTTGGACAACGTCCAGAAATCCAAGCTTCCAAAATTGGAAACTTCTCGGCCTTCGAGCCCTGAGATGGGTAGGGTTCCGGACTTATTTCCACCCACCCGCCCAGACATATGCGATCTAACTCTAATTCGGCAAGAGCCCGCCGAGACAGTACATCATTACTGGGCCAGATTCCTCCTGGTTATGGACAGGATAAAGGACTGCCGAGAGGAAAACGCAATCTCAGTCTTCTGCAATAATTGCACGGACAAGGGAATCCTAAACGCCATAAGTCGCCACGACATCACGCGCTTCGCTGACTTGGAGACCATCGTACAAAAGTAATGTGCGATGGAGAGCGTCTGGAAAACCGAAAGTAAATTTTGGGATAATCCGGTCCCGAATACATCCCTAGTCCGGAACCAAAGGGTGCATCATTATCAAGCACCTGGGCTGAATACCAAAAACCAAAACCCCTAAAGGGTACGAAACCGCATCGAGGGCTGGCTAAACGGACCTCGCAAAATTCATAGCACGAGGGCGCCACTCCAACTCATAGCCTTCGAGCATGTTGGATACTACGGCAGGTGGCCAAAAGTGGCGAGGAGCTTCTAGCTCCAGAATCCCAGCCCAGCAACACCAGTACGGTGTTAACAGTCTTTGAGACTTTCGCATCCAATAACATGCGAAAACGACAACTCCATAACCTTGTCAAGTCTACCAAGTAGCAACAATAAATCCATGGAGCGACACGGCTATTACCTTCAATGCTAGTGATGAACCTAAATTCCGAACTGCCCGGGCACCAGCCGCATTGGTCCTCAGCCCAATAGTAGACGGCTTTCGCCTTACTAAGGTACTCATGGATGGCGGCAACGGACTAAACCTCATCTATGAGGAAACCCTCCAAAAATGGAAATAGATGGAACCGCATTGAGCGAAGCAGCACAACCTTTAGAGGAATAATCCCCACCGGGAAGCATGCTGCACAGAAAAATCACGCTTTGGACGTAGTGTTCGCTCGCCCGGACAATTATAGGTCCGAGGAGGTCACGTTTCAAGTGGCCCCATTCAGCAGCAGATATCATGCTCTATTAGGACGAGAGGCATTCACTATTTTTCAGGCTATACCCCATTATGAGTACATGAAGCTTAAAATGCCCGGTCCCAACGGAATCATCACTCTCGCTAGTGATCCGGACATAGCACTCCGCGCTGAAAACAAGACAACTGCACTAGCCCTCGAGGCACTATCCGAAGCCCTAGCGGCCGAGGAACTCACCGCGATGCGCTCCACAGTGAACAGGGACGATGTGATACTTGATAAAAGATCCAAGTCCACCTCTTTTAAACCAGCGGATGAAATAGTCAAATTCCAGGTCCACCCAACGGACCCCACGAAGACGGCCTCCATCGGGGCACAATTGAACCCAGATGTAGACGCCAAGATCGCGAGAATTCCTTCGGAAAATTGGGACATTTTGCCGGCACCCATCGGATATGCCCGAAACCCACGCAGATTGGCAGAACACAGCCTAAACATCCTAAAAGGATTCAAGCCAGTCAAACAGGCTCTTCGACGATTTTCCGAACCCAAAAGACAGGCAATGGGAGAAGAGCTAGCCAAGCTATTGGAAGCCGGATTCATCAGAGACATCAAGCACCTGGATTGGCTAGCAAACTTGGTGATGGTACCAAAGAAGGACAAATCTGGCGCCTTTGTGTCGATTTCAAAGACCTAAATAAGGCCTGCCCAAAGGATCCCTTCCTCCTCCCGATCGACCAAATCATCGATGCCACCGCAGGCACGATTCATTGTGCTTCACGGACGATACTCCGCTATCATCAAATCAAGATGGCAGAAGTGGATCAAGCCGCAACAGCATTCATTACTCCATATGGACCATTCTACTTCAACACGATGCCCTTCGGACTTAAAAACGCCGGCGCAACATATCAGCGCATGATTCAGACATGTCTGGCTACCCAGATCGGCAAAACAGTAGAGGCATATGTGGACGACGTAGTCGTCAAAACCAAACACGTCGAAACTCTAGTAGACGACTCGAGGCTCACATTCGACAGCCTCGAGCATATGACATCAAGCTGAATCCGGAAAATGTGTTTTGGCGTGCACGGTGGAAAGTGCTGGGCTTCATCGTATCCGATAGAGGAATTGAAGCAAACCCAGCCAAGATCCGAGCTCTGTCACAGCTAGATATCCCAAAAGACCTCAAGCAAATACAAAATTGACGGATGCGAGCGGCTCTAAGCCGCTTTATCTCCGTCTAGGAGAAAATGCATTACCCTCTATCGCCTCCTCGGGTGCATCAACACTTCGAGTGGACGGATGCTGCCACCGCCGGACTCGAAGAAATAAAGGCCATATTGGCAACAAATCCGGTCTGGCTGCGCCCAACCCGGGCGAACCAATGTTGTTATACATGCAGCTACGCATCAAGTTGTAAGCGCGTACTCGTCGTCGAACGAGAAGCGAAGGGCATAAATTCCCTCTTCAAAACCAGTATACTACGATCCACCGTGTTAACCCCCGCAAGTCCTGCTACTCCGCACTATCGAAGATAGCATACACGGTGTTCATGGCATCCCGGAAGCTCCGACACTATTTTCAAGAGTGTTCGATAACGAAGGCCTCTCAAGTACCACTTAATGACATTATAAACAATCGCGACGCGACGGGCAGGATTGCAAATGGGCCATTGAGCTCTTACCATTTGATATATCTTACAAACCTCGGCGAGCTATCAAGTCTCAAGTTTTGGCTGACTTTGTCGCTGAATGGACGGTCGAACTCCCTAAAGAATACGGCGATACTCCAATTGATTATGCACTTTGACGACTCCAAAATGTTAGCCGGATGGGGTGGCGTCATATTGACGCCCCAACCGGAGACACAGTTCAATACGCATTTCAGATAATGTACACGGACTCTAACAACGCAGCGAATACGAGGCCCTTTTACACGGTCTCCGGATGGCAATTCCATGGGCATTCAACGCCTAGAGGTGCGGGGACTCAAACCTCGCAATATCCCAAATAAACGGAGACTTTGACACCAAAGATCCGAAAATGGCAGCATATCGCAACGCTGTCCTCAAAATGTCAGCCCGGTTCAAGGACTTGAATTCCATCACGCCACCCGGATAATAACCAAGCGCCGACGTCTTGCACGCATTGGCAAAAACGCGACGCTGTCCCTCCTAACATCTTCCCGAACGGCTCTTCAAGCCATCCGTATTTATGGGAAGAGGAGTACGGAACTAACAAGCCACACCAACCGCGATCCAGCCGATGACATAACACCTTCCGCCCACGACATAATGGCAGTAATTGCCCGCGGACAGAACCATTCTCGCCTACTTGCTTAGGCAGGAGCTTCTCAAGACCAAAATGAGGCCCGCTGCATTATCCGCGATCAAAAGCCTACAAGGTCTATGAGGGAGAACTTTATAAGAAAAGCACAACCGAGTCCTTCAAAGGTGTATCTCCAAGAGGAAGGGCGAAACCTCTGGCTGAAATTCATGCCGGACTAGGCGGACACCACGCCGCAGCTCGGGCCCTTGTAGGAAAGGCATTCCGACAGGATTTTATCGCCGACGGCTCGAGCAGATGCCTGGGACTTAGTCCAAAGATGCGTCGGTTGTCGCTCTTTGCTAATCGAGCCATATGCCACCCACCGCCTCAAAACTATACCAATTACCTGGCCGTCATGTCCAGGGGCTTGACATGGTTGGACCACTTAAAGGGGAACCCACAAGCAAAGGTACCTATTGGTCATGGTGGATAAATTCACCAAATGGATAGAGGCCAACCCGTTAAAACGGCAGAGTCCGGACCAGTGATAGACTTTATATCCGGGTAGTACACGCTATGGTGTCCCCACAAAGATCATCACCGATAGCGGCACGAACTTCACCGCCGACGAGGTTAAATCATGGTGCCAAAATATGGGCATCAAGCTCGATTACGCTTCAGCCTATCATCCTCAAACCAGCGGTCAAGTGGAACGAGCAAATGGTCTCATAATGAGCGCATCAAACCCGCACTAGTGCGGTCCCTCACGAAATCGACATGCACCGGGTAGAGGAGCTCGACTCCGACTGGGGCTGCGGACAACGCCTAATCGTACCACCGGATTCACACCATTTTTATGGTATACGGCGCGAAGCAGTTTTGCCTGCGACATCATTCATGACTCACCTCGAGTGCGCATGTACGAAGAAAGAGAAGCCGAGTTGGATCGGCAGGACAGCTTGGACACATTGAGGAAGAGCGCGACGTCGCCAAGGCTCGCTCCGCATTTTATCAACAGCAGGCTCAAGATACCAAAGGAGAAGTACGGGCCAAGACTTACAACGTTGGCGAACTGGTTCTCGCTCGCCGGACAAGAAAAGGACAAGCTCAAACCCAAATGGGAAGGCCCTTCATCATTGATCAAGTCTTGACCGCGGAGCGCATCGCTCACTTAAATGCATCGGATAACCGACTCGAGCCGAACCCATGGAACGAGCCCGCCTCCGGCGATTCTATGCCTAGCGCCGACTAAGAGTTCGCCCCTTCCCCGCCCAAAATTTTTTTCTTTTATTTATTTCAGCTGCCTTTTGGTCATCTTTTTCTTCTCAAACCTATTCATCCAACCTTAAAGGGCTTTACCAGCATAACGCTCACAAGACAATTGATGTGCTACCGCACTCATTATACAGGGGCTTCTTTACCGAAGCTTAATTATACGGGCTTTATGCCCAAAGACATGTGTCAAGCCTCCACATGTACCTTTTATTCACCATTATATGCATCGATATGACTTAAGTTTTGGCCAAGCTGGGTTGCTCGGCTCCTGTGCTTACCCCACGCTCCCGATTGTTCGGCTAGGAGGTAAAGGAGCACCTCTGCGATTGTTACCGCTGGTCAGCCGGATGTGTACCTCAGACCGGGTGAAGCCGAAAGCTAGCGTTCTTAAGGGAATATTGGTCGGTGACTTAAAAGATGATTTTTATCCACTTTTTCTCTGCCCCGGATGTTTTCTGCTTTTTCGCAGCCAGACATGCACTTTAGGGCATGCCACCCCAGCGGAAAGGAACCCTTAACGGAACTATTCTCCCCGAAGATGTTTCTTACTAACCATGTAATATAACATAACTAGTTGGGCACTTGTCCGATAAAGCACCGATGACCCTACGCTTTGGTCTCCATGCATACCCGGTTGTTTCATAACCGAGAAGGTATTCGACACACTCCGGACTCTAGGGTCCCGAGGTCGAAGTTAAAAGGTCGGCAAAGACAAACGATCTACAATCCGCTAGAAGGCATTTTGTATGTCATTTTATAATACATTGTCAAATCGACCGATTGTATTCCTCCTCAATCCCGTCTAACAAAGTTGTCTAATTTACAATCCTGTTGGGAAAATTTTGCCAACTCCACTTGGCAGATACTAAACTCACAGGATCTCCTTCCCATCGGGCCCCACAGTCCGATTTCGCCATGTGATTGGGATCCGCCTTCTTGTACCGCTGCCTTTACCATGGCCCCAGCCTCCTCGGCACCTTGGCGGCAGGCGAAATCTTCCATAAATGGAAGCGCTGCCGCACTCTCGTAGCTTCCGAAGCTCCCAAAACCCTCGGGTATGGAGAAGGCTGGCCATAACGCTGGATGACGCCGCTCATAGCCTCGCCGAACTCGCTCGATCGGTTGCAACAATTCGGAAGTTGATCACCCGCTGTTACGGGCATCTCTCCGCAGGCGACACTGTGAGCATACCTACGACATATTCTGTCAAATTGACTTCCTCGCCAACTCTTCTTTTCAAAGGAGTTCGCCAAGCACTTACTATATATGCCGCGACGAAGCCGCTGATTCTCCTTAACGGAGCCCGACAGCTCGGCCCGAACGCCTTTCAGCTCTTCTCCAAGCTGGGCATGGGCATCCCGAGCTTGTTCCTTTCATGCTGCACCTTATGCAGCACCTCTCGCCGACCTTTAGTTGGCGCAGGTTCTTGCCTGTCCGGATCTTGTCCGCAGCACCGCAACGCCGTTTTTAGACTTGCGCAAAGGCCAAACTCTACTTATCCTTCTAAAATAATGCGCTACTGTGAGAGGTCCTTGCGCTTCCTCCTGCGCCAAACAATGCGGCCTCAAGTTGGGCCTTGCACTCTTGTAGCTCCTGAGACAGTTGGGTGTTCTTCTCGGTAAGATCCTGCATTTCATTTGATCCTTAAATCAGTTAATATAACTACTTTAAGTCTCGGGGCTACCGCATATACAACCGTTAAAATCTCTTACCCGTATGTCTTTTACATATCGCTCGCTGGTCTCCGTAAAACTATCTTGAGCGGCACGAAGGTGCGCGCCCCCGTGTTAAAGGCATTCAACACCTCGGGAGAAGCACGCGTCACGAATACTGTTCGCGGCGCCTGTGATTCAGGCACTTCCACCTCGCACTTGGTGGCGACAGTCTTTCGCATCCTTCGCCGGAGGAACGTCCGGCTCGCGCCTTGCGCGCCTCCCTCCCGACCAAAAGTGGAGCCCGGCTGGTAGAGGCTGGATTGACAACTTCCACGCCCGCAGTCCGGCGGACGCTTTTTTCCCTATAGAAGTCATGAGCACTCAAAACGCTTCCTAGGAACGTTGCTCTAAAAATAAGGAATTGTGAGCTACACCTTTGCGGCGACGCTTCAGTCCGCTGCCGCGCGCTCCTCTTCCGCCTACCGTCCGGACTCGCCCTTGTTGGTCAGCCACCATGCTGGCTCGGCTTTCGCCTGTGGGCACCTCCTGCATAGTGCCATCATGTACGGTGGTCGAAATAAGAAAGGAAGGAATGACGGTGTCGTGGCTTCGCCGCAATCACCGGGAGCCGGGTTTAGTCCGGGTAGTCGGCCGTGATGGCGACTAAAGCATTATCCATGCTGAGCTGGTGGAACACCCGCCGATTAGCTCCACCTTTATATCCAGATCCTCTTCGGAGGCCGGATCTCGGATCTCTCGATCCTCGTGCCGCGGAGCCGACTTAGCATTCCTCCACAGTCCGGCGCAGTTCCTCGCCGAAGAATAACACAATGTAAGAAACTTAAGTTTCGAAGGCACGGGTCGGATACACCGAGTGTTCACTTACCCAAGGCCGGGATTGTTCATGGAAAACCCATTTAACGGGTTCGTCTCAAGGAAATCCTCCTTCTCCCTTTATACAGGCCGCACAAGATCGCCACCAGATCTTCGGCCGATTCCGCCCTTTGGCCATGACGGGTGGCATCATCCTCCCTGCTGAAATCCCACATGGGTGGCCTCAGATTGTAGTGGCTGCACCTCACAGTAATGCATGTTGCCATGACCATCATGGTCAACCGGCATGGGCCAAGAACCTTATTCGCCCATCGATAATGGACGCTCTTGTCTTCCTCCAATGGGGCTCATGGACGCCAACTAAGGCGTTTCTTCAGAGGAGCATTGCTGAACTCCGGAGGCCGATCCAACAGGGTCCGCAGCAGAGCGTCTTCTATATAAAACCATTACGAAGCCCAGTCTTCGGGTGCCTTCTTAGGGGTTCCGGATGGATATCCGGTCCCGGCGATGCGCCATATCTCGGCGCCGCCCACTTGATATATGGACCCCTCATGAGAGCGGGGGACAAGGCAAAACAACCTCTTCCACAGCGCGAAGTGGGGCTCGATGCCCAGGAAAAGCTCGCAAAGAGCTACGAACCCGCGATATGCAGGATTGAGGCGGCGCGAGGTGATGGAGCTGGAGTCCGAGAACTCCTGTGAGCCCACAGAGGAATGGATGTACAGGAAACCGAGCCCCTTATTAGATAGGGGACGAAGCATACCCGCCTCCCGCTTGTTGGGATTAGGGTAACCTCTGCTAGCTTCCCACCTTTGTAGGTGGCAAGCCCGCTCGAATCGAACCATGAAGGCCGGAGGAGATATCCCCCATTTGAGCTTCACTAGCTCACAGCGAAATAGAGCATCTCCTCCAATCTCTGGCGAAGGGCTGGGAGCGCGAGAAGAGGTGCCGTTGATGGTCCATGATGGAATGGATTCTTGGTCGAAAGCGCCCGATGAGTATTTGTAGAGGAGGATGGTGATTTGGATCTGGATTCTTGCCTCCCTTATAGGCAGATTATTCGCACAACTAGGGGTAAAACATAAAAGACACTCGGCTTTTCACATTCGCACGACGCTGTGGAAGAAGGCCCTTATTAGGCGGGGAAGCCAAGACGCGCAACATTGATGAGGAAGCTGGACACTGCTCGCGGTACATGGAACTTAAAGGAGAACCCGCCTTTGCAACGCCAAGACTACACGCATGCCGGACTTATCGTCATTGAAGCCTGGTTCGGGGCTACCGAGGGAGTCCCGGATTAGGGGTGTCCGGATAGCGGACTACCGCCATCACCGGACTATCATTTGCCGGACTATTATCATCGACCGGACTCCAAGACTATGAAGATAGAAGATTGAAGACTTCCCCCGTGTCCGGATGGGACTTTCCTTGGCGTGGAAGGCAAGCTTGGCGATACGGATATGTAGATCTCCTACCATTGTAACCGCCTCTATGTAACCCTAGCCCTCTCCGGTGTCTATATAAACCGGAGGGCTTTAGTCCGTAGGACTACGATCACAACAACCCTTACAATCAACCCAGAAGTGAAAATGGGCTGGAATCATATTGGGTGGCCCAGATTACGCTACCGGGCCTAATTCGGATAGGGCGTAACGAGCCTTGGGTTAGTGGGCTGTAAATGGGCTATATGCGAACAGGCCATTAATAGGCTTTAAAGGACGGCCCGACACCTTTTGACCAGTCAAACGGGTCGGCCTTTTCATAGGAATGGGCCTTTGTTGGGCCGTGCCACGTGTCGACGTATCATAGGCGCCTATTTGACCCACTGACGAGCTGACACGTGTTTCGTCCGGCCAATAAGAATTTTACATGTGAAAATTTCCCATTGGTCGGGGCTGTTAACGGGTTATCGGATCCAAAACCTGACCCGATAGTTTAACGGCATTTCGTTACGGTGGATGCCATGTGTCGGTCACCCTTGACGAAAGCACTTCTGTGACGCGCGATTTATCGTCATGGAAGTGGACACTTCCGTGATGATAATTTTGGTAATGTCATGGAACACTTCTACGACAGCACATGTATGACTATCTCGATCCTATCATAAATTTGTCATGGATGTACATGCATGACAAAAAACGCGACCTACTGTGACAAACATGTATCATCACGGAGGTGTATCTTTTTGTAGTGTTGTGTCGGCACGTAGGGAATCCTAAGCTATGAATGCATGCCCCCCAACCGAGGTTCACCTAGCAAAGTGCGAAGTAGCACCCCCCACACGCACACTTTCAGTCAGCGGGCCAGAGAGGCATATATCTCACCAAGATGGATCGTGAAACGGACCAAGAATAATCCACCTTGGTCGCATAACCTCTCTCTTGTTGTTGGTCAAAGTGATGGCCGCCCATGCGCCCCGGAGATGGGCTAGCTCGCCAATAATCACGCAAGTAGCTAGTCCCCGAAGACAACCACTGCATGCGTGTGGCCCAAACATATGTATGGAGAGGTGTCTTTTTGAGTAACAATGGAACAACTTTGGTGTGGCACCGTGATTTCGAACTAGAAATCCACACACTGAGTGAGGGTTAGGTTGACGATGCATATGTATGTTAGACCACACTTCAATCCAACGACGGGGATTCATGCATGCATGCGTGCATAATATATGCGCCCAAACTTAATTAGGTCTGAATCTCACCATGACCTATACTACGATAACACGAACCAAATGAAGAATCCGCCATGGTAACCTATCTTGTTGTTGGTCACGGTGATCATGGATGTCCACGCGGGCCCACGAATATATAGGCTTGTCGCTGATAACCACACGAGGGAGTGTATCGTTCGAAGGCAACCACTACATGCATATGTAGGAGTGATGTGTGCATGCATGTTTGAATACACAACATTGATGTGGCGCGTGTGTCAAAAATCATACACTAGCTCCCCACACAGAGCGAGATCGGTTTCATGATGTGTCGTTGTACAAGCCACTTCGACTCGATGGGAGGGATTCATGCGTACACATGCATGTGTGTGTGCTCAAACTGTATCATGCATGTCATCGCAGAGCAAAAATAATAATCCCCTCCTAAGTCAAATTAACCTCTTGTTGTCGTGCAAAAGTAGTGGTGGACCAAGCGGCCCATAGATGGAAAGCATCGATATCGCGATAACCGCTAATGGGTGCGAGAGGACAACCACCACCGCTTTGCATGTGGGCCAAACATATATATGTTGAATACCCAAAATGCACAACTTTGATGTGCCACATGCCTCAAAACCGTAAACCATGCACCCACACAGAGTGAGGTTCATATCAAGCGTACTACATATGATGGTCCCCTTCCCCCCTCTTCACCGCATACTATATGCTCCTGTCGTAATATATATACAACCCAAAAGAATCCTCATCAATGGTGAAATTAATTAACCTCTCCCGATGTAGGTCAAAGTGATGCATGCATGCATCGATGATGGCCTCATGGGCCCACAGATGGAAGCATCACACGTGAGTGTCCTCGCTAGGATATGCATGTGGCCCAAAAAGGTGTTGTGTGATGTTTGAATAACCAATTTCACAATTTTGATGTGGCACGTGCCTTGGTAACCAAAAAGTCCCGAAACTGAGTTAGGTTACTTGTTCACGGACGCATATGTATAGTATATATGCTAGTCCCCTCCCACCTCTTCGACGCGTACTATATACCACCATAACACAAAAAAATATTCTACCTTGCTGGTCAAATTAACCTCACTGTCGGCTGTTCGTCAAAGTGATGGACGACGACCTCGCGGGCCCACAGAAAGCGTCACATGCGAGTATTGAGTGTCGTGTAGGACAACCATGTGGACAAAACATTTATGTATGAAAGGGTTGTGTAATGATTTAAATAACGAATTCACGACTCTGATGTGGAACCGGCTTGCCTAACAAAACGGCCAACCCACACGGTGGCTCATAACTCATAGTGTACTGCGAGCCAGCCGCCACCCCCAGACGCACACACCCACGTATTAACACATGAATCCAACGCAACTACGATGCATGTTAAATTAATTATCTCGTGGTGAACATACATGTTACCAAAGGAGGGACGTTTTAATTTCAAAAAAATCACAGAGATCATTAAGACATTTTAGTACATTGATTGATTGATTTTCTACGGGTATAATGAGCAAAAATAAAATTTGAGCTACATGCACACGTGACAATGCACCTAAATGGATTGCAAAAACACATGTGTCTCATTGGGTGCATGTTTACTCCCCGTGCAACAAATTTCAAACATTGAGAATCTTGATTTTTAAATTCTACTACATCCAAAACTTATTTGAAGTTCATGAAACTTATCGTGTTGTCATATGGACACCAATACAAAGTGGCATTGTACTTTTTTTTGTCAAATTTGAGACCAGTTTTGATGTAATGTTTATCTAATTACAGACATGAGATTATTAATAATTGGGAACCAGTATCCCACACGGATTATTTATTCGAACCATGAGTGTTAGACCAACAATGGATATGTGCCATGCTTTGGTTAAGCAATAAAGCGGCAACACTAATCATCCAAATAGAAAAACAATATACGTGCCGCCGCGTGAGTTGACAGGACATATGTGAGCAGTCCGCCGCACAAGTAGACGGGAGGCGTGCGTGAAGGTGTGTGAATTGACGGAGGCGTGCTCGCTGCGCAGTGTCATCGGGAGGCATGCGAGTAGCTCTGTGAAACTTTGTTAGGCATGCTAGCAGTCCGGTGCGCAGGCTCACCGGGAGGCGAGCCATATGTTTGACAGTCGCGCGCCTCTCTCCCACAACTCCCACTACTCCATGTTAATGGTGCGCCTGAGTGGCCGCACCCCCCATCCTCTCTACGCACACACAATCCTCTCTCTATGCTTGCATCCTCGATGCCGCTCTCAGTCCTCAAAGCCCTCAGTGTATGAGGATGCCGCCGAAGCGCCAAATCGGAGGGAGTGGCGACGTCGGGGCTGCTAAAGCACCGGAGCACGGCGTGGAGATGGAGACAGAGGTTGCCATCACCGCCAGCGAGTTATCACTGCACCCTGATGTCGTCAACAGCGTCGAGCTTCCACAGCCGGAGGCGGAGTTCCACACGGACTCCGACGACCACTCCGTCGACGACTCCGACGACCACTCCGGCGATGACTCCGGCGACGACGGACGGCTGGCTAGTCATCTATACACATTTATGTGTCAAATAGATCATAAGGTTTCTCTTGTTACTCCTGCCGCCCCCTTTCTGGAATATAAATCATGTGGTTATGTTCTCCCAATCCATGAAATCTGACTAAGTTTCATTAGATCCGTGTAGTGTATTGATTGTTTGAATGGTACAGGTGATAAGTGATTAGTTGTTTCATCTGTGCAAATGATTTCTGCTAGTAATCCGACTAGGGTTAGTGTTCGTGCTAATAATTCCTAGGCAGGACTTGACAACTGATTTTGAATGACCTACATATGATTGTGCCATTATTTTCTTCAAGATTGGTCTGTACATAGATGACTATGCTTAAAAATCAAACCATAATCTCTGGATATGTATAAATAAATAGCCATGAATTCCTAATCCTATTTCACGGCATGTAATCAGTGATTTGATGCCAAATTTGTTTTACTATTTGTAGGTGCTGTCTGACGATGTGGACAGTGAGGATGAAGATGCCCATAGGAGGTACAAGAGGCGAATCCTGAGGGAGCTTTATACGGGAATGCATAACAGGCGTATTAGGACCTGGAACAACGGCTATGGATGCCCATTTTGCAACCACAAGCTTCATGAAGCGTATCTAAGTGTTCTGGCGCATGCAAGAGGACGGCCCGTTGGCTCCTTCAAGCAGAAGTATTCTCGTAGGGTGGCGCACGACGCGTATGCCGAGTACCTGGAGACGCTTCAGGATCGTGCCGGCCGCATGTGAGATGAGATGTGGGATGGATCAAACTATGTACGCTTGAGTATGCTTAATAACGGTTGAACTATGCTTATGTACGTGTACGCTTATTATCTATGTCTGGTATGTTAAATATTTGGTCAAAATTTGGTAAAAATTTCAAAGGGGGACCAATAAACCAGGAAACGGAAGTAGTACGTCAATCACACATGGTTCCCAAAATTGGAACTGTGTGCAATGACTTTCATTTTGCATATTGCGTCAATCACACACGATTCGCTCTAGCAAACTGTCACCCCCAAAATTCTTTGTGGGACAGAAAACCCTCACCACCCAATTCAAAAAAGAAAAAGAAAACCCTGACCATCCCCATGTCACAAAAACCATCACCCCGCCTGCCACCCCCTCCGGTATGGTCCCCATTCACACCTGCACAAGATCCTCCGCGTCTATGCCATGGCATCGCCTATCGCAGCGGTAAACACTTAGCTCGACGCATACCGCTGCCGGCAAAGCCCACCACATTTAGCCACTTCCGCTTGCCGCCGCCTATCGCCATCAACTTTCTCGACGCTGCTCGTGGTCGACCCAGCTCCGCTCGGTTGGGGAATCTGTCGTACTAAGGGTTCTTTCTCATGGATGACGAGGTAACTAATTTAATGAGATATTATCTCATCTCTTATCCCAATTCATCTACCTTCTTTAATCATCCAGCGAAAAATCGCCGTGAATTCATTTTTATTCGAGCTGATTTGAGGGTTTTCTTTCATTCACAGAATGTACATGTCGGCGTTCTGGGAACGGGGGTAACCAGACTTGCTCGCTCGCGGCCCGCAGCGTGGTTTCAAGGGGTGGCCCCAGACGCCCATCTTCATCAACACAAGCTCAAGACCCTCGAGGGGCTGAGATTGCATGGGCTAACGGCTGTGAAGCTTCCTCAGGCACGGCCTCCTCAGGCTGGCTCGCGAGGAGGCAGAGAGATCAAGGCGGGGTACCTCACGAGGTGCCCATGACGCAAGCCATGACGACCGAGGGCGCTAGGCGGGCGCCAGCCTGCGCAGTGTCCTCATTTCCTCTTTGGTGCAAAGGAGGCAAGCGCAGGCCAAGGCATCGGGCAAAGGCAACCATTTCGGTGCAACAAGACCAAGACCAGCAGAAAGGCAGGAAGGAGGTCATCGTGGAGCCCAAGCCAAGGCCACCCTCGTAGTCTTTGGCAAAGCGAGGATCGACTTTAGTCAGATAAGTGTACTAGATGTTCCCTTCAAATGGCCAATTGTTGGCGCCCTTCCCGCCAATATTTGGGGAGAGGCCCAGTGCCTCTGCCTATAAATAGGACTAGCCACCCACAGGGTAGAGGATCGGCATTTAGAGAGAGAGAAAGAGAGGCGACTGAACTCCGCTAGCAGTTCATCGCACCAGCTCAAGAACAGCCCCTCGCGAGGTTGTTCTTCCCTTGTACTGTTCATCATCAGCCCCAGAGGCAATCCACCACACCACACACTGGAGTAGGGTATTACACCACAATGGTGGCCTGAACCAGTATAAACCTCGTGTCCCCCGTGGTTGTTCTTCGTAGTTTAGATCTCTGGGCGCATTTAGACGAGGTAGGCTAGAGGTGCGATCTCCGCGGCACCCCAGAGTTCGAACCTAGAGGATCTGCCGGAACCCGAAATCCGACAGTACAGTGCACCGACACTTCTGGACTTTGCAACCGCCGCGAGAGATGCCATCTCACCGTACCAGATAACTTGAGGACGCGCGCAGTATGTTAAATCTCACTCTAAGTCGGTTGGCATGGCCTACTTTCCTGAACATATTCTAAATATTGCTACATCTGGATAAAAGGTGCCACATGCACCATATACGTCAAAGGGGTTTTCCCCCCTCTTCTTTCTATATTAGGCAAATTAATGATGTATTGTTCTTTCGATTACTCTCATTTTTCCATGACATCATGTTTACCCTATCTGTTTAATTATAGATTTTTGTCCTTCAATTTCAACTGACGTACAGTTCTTTCAATTTGGGCCCATATTTGCATGTTACCATATTTTCTTTAACAATCCTACCATTTTCTGAGGGACATCCCTTGCTATGCAACATATTATGTAGTGCACATTCCCTTTACATAGATCAAGGCTCCATAGATGTCATACTGCACACAAACCATGGATTTACAATCGTTGCTACTGAGAGAGTCCTGGACTAAGGGGTCCTCGGGCGTCCGGCCTGTTATCCGTGGGCCGGACTGATGGGTTGTGAAGACATGAAGACCGAAGATTGAACCCGTGTCTGGATTGGATGCTACTTGGCGTGGAAGGCAAGCTTGGCAACCGACTATGTAGATTCCCTCTGGTGTAACCGACCCCATGTAACCCTAGATCTCTCCGGTATCTATATAAACCGGAGAGCATAGTCCAGATAGGGATACTCATTACCATATTCACATAGGCTAGACTTCTAGGGTTTAGCCATTACGATCTCGTGGTAGATCAACTCTTGTAACACTCATATTCATCAAGATCAATCAAGCAGGAAGTAGGGTATTACCTCCATAGAGAGGGCCCGAACTTGGGTAAACATCGTGTCCCCCTTCTCCTGTTACCATCGATCCTAGACGCACAGTTCGGGACCCCCTACCCGAGATCCGCCGGTTTTGACACCGACATTGGTGCTTTCATTGAGAGTTCCACTGTGCTGTCGCCAAGAGGGTTGATGGCTCGCCTTGTTTTCAAGGATAATACCATCTCCGGAGGAGCCGTGGCCTCAGGCCAAACCCTTCGGCTGGGCGGCTTCGTCATGACCGCCGGGTCGGCCCTTAAGCCGACGATGACCTCTCAAGTCATCAAAAATCGCCTCCGCGTTGATCCCGAATACTCCGCCCGCATGGATCCAACGGAGTTATCATCATTGAACGAAATCCTGGATCGCATGGCCGCCTTGGGGGTCGCTACAGACTACGATCAGGTTGGGCTTAAACCTGACCGAAGAGAAATTAAAACTCCGCCGATCACCCATCAGATAGCGGTAGTCGAGGAGCGGAGCAACTCTTCTACTATATTGAAGACGAACTATGTTCGGATCTCTGATCTTGAAGGGTCAGATAATCTCCGGCAGAAAGGCATGTCCCGAACGATGAGCCTAAAAAATCAGTCGGTATCCCGGAGCCCGAACTGCCAGCTCCGGTAGATCTTCAAACTCCGGATCCGAGTTCGGGTCAGGGTTCGAATTTCGTTCCACCCACCCACCCGGACATAGACGCTCTCATGAGCATCAAACAAAAGTCTCAGGAAACGGTCCATCACTTCTGGGCCAGATTCCTCCTTGTCAAAAATAAGGTAAAAGTGTCGCGACGAAGACGTGATAGCGGCATTCTGCAGCAACTGCGCGGATGAAGGTACCCTCAATGCCATCAATTTCCGCCACATACTAAAGTTCGCTGACTTAGCAACTATCGTACAAAAGTATAGCGCGATGGAAAGTGCCTGGAAAACTCAGCCAGCTCGCTGGAAACCGTCGGTCCCAACCCAACTCATCCTACAGGCAAAGAGGACGCACCCCCACGGCACGCCCAAAATTAACAGTCAAAAAACACAAACCCATTACGCTGCACGACACCATTCTGGAGGGATGGCTCAATGGCCCATGCAAAATACACATGACGCTGGATGCCGTGGCAACCCACAACCTTAGAGCATGTTGGATACTTCGGCAGGTAGCCAAGAGTGGCGACGACATCCTTATCAAGGACACCACAGAACAACACCCTCCAGCAAACAATGACAATAGAGTATTGACAGTCTTCAAGACATTCGATTCCAACAATAAGCGTAAAAGGGCACTGCGTGATCTCGCCGAAGTTTGCCAGGTCGCCGCAATTGACCCCCTCGAATGACACAGCCATAACCTTTAACGCCAGTGACGAATCTAAAACCAGAACAGTCCGAGCGCCGGCTGCATTAGTCATCATTCCCATCATGGACGACTTTCGACTTACAAAAGTCCTCATGGACGGCGGCAGCGGACTAAACCTCATTTACAAGGACACGCTCCACAAGATGGAAATAGACAAGAGCCGCATCGAGAAAAGCAACACAACCTTTCGAGGTATCATTCCCAGTCGGGAAGCGCGGTGTGCGGGAAAATACACTTGATGTGGTATTCGGCACGCCGGAGAATTATCGGTCCGAAGAAATAACTTTCTAGGTGGCCCCTTTCAACAGTGGATACCACACCCTGTTAGGGCGAGAGGCCTTCATGCGCTTTCAGGCCATACCTCATATGGGTATATGAAGCTAAAAATGCCCGGGCCTAATGGAATAATCACCCTCGTTAGTGATCTGGATATAGCACTTCGCGCCGAGAACAAAACCGCATCCTTGGCCCTCGAGGCATTGTCTAGGGCCCTCGCGGCTGAAGAACTAACTGCACTACCCTCCACTGTGGATAGATATGATGTTATCCTCGACAAACGACCCAAATCCACTTCCTTCAAGCCAGCAGAAGAAACGGTCAAATTTCAGGTCCATCCAACAGACCCGAAGAAGATAGCCTCCATCAGAGCGCAACTCAGCCCCACAGTAGACGCCGCACTACGAGACTTCTTGCGCGAAAATCGATATATTCGCCGCACCCTCGATATGCCAGAATCCCGCGAAGTTGGCTTAACATAGACTCAACATACTAAAGGGATACACGCCGGTCAAGCAAACACTGCGGCGCTTTTCCGAACCCAAAAGACAAGCTATGGGGGAGGAGCTAGCCAAACTCATCGAGGCCGGATTCATCAAAGATATTAAACATCCGGACTGGCTGGCAAACTTGGTAATGGTACCAAAGAAGGATAAATCCTGGCGCGTATGCGTCGACTTCAAAGACCTTAACAAGGCTTGCCCTAAGGATCCCTTCCCCCTTCCAGGCATTGATCAAATCATTGACGCTACCGCAGGACACGACTCACTGTGCTTCCTCGATGCATATTCCGGATACCATCAAATCAAAATGAAGGAGTCCGATCAATCCGCAACAGCATTCATTATGCCATATGGTCCATTTTGCTTCAACACCATGCCTTTTGGGCTCAAGAACGCCGGCGCCACCTACCAGCGCATGATCCAAACATGCCTCGAGAAACAGATCGGCAAAACAGTGGAGGCCTACATGGACGACGTCGTCATCAAAACTAGACACGTCGAAACACTAATAGACGACTTGTGTCTCACATTCGACAACCTCCGCACATACGACATCAAGCTTAACCCGGAATAGTGCGTCTTCAGTGTCCCCGCCGGTAAACTAATGGGCTTCATCATTTCCAACAGAGGAATTGAAGCAAATCCAGCCAAAATCCGAGCTCTGTCGCAGTTAGCCATGCCAATCGAACTCAAACAGGTCCAAAAACTCGCCGGGTGCGTGGCAGCTTTAAGCCGCTTTATCTCCAGGTTGGGGGAAAGGGCTCTGCCCCTTTATCGCCTTCTACGGTGCACCGATAACTTTGAATGGAGAGACGTAGCGACAGCCGGACTGGAAGAAATAAAAGCCCTTTTGGCAAGCAATCCAATCCTGGCCGCGCCAAACGCCGGCGAACCAATGCTCCTATATATATCGGCAACACACCAGGTGGTGAGCGCCGTACTCGTCGTCGAACGAGAACAGGATGGACACAAATTTCCGCTCCAAAAACAGGTATACTACGTATCCACCGTCCTCACACCATGCAAATCCTGGTACCCTCCCTATCAAAAGATAGCATATGCAGTCTTCATGGCATCTCGAAAATTGCGACACTAGTTTCAGGAGTGCTCGATCACGGTGGCTTCTGAAGTGCTCCTCAATGATATAATCAACAACCGGGATGCAACGGGCCGGATTGCGAAATGGGCCATTAAGCTCCTGCCATTCGACATCACGTACAGACCACGTTGAGCCATCAAATTCTAGGTACTGGTTGACTTCGTCGCCGAATAGACAGAGGCCGAACTCCCTAAAGAGTACGACGCGTATTCCAACTGGGTTATGCATTTTGACGGCTCTAAAATGTTGGCAGGGCTAGAGGCGGCGTCAGATAACGCCCCCACAGAGATATCATCCAAGACGTATCTAAATATTATACACAGACTCCAACAACGGAGCCGAATATGAGGCCTTGCTACATGGCCTTAGGATGGCCGTATCAATGGGCATACAACGCCTGGAGGAGCGCGGGGACTCAAACCTCGCAATATCCCAAATTAATGAAGACTTTGATGCCAAAGATCCAAAGATGGCAGCTTATCGCAATGGCGTCTTGAAGATGTCGGCTCGGTTCGAGGGGCTCGAATTTCATCATGTAGCCCGCGAAAGTAATCAGGCGGCAGACGCCCTGCCAGATCGACGCTTAAGCGCCGACCCCATCCCACCTAACATCTTCCTCGAAAGGCTCTTTAAGCCATCCGTGGTGTGGCAAGGGGGAGACAGCAACGACAGTCCCGTTCTGAACACAAACACAGATAGCAAACACGCCGACCATCGGAGGCTCAGCCACCGAAATAACACCATCGGCCCACCTCATCATGGCAGTAATTGCCCCGTGGACTGAACCATTCTTGGCCTACTTTAATAGGAAGGAGCTCCCAGAAGATCAGAACAAGGCTCGCTGCATCGTCCGGCGTTCGAAGGCCTATAAAGTTCATGAAGGAGAGGTCTACAAGAAAATCACTATCGGAGTCCTTCAAAGGTGTATCTCTGAAGAGGAGGGGCGGCAACTCTTGGCAGAAATTCACGCAGGTCTCGGTGGGCACCACACCGCAGCCCGGGCACTTGTCAGCAAGGCCTTCCGGACAGGATTTTATTGGCCTACGGCCCGGCAGACGACAGACCTCGCCCAGCGCGCGCCGATGCCAACTCTTCGCCAACCAAAGCCATATGCCCCAACGCCCTACAAACAATCCCCATTACATGGCCCTTTGCGTCCGGGGCTTGGACATGGTTGGACCCCTTAAAGGGGGAAGCCATAAGAAAAAATATTTGCTGGTCATGGTGGACAAATTCACCAAGTGGATAGAGGCTAGACCAGTTAAAACGGCTGAGTCTGGACCAGTGATTGCATTTATATCTTATATGGTGCACCATTATGGTGTACCGCACAGCATCATCACTGATAACGGTTCCAATTTCACAGCTGATGAGGTGAAAACCTGCTGTGCTAATCTGGGCATTAAGCTTGATTACGCCTCTGTCTACCACCCGCAAACAAACGGTCAAGTCGAGCGAGCTAATGATCTTATTATGAGCGGCATCAAACCCAGGCTAGTGCGGCCTTTGAAAGAATCAGACAAACACTGGGTAAGGAGCTCGACTCCGTACTCTGGGGGCTGCGGACCACGCCCAACTGTACTACCGGATACACACCTTTCTTCATGGTGTACGGTGCAGAGCCTGTATTGCCCTGCGATATTATACATGACTCACCTCGAGTGCGTATGTACGAAGAGAAAGAGGCCGAGTTGGATCGGCAGGACAGCCTAGACGCCCTAGAGGAGGAGCGCGACGTCGCCAAAGCCCGTTCAGCATTTTATCAACAGCGGGCTCGAAGATATCAAAGCAGAGAAGTATGGGCCAAGACTTACAATGTTGGTGAACTCGTTCTACGCTTGCCGGAGAAGAAAAAGGACACACTCAAGCCCAAATGGGAGGGTCCCTTCATAATTGACGAAGTTCTTACCGTGAGAGCGCACTGCCTCGCGACGATCGCATAATCGCTAGAGCCGAACCCTCGAACGCGCCGACCAAGATTCTATGCCTAGCGCCGAACTATTTGTTAGTCCACTTCTCCCCTATAGTTTCCATTACTTTTTCTCCCTTTTACACAATTTTTTTACTTTAAATCTCTCGTTCGGCTTGACCGAACACTGTTGACGTACACATTTTTGCATATGTACGCACATTATACCCGGGGGCTTCTTTAACAGAAGCTTGTTAATATTATTCTCCGAGCGTCAAGCTCATCACACATGCGCGTTTTTTCGGTATGTCTTTTCTTCACCATTATATGCATCGATATGACTTAAGTTTTGGCCAAGCTGGGTTTCCTGGCTCCTGTGCTTACCCCTATGTTCCCGATTGTTCGGCTAGGTGGTAAAGGGAGCACCTCTGTGATTGTTACTGCCGGGTCATCCGGATGTGTACCTCAGACTGGGTGAAGCCAAAAGCTAGCGTTCTTAAGGGAATATTCGGTCGGTGGATGAAAAATATTTTTTGCACTCACTCTATTGAGAACCCCCAGAAGCTATACATACTGTGATTTTCAAATCACAATTTGGACATGTCTACTAATGCATGCAAACCTAGGGAAAGGAACCCTTAACGGAACTATTCTCCTAGGAAGATGTTTCTTACAATCTCAATGTAATATAACATAACTAGTCGGATACAACTTGTCTGTTCAAGCATCTATGACCCCTACGCTTAGTTTTCCACGAATACCCCGGCCTATTCGGCCGTGACGGTATTCGGAAACACTCTGCACCTTTGGGTCCGGAGGCTGAAGCGAAAAGGTCTGCCATGACAAATGATATACAATTCAGCTAGAATTCCACATGGAGAGGAAAGTACATAGTCACTTGGACTCAAACACTTCTGCCTCTATACCATCTAACAGGCAGTCTAACTTACAATCCTGTTGGGATATTTGGCGGCCACCTCTACTTGGTCATATAATAAACTAACGGGAATTTCTTCCCCATTTGGCCCCAACAGTCCAACCCGGGCCATGTGATTCGGATTCAGCTTGTATATCGCGTCTTCACCATGGCCCAGGCTTCTCGCGCACCCTCTCGGCAGGCTGATATCTTCCATAATCGGATACGCCGCCGCGCTCCCTTAAACAGCTCTACAAGCTCCTCCATACTTCCTGGAGGGGAGGCGGATGGCCATAAGGACTTGGCAACACTCCGCATGGCCAGCCGAGCATGCTCGTGCACTTGCGACAGTCTTTGCAGCAGATCACTTGCTGATCCGGACACCTTCTCTTCAGGACGGCCTGTCAATATACCTGCAAGCATAGTTGTATCAATTCCATTTATCTCTGAACTACTAAAAAAACGAGTTCAGAAACATACTGAACATGCCGCCCCGCAACTTCTTGTTCTCCTTTACGGAGTCGGCTAGCTGGGCCCACACATCTTTCAACTCTTCACCCAATGTAGTGTTGGAATCCTGTAGCTTGTTTTTCTCGTCCCTAACGCGGGTCAGCACACGTTCGCCTGCGGCATGTTGCCTCTTTGCCTCTCTTTCTCCCTCTTGGGCGATCTTCAACTTCTACTCAAGTTGATCAGGCGACCCTATTATGCGATGAGTGGCAGTATTAGCACAGTTGGTATACATTTACTGTTCCTCGATGGAGGGGAACGTTACCAATGGATAGCTTCTTTAAATTTTCCAGTTCGGTGGTAGCAACATTTAGCTGCGCCCGACACTGTTCCAGCTCTTGGGTTAGCAGGTTGTTCTTCTCTGTAAGAACCTGGTGATACAATGGTCCTTAAATCAGTTGTACCAACTACTTTTAGTCCCGGGGGCTACTAGCATATGGCTATTCTATTCGGACAAAGAAAACTTACCCGCACATTTGTTAAATGCTGCTTGACGGCTCTACTAAGCCCATTTCGAGCATCTCGGATATACGCATCAGCCTAACTGAAGGCATGGAATGCCTCTTCTGAGAACACCGGGTCTCGTAAAATAGCCCTACAACGCCGATGATTCATGGCGCTCTCCACTTCCGAGTTGGTAACAGACATATTCTCCGAGCCCTCGACTGAAGGATAGTCCGGCACGGTTCCTATATCGGCTTCCGCCTCTACAACGGGTCTAAAATCCGGGCGCCGGGAGTGCGGCTGGCCGAACCCTCGGGCTTAGTCCGGTGAACCTTTTTCCTAGTACCAAACAAATGTACAAGTTACAATTGGATGTGACTACTAAAGTATACCTTCAAATCCTTACCTCTTTGACGAGCGACCGGTCGTGTCTTCATCGACCTTCCTTTTGGAGGCCTTGCTCGGCGCCGGAGCCGCTCTTCTTGGAGCCGCCCCCGGAGTAGTGTGACGCACCGAACGCCTCCCCTGTGGAGCACGAGACAGTGCGATGGGTGAGGCAGTGCGAGGAAGCTCTTGCATGTGATATTTTCTCTTGACGACTTACGTGGGAAGCAGGAAGAAGACCAGGGTAATCGACGATAATGGCCACTTCCGTGCCATCATAGCTCGCCTGGTAAAACACCCCTTTCGCGAGTACCACGAATATATTCGGATCTTCTTCAAACCTGTGATCCAGCTCCCTGCCAGGTTCTCGGGTGTAGAGGCGGGCTATGAAACCCCTCGGTGATTTTTCGCCAATGTTGTTATAAGCAGATTAGAAATTTATCAAAGATAATCCGGGAGGTAGAATGAGCAGAGCAGAAGGATTGGGGCTTACCCAACTGGGAGGATTATACATAGAATATCCGTCTCTGTGATTGACGCGAAGAAATTCCTCTTCCTCCCCTTTGAACAGCTCGGCCAGTATCTTGGCTAGAGTGGCAGGGGTGTCCGGACCTTTCCGACCACAGCGGGAGGCGTCGTCCTCCCCGTTGTAGTGCCACATCGGGAGCCCTCTATATTGAAGCGGATGAACCCCTTGCACTAGGAAGACCGCCATTACCTCAACCATTGTTAATCCGGACTGGGCGAGCGTCTTTATCTTTCCCAGGAGCTGACGAACCTCCACACTATCATCCTCTTCCAGGCTTCGGGGACGGCAACTATGGCGTTTCTTTAGCTGGACGCTTGCAAATTCAGGGAGACCCTTTCAAACTGGGTCGGGAAGTGCAACATCCTCAATGTAGAACCATTCGGAAGGCCATTCCTTCGCTGCCCTCCTTGGTGTGCCGGACAGGTATCCGGTATCGGCGATGCGCCACACTTCGGCTCCGCCGACTTTGAATATTGACCCCTCATGGTTGTGTGGGACAAGACAGAACAATTTTCTCCACTGTTTGAAATGGGCCTCAACACCCAGAAATAACTCGCATAGAGCAAGGTAACCTGCGATGTGCAGGATAGAGGCGGGAGTGAAGTTGTGCAGCTAGAGGCCGTAATATTCAAGAAGCCCCCGGAGAAACGGATGGACGGGAAATCCAACACCTCTTAGCAGGTAGGGGACGAAGCACACTCGCTCCCCCCGAACGGATTAGGGAAGTTCTCCGCCTGAGTCACACCATTGAAGGAGGCAGACCCTGCTCGGACAGGGACCAAATCCGCGGGAGGAAGAAATCCCTGCGTTTGCAACTTTGCTAGTTGACTATGAGTCACAGAGCACTTCTCCCACTCGCTTCTCTTTGGGCTGGAGTGGGAGGAGGAGCTAGGAATGCTAGCCATCATGGAATGGTTTTTCCTGGAAGTTTCCGGGGATTTTCTCGGCGCGGTATTGCCTGGATCTGAGATCCAGTATCTTTAAATAGGTGATCCGCCTTGTGTGGATGAGGTGTCATTCGTAAAGATACCCTGACTCTCCGCATTCGATCGACACGTGGAATACGAAGTTATTAGAACACAGAAGCCGAGGGGAGCGATAATGGTTCAATGGCCGAATATATTACTTGGAGAGGGAACCCGCCTTGCAACGCCGAAGACAATGTGCGTGTCGAACACCTCATCGTTGAAGCCTGGTTCGGGGGCTACTAAGGGAGTTCTGGACTAAGGGGTCCTCAAGCGTCCGGCCTGTTATCCGTGGGCCGGACTGATGGGCTGTAAAGACATGAAGACCGAAGATTGAACCCGTGTTTGGACTGGATTCTACTTGGCGTGGAAGGCAAGCTTGGCAATCGACTATGTAGATTCCCTCCAGTGTAACCGACCACATGTAACCCTAGATCCCTCCGGTGAGCATAGTCCGGATAGGGATACTCATTACCATATTCACATAGGCTAGACTTCTAGGGTTTAGCCATTACGATCTCGTGGTAGATCACTCTTGTAACACTCATATTCATCAAGATCAATCAAGCAGGAAGTAGGGTATTACCTCCATAGAGAGGGCCCGAACCTGGATAAACATCGTGTCCCCCGTCTCCTGTTACCATCGATCCTAGACGCACAGTTCGGGACCCCTACCCGAGATCTGCCGGTTTTGACACCGACAGCTACAGTAAGACTTGATGAACGTGGTGACTCCTATTTTGCCAATGGCTTTTGGAATGAAATTGCAAAGTTTTATGTACTGAAAGCTGGCACTAAAATTGCACTACACATAGAAGGGCCTGGTCATGAGATATATTATAACTTCCCTGACAAAATCATCCGTCCAGACTTTGTTCGAAGTAAGTTTCTTTTCAACTATCTGCATATGTTGACTTACCCAGCAATGTCAAATGAATTGTGTAGTATTTAAGCAACCAATTGTTATTCCCTTCTCTTACTATATTCCTACCTAATAACTTCAAGTTACAATACACTTTTCTATTGCCCTGTTTATCCTAAATATTCCCTGTACTCCCATTTCTATCAGAAAGCTCCACTGACAAGGAGACTCCGAAGTTGGAGAACGGGGCTGCCAACAAGCGGAGGCGGGCGAGCTAGAACCATAGTTTACTCCAAAGAGGCCTAGACTTAATCAGCAGCCTCCCGATGATATGTTGAGAGTCATCATCTCCTCCTCCCAATCAAATATGGGCCGGACAACCCTCCTTTCCGGCGGTGGCGCCCCTATGGAACTCCAGCCCTCTCGACCTCATCGACACCCACGAAGCTCTGCCATGGCTATCGCAAAGCTTGATGCATTCTCCAAGATCCTCGGCAGTCACCTTGGCCCAACCAAAGGCCTTAGAATGGGCAAGTTCCATTCCAACGGCAAGGACCGAGCCAAGCTTGACGATTGGTTCCGATCCGCCGCCCTAGATCAGCTCGAGGAGCTCACTTTTGATGATGGGCATATGCGGTCGCTGCCAAAGTCCGCACTCCGCCTCGCGCCCACGCTGCGCGTCGCCAAGTTCAGGAACATCCATTTCCCGCCCCTTAATGACGTGTCCGCTCTTATTCTACCACGACTGAAGCACCTCGAGCTCGTTGTCGTCTGCCTCTCAAAGGGTGACATGGAGCGCCTGCTCTGTGGCTGTACTGCACTCGAGTACCTTCGTCTTCAGGCGATCAATGGGTTGAGTACCTTCCACATCACCTCCATGACTGTCCGACTATTTATGTGTGTTGCTGGTGCGGCAGGAAGACATCACAAAAGGTGGACCACGGTATGGTCATACATGACACACCTGCACTTGAGAGATTACTTGTAGTTGTCAAGAAGGTCCAACAAGAATCAATGTCATTTCTGCACCGAAATTGACAGTGGTGGGCTACTCGTCTGACAAATACTCCGAACTTGTTATTGGATCCACACCTGCTCGTGTACAATAGCCGCCTTTCTACCTCTCCTTCTACAAATTAACATTATTTCTAATTTTGAAGATGTTTGTTCGTCATCATTCAGAAAATGATTCGACAAGCTTGACCTCAAACTCGCAAGACAAGAAAGGTCTTGGCACTAGAATCTATCGGCCCCGACCTGGAGGAAGTTGTCAGTTTCCTGAGATGCTTCCGTGCCTGGAGAAGCTATATATCGAGGTGATGTTCCTTTCCTGTTAAATGTTAACCATAAGGGAGCTCAATTTGTGACACCTTTTCCAAGTGTACAATGACAATGAACTACGATTTCTGAAGGTTCTTTTGGAGGATTTCAGTACATACATGCCCCCCCCAAATCAGTTGCTTATCCATATGGTTACAATCAATAAGCATTTCTCCTTTGGATTCATCTGTACTAGTTTTCTTAGGGAACTTTTCATCCACTCTAACCTCTTGTGAAGAAGGCTACATTTTTCTAGAATGTAATCAAATGCCCATGTTAATCATGTCAGATCGAAGATGGCATGTTAGTGCATTTTACAAATCCTGCAAACCAAATAGGCCTGCCGTAATGTTCAAAACTGCATGTAGGCACTAACACGTTCGCTTCTTTTGCAGATAAGATTAGGCCCAGTGGTGGATAATGTGATACAATATAACAATCACGTCGAATGCCTAGATTTGCGTCTCTCATAAATTACTTTGAACTCCTACCGAGGGACCTTACCGGAGATTATATTCTCCAGGTTCTTTGTTCTCAGAGCAAGGGTGCTGAAGGCAATGAGGTTTGCCCTACATTTATTTCGCAAAAATGAATGGTTTGTTGATCAGCACCGGCGCCTGCGGCAGAATGGAGTAGGCTCCAAAAATGCTGAATTTCATTTTGGAACTTCAAATGATAGAGTAATCGGAAGTCATTGTGTCAACCCCATACATGACTTCTCAGTGGTTGACCCCTTTGCAAAAATTGTGAGGTTTCGCAGCCAGACTTAGAAGCGGTGATATTAGTTTGAACCTCTCTGATATCCATGTTCAGCGGATCAGCGCGAGCGTTTGCAGCTGATGAGCTGAATTTCATTTCTAATATCAGTTCGAACCTTGTAATCTTCGTATTTGAGCCATATAACTCTGGAATTTGAACCTTGTAGCATCGTTGAAATGGCATCGTATGAGATTCGTATATTTCTAGAACTATTTTGACCTTAATATGCCATGGTCTTAGATTTTATTAACCATTCTCGAATCAGTTTAACTTGTTGATCTCACAACACACAATCTGTATAGCTAACTCGACTGCGATCTTCGACATTATTGCACACAGTTGGTTTCTTCCACCTTGTGCACTGTAGAGTGCATAATTATTTATCGCACTCGAGTGTCCATCATCACCCTTCTATGTAACATTGACCTCATCACCCAAGGGTAAACTTATGAACGAAGTCATTCCACACACTTCCTTTTTACAAAGCTTTTTGCCAATAAACCGCCATGATTTGTCCCTCTTCTAGCCGACGCGTGGCCAAACTAGTCGGGCGGGAAGCTTGCGCGGTAAACAGCGCGGTAGCGCGAGAACAGGCTCGCCGACGATACATTTGGCGCCTCTTCAAGCCCATGTGTGCGATGCGGTGTTGTCAAGCGTGCACTGGAATCCTCCGCTATGAACCCTTGACAAGACGTGACAATTATAGGCCGGCCGGCCCACATTTATTATAGCGGCCATTTAACCTACCCTTGTGTCTCTTCAACCATTCGATCACTCCCTACCATTGCAAGAAGCACACCCACCACAAGAAATTCTTAGAGGGTATCCTGCGCGGCTCCAATGGCGCTCCGAACGGCTACCGACGACGAGCAGCAGTTCACCATGCGTGTCGGGGTGGACAACCACAGAAGGTTCATGGACCTCTAGGTGGTGTACACCAATGATCCGGTCTAGGTGGAGCACTCCATCCACATCATGGAGTTGTTGCTTGCCGAGGAGAAGTACAAGGTGGTCGGGTTTGACCTCGGGTACACCCGCGCTCGTGCCGGGTCTTGTCCCAAGGTCGCCGTCGCTTAGATGTGCGTGCGCCACCACGTCCTCGTCTACCACTACTGCCTGGCCACAAGGCCTTGCGAGCATTTCGCCAGGTTTGTCAACAACCCCCACTACATGTTCACTATGATGGACATCACCAACAATGTAAAGGCGCTCGAGAGTTCGGGCATCGCCTGCCAGAATCTTGTCGACATCCAGGGCCAATACAAGATCTGGGGTAGCAAGGAGCATGAGAAGGACTCACTGGTTCACCTCGTCGAAGCCATCATCGACCCCTACTACAAAGACATGAAGGATTCGTGCAACAAGGACAAGCGTGCCTGGCACTCGGCCTAGATGGAGAAACTCGACAAAGCTCACGTCGTGTACGCGGCAAAGGAGGCGTACACGAGCTACGACTTGTACAGGTGGATCGTTGACATGAGGAAGTGCCTCCTTCCGCAAAATGGCCAGGGATCCAGCCACAAGCAGAGCAATGGCAAGCGTCATCGCAATAACAAGTAGATGATTAGATCCTCGTTTCTCCTACTTTAGTATGCATGTAATTGCTTTCTTTGGTGTGTGGAAATGTTATGTGTGTAGTCACTTGTGTAATTGTATGCTTAATTTGGTTATGCAATGTTGTCTTTTTGAGTATATGTGTTGATGCTCTGTAGACAGAGCGTAGATGTTGTGCGGACAAAGAAAATCACGTCGCACACGGACTAAACAATGGAACCCATCGGTGATGTTTTCATCAATCACTCACAATTGTATACCAGCAATGGTTTGCTCACAACACACACGGCTTTTTAGCAGTAATCGTCTGTGTTGTTATCGGTCTTCGCACACGTTTCCGATTACAGACCTGTTTGCCTCGTATCACACACATCTTGTTCATTTGAACCATTTTTGTTCTCATGTCTCAATGCAAACAGTTCATCCAAGTGAACCGCATGCCATATATCGCACACACCTTTGATCTGGCTGACCGTTTTTTTGTGTTGCCTAATCACAAATAGTTCACCTGAGTGAACCGTATGATGTACATCGCACACACCTTCATTTGGCTGCCCGTTTATTTGTTCCTCCTCATCGTTGAACTGAACCGTATACCCTGCATCGCACACGTAACTAAAATATGAACCTTGTTTGATGGATCTGCCATCGCAAATGTTTTGCACCTTTTTTGATGGTTTTTTTACACCATCGTTTGCGATTATGGCATCGCACACAGTTTCGTCGAAGGGTCTCTGATCGTAGTGTCGCGTTAGCAGCATCCTGCAGTAGTGAATTGCAGAGTGGGCCAAACTAATCAATGCCCCTGAAGAGCATGAAAATGATACAGATGTGTATGCCAAGCCAAGGAAATGACACAACTCCATGGCACATATGTATAAAGAGATTCCTGATGCAGCCTTGGAACATCACCAGTTTGGTTCTGTCTACTATCTCCTGTCAGGATTGCCCACAATCAATACTATCCTTAGGCACACATTGTTGCCCAAGTCTGGAGATCACAGGATGACAAGAGGGCATTCCATCAATTTGCTGCATATGTTTGATGTGCCAGAAAAGTGCAAGGTGATGACACTGATTGTAGAGACAATCAAGAGGACAACTGCTGATCAGAAGAGATCATGTGGGTATGCTCCACACATCCAGATGCTCATCAACTCCAAGATGGGCAAAGGCATATACCTGTTGGACAAAGATAATCTTTCCTTGAGGCCTGACTTGGAGGACAACACAGTTGTCATGGATGCTACAGAACCTACATCAGTAGAGGTTCAAGAGAAGAGAGAGAAGGCAAAAGCAGACAAGGCAGCCAAGATGCCAAGTGCTGAAGAGGCTTCACAAGTTCTTCTCAAGTCAAAGCAAGACCAACTTGGCTATCTTATTCAAGCCACTTTGAGGATGAGAAAGGATTGGCCACCCTGACTTAGAATCAACAGAGTCTTGAGAGAATCTTCGAGACCAAACTTCATGACTTGGATGCATGTCAAGGTGACAGAGATTCATACTTCTGTGGAGAAGATCCAAGAAGAGATTGAATATAGGAGTGACAAGACCACCACTGATGCATATCAAAGGGTGCCCAGAAGGTAGAGCTCTGCAGCAGTGCCAGTGTCAGACACCAGAGCCGCAACCTCAGCTCCTGCAGCCATAGCTTCTGTTGCTCCTCTAGTTGCAACCCCACCAGCTCCTTCACCTCTTCAGATGCATTTGTTGCAGGACTCCTCTCCACGCCACCTCTCGAAGATCAAGCTTAGAGAGCCGCATAGCACTATGCATTTTCAAGCTTTTTGGTAACTTGTTGCCAAAGGGGGAGAAAGTGTATAGATCATAGGCTTCGAGAGAGAGAGAGAGAGCTTTGCTTCTTTTTGCCTCTTTTGCTGCTACTTATTTGCTACCTTGCTTGTTTGCATTTTAAGTTTATGATCATGTTGGTCCCACCGAAAAGCCTGACGTTCACATTTTGAACTGAATCGGTCTGACCGAGTTTCACTATTCGGTCCCACCGAGTTTGGTAAATTGTGTGTAATGGTTAGATTTCGTGTGGAGGCTATATATACCCCTCCACCCTTCCTCCATTCATGGAGAGAGCCATCAGAACGTGCCTACACTTCTAGCATTCATTTTCTGAGAGATAACCACGTACCCATGTGTTGAGACAAAGATAATCCAATCCAACCACAAGAATCTTGATCTCTAGACTTCCCCAAGTTGCTTTCCACTCAAATCATCTTTCCAACAAATCCAAATATGTGAGAGAGAGTTGAGTGTTGGGGAGACTATCATTTGAAGCACAAGAGCAAGGAGTTCATCATGAACACACCATCTATTACCTTTTGGAGAGTGGTGTCTCCTAGATTGGTTAGGTGTCACTTGGGAGCCTCCGTCAAGATTGTGGAGTTGAACCAAGGAGTTTGTACGGGCAAGGAGATCGCCTACTTCGTGAAGATCTACCCTAGTGAGGCAAGTCCTTCGTGGGTGATGGCCATGGTGGGATAGACAAGGTTGCTTCTTCGTGGACCCTTCGTGGGTGGATCCCTCCGTGGACTCGTGCAACCGTTACCCTTCGTGGGTTGAAGTCTCCATCAACGTGGATGTACGATAGCACCACCTATCAAAACCATGCCAAACATCTCCGTGTATACATTGCATTTTCTCCCTCCAAACTCCTCCCCTTACCTTCATATGCAATGATTTACATTCCGCTGCTATACTCTTAGAATTGCATGTGTAGGTTGATTGCTTGACTTGTGCTAAGTTGCTAAATTCTGCCAAGACTTAAAATTGGGAAAAGGCTAGATTTTTATTTGGTTAAGTAGTCTAATCACCCCCCTCTAGACATACTTTCGATCCTACAAACGGGAATAAGTATTGCGTCTAATACCAGAATAGATTACTAGGATAGTGACCCCGTGAATTACATACGAAGTCAAGCGCGAGGAATAACTTTGGCAACAGGGGTGTACAGGAGAGTTAGGTTTTGATCCTATGGAACTTGTGGGTTATGGGCCCACCATGTGGGTTAAAGTAGGAAGGGTGGTGACATCTTGCACGGTCATGATGGCAAGGCGTGTCAAAGGGTAGCATGTCTGTTATGTTAGCAACAATGTCGGTACATAGGGCAAGGGACAAAGAGAACCATTTTCCTGCTCGTTGAAACGAGGCGGACCAATAGGCAAAGTTCTCGTCCATCGGTGGTTATCGGAATGTTATTGATACGTCTCCGTCGTATCTACTTTTCCAAACACCTTTGCCCTTGTTTTGGACTCTAACTTGTATGATTTGAATGGAACTAACCCGGACTGATGCTGTTTTCAGCAGAATTGCCATGGTGTTGTTTTATGTGCAGAAAACAAAATTTCTCGGAATGACCTGAAACTCCACGGAACACCTTAGAAAAAATAATAAAAAATCCTCGCCAAAGATGAAGACCAGGGGGCCCACACCCTGCTCACGAGGGTGGGGGGCGCGCCCTCCCCCCTGGGCGCGCCGCCCTACCTCGTGGGCCCCCTGGTGGCCCTCCGACGCCAACTCCAACTCCATATATTGGCCTTCGGGGAGAGAAAAATCAGAGAAAAAGTTTCATCGCGTTTTACGATACGAAGCCGCCGCCAAGCCCTAATCTCTCTCGGGAGGGCTAATCTGGGGTCCGTTCTGGGCTCCGGAGAGGGGGATTCGTCGCCGTCGTCATCATCAACCATCCTCCATCACCAATTTCATGATGCTCACCGCCGTGCGTGAGTAATTGCATCGTAGGCTTGCTGGACGGTGATGGGTTGGATGAGATTTATCATGTAATCGAGTTAGTTTTGTTAGGGTTTGATCCCTAATATCCATTATGTTCTGAGATTGATGTTGCTATGACTTTGCTATGCTTAATGCTTGTCACTAGGGCCCGAGTGCCATGATTTCAGATCTGAACCTATTATGTTTTCATGAATATATGTGTGTTCTTGATCCTATCTTGCAAGTCTATAGTCACCTATTATGTGTTATGATCCGACAACCCCGAAGTGACAATAATCGGGATACTTCTCGGTGATGACCATAGTTTGAGGAGTTCATGTATTCACTATGTGCGAATGCTTTGTTCCGGTTCTCTATTAAAAGGAGGCCTTAATATCCCTTAGTTTCCAATAGGACTCCGCTGCCACGGGAGGGTAGGACAAAAGATGTCATGCAAGTTCTTTTCCATAAGCATGTATGACTATTTACGGAATACATGCCTACATTACATTGATGAACTGGAGCTAGTTCTGTGTCACCCTATGTTATGACTGTTACATGACGAGTTTTCCATATACTGGTTCTCGCTTATTTACTTTTTCATTGCTACTATTACAATCACTACAAAAATACCAAAAACATTACTTTTGCTGTCTTTACTTTTGTTACCGTTACCACAACTATCATATTACTTTGCTACTAAACACTATGCTGCAGATACTAAGTTTCCAGGTGTGGTTGAATTGACAACTCAGCTGCTAATACTTGAGAATATTCTTTGGCTCCCCTTGTGTCGAATCAACAAATTTGGGTTGAATACTCTACCCTCGAAAACTGTTGCGATCCCCTATACTTGTGGGTTATCAAGACCTTTTTCTGGCGCCGTTGCCGGGGAGCATAGCTCTATTCTTTGAGTCACTTTGGATTTATATCTGCTGGACACTATGAAGAATTTGAAAGACGCTAAGACAAAAATTTATCCCTCAACTACGAGGGGAGGTAAGGAACTGCCATCTAGCTCTGCACTTGATTCACCTTCTGTTATGAGTAAGCTAGCGACACCTAAACCTGCTTCTGCTATTCATTCCGATATGTCGCATGTTATTGATGATGCCACTTCTGCTATGCATGATACTTATGGTGAAACTACTTCTATGCTTGATACTACTGTGCCCCTTGGTGAATTTCTAGATGAACAAATTTCTAGGTCTAGAGAAAGAGAAATTATTGAACCTGAATACGATGATGTTAGTAATGATGAAACTATGCCTGCTATTCCCGAGGGTTATCTTTTTAATGCTGAATCTTCTGCAACTATTCTTGCTTGCCAGGATAGACTAGAACTTAAGAGGTTGCTAGTTAAATGGAGTAAAGAATCTTTTAGAGATAGGATGAGACCCCACCCTGCTTTTGCTACTTCACCTATCTGTGTTCCCGATCAGGATTATTATGAATTTTTTCTGTTGATCTAGATATAATTACTTTGGTTGAGTCTGATCGTTTTTATGGCTATTAATCTGAAACTGTTGTGGCACATCTTACTAAGTTAAATGATATAGCTGCCCTGTTTACTAATAATGAGAGATCGCGCTACCTTTATTTACTCAAAATATTTCCGTTCTCATTAAAGGGTGATGCTAAGATATGGTTTAATTCTCTTGATCCTGGTTGTGTGCAAAGTCCCCAGGATATGATTTATTACTTCTCTGCTAAATATTACCCTGCTCATAAGAAACAAGCTGCTTTGAGGGATATATATATAATTTTGTGCAAATTGAAGAAGAGAGTCTCCCACAAGCTTGGGGGAGGCTTCTCAAGTTACTTAATGCTTTGCCTGATCATCCTCTTAAGAAACCTGAAATATTTGACATCTTTTATAATGGACTAACCGATGCTTCCAGAGATTACCTGGATAGTTGTGCTGGTTCTCTTTTCAGGGAAAGAACACCGGATGACGCTGAAATTCTATTGAATAATATGTTGGCAAATGAAAATAATTGGGCACCTCCCGAGCCAGCTCCTGAGCCAACTACTGAGCCTATTCCTAAACCAACTCAAGAAGAGAGGTGTTCTATTTCTCATCCCAAGATATGCAAGAAGCAAAGAAATCTATGAAAGAAAAAGGTATTAAAGTTGAAGATGTTAAGAATTTACCTCCTATTGAAGAAATACATGGTCTTAATTTATCACTGTTGAAGAAGTATATGATCTCAATTACTTATTTATCAAGAACCTCCCGATATCCGCATACGTAGTAAAGGTAAATTCTCTCTATAGATATGATAAAGTGAAGTCCCTCCTACTAAAATTGCTAGTCAGTGCTTGGATGAGTTTGATGACTTTATGTTTAAGCAAGATGACTGTAATGCTTATTTTGGTAGACAATTAAAATAGAATACCTTTAAGATTAAACGCTTGGGTGATTATATGGCTGATATTAGAGGTGAACTTAAACTTGTTAGCAAACATGCCTCTATGGTTACCACTCAAGTAGAACAAGTACTTAAAGCTCAGAAAGAAGTGCTTGATGAAATGAATAGTAAGAAAAATGATTATGTTGTTAGAGTGGCTACTAGAACTGGTAGAATGACTCAGGAACCTTTGTATCCTGAAGGCCACCCTAAGAAAATCGAGCAAGATTCTTAGAGAAATAATATTCATGCACCTAGTTATTCTAAAAGGAAGAAAAAGAAAAATGATAGAACTGTGCAAACTTCTAGTGAACCTATTGCTGAACCACCTGATAATCCAAATGATATCTCTATGTCTGATGCTGAGACACAACCTAGTAATGAACATGAACCTAGTGAAAATGTTAAATGATGTTCATGATGATGCTCAACCTAGTAATGATAATGATGTAGAAGTTGAACCTGCTGTTGATCTTGATAACCCACAATCAAAGAATCAGACTTCGTTGCTAGGAAACATGGTAAAGAAAGGGAACCATGGGTTCAGAAACCCATGCCTTTTCCTCCGAAACCATCCAAGAAAAAGGATGATGAGGATTTTGAGCGCTTTGCTGAAATGATTAGACCCATCTTTTTGCGTATGCGATTGACTGATATGCTCAAAATGAGTCCTTATGCTAAATATATGAAAGATATTGTTACAAATAAAAGAAAGATACCGGAAGCTGAAATTTCCACCATGCTTGCTAATTATACTTTTAAGGGTGGAATACCAAAGAAACTTGGAGATCCAGGAGTACCTACTATACCATGCTCCATTAAAAGAAATTATGTTAAAACTGCTTTATGTGGTCTTGGAGCCGGTGTTAGTGTTATGCCTCTCTCTTTATATCGTAGACTTGACTTGAATAAGTTGACACCTACTGAAATATCTTTGCAAATGGCTGATAAATCAACTGATATACCTGTTGGTATTTGTGAGGACGTGCCTGTTGTGGTTGCAAACGTTACTATTTTAACGGACTTTGTTATTCTTGATATTCCCGAGGACGATAGTATGTCTATTATTCTTGGAAGACCTTTCCTTAATACTGCAGGGGCTGTTATTGATTGCAACAAAGACAATGTCACTTTTCATGTTAATGGTAATGAGCATACGGTACACTTTCCGAGGAAACAACCTCAAGTTCATAGTATCAACTCTATTGGAAAAATTCCATCGATTATATTTGGTGGTTTTGAATTTCCTCTCCCTACTGTCAAGAAGAAATATGATATACTTGTTATTGGGGATGTCCATATCCCCGTTGAGGTAACATAGTGTTATTCGAAATTTCTCCGGTTCCATGATTATCGGAATGAGTTTGTTAACAAGACTTGATCAACCTTGTTAGTGGATTCTTTTTGATGAGCATGAGACGGATGAAACTAGAAGCACAACCTTCTGTACCCTCTATATTTTCTGTTCTTTAGTAGAAATAAAGAAAAAAATAGTATTTTTCAGTCTGTTTCCTGATTTATCCGTGCAATATAAAAATATCCCGAAAATAAAAGTCCTCAGAATGCCATGCCAATTTAATATGATTTTTTCGAATATTTGAGGATTTATGTGCAAAATTACATGGGAGCTGCCACTGCCACGAGGGTGGAGGGCGCGCCTACCCCCGGGCTCGCCCCCCTGCCTCGTGGGCCCACGGTGGCCCTCCTCCACTTATCCCTGCACCCATCTTCTTCCTCTGCCTCACACAAACCCGAAAAACCAAGTCAAGCTCGTGTTCCAGCCACTTTTGCTGTGATTTTCGATCTCCTTGCTCAAAGCACCTCTCGCAAAGCTGCTTGGGGAGATTGTTCCTTGGTATGTGACTCCTCCATTGGTCCAATTAGTTTTTGTTCTAGTGCTTTATTCATTGCAAATTTGTGCTGCATAGGTGACCATGTTCTTGAGCTTGCATGTCAAATTTATATGGTTCCAAGTAGTTCTAATGCTTGATATATGCCCTAGGCACTTGTGGGAGTTGTTGCTATCAATTTTATTGAAGTTGGTTCACTTTTTTTGAAGTTACTAAAAATTTCAGAATTATTTTTCAGAGAAAACAATATGCTTAGGAAGATGTTCCAAGGTGGTTCTTCAAGGAATCAAGGTCCCAGGCTTGAAATGCGTGATGGTGACGAGGAACCACCAAGAGACGCTCTCGTGAGGCCCTGTGAATGGCCTTCGGAAAATTTTATGAATCAAGCGGGAATTAAAGAAGAATTCTACGCATATTTGCGTAATGACGGTCTTGAGGACTTTGAAGCTGATAAATGCCCACAGTATCGTGACCTCACAAGTTCATTTGTGGGGAGGTTTGAGTTTTCATCTTCGTGTAATTCTCCTTCAGTCATGTTTGACCTTTATGACAAATCTTATACCATGGACTTAGAGGATTTCACTTTTGCATGCAAACTTCCATCTTGGGGTACTATCAGGGATCCCCCTAAATATGAATATAGAGACTTTCTTGCTAGAATAACTGTGGGGGAATCTAGAGATATAGCGCAGGCCACTATAGGGAGCATTCACTTTCCTGCCATACATTATTTTGCTCTCTTCATTGGTAGATGCATAAATGCTAAGGATGAAGCATGTCACATGTGTGCCCCTGATCTTAGCATTCTCAGAAGTGCTGTGTTAGGGGACCAATCTTATCATATGGGAGCCATTGTAGCTCGTAGGTTGCATCATAATAGACATAACGGAGATTTCTTTGGAGGAATTTATGCAACCCGCTTAGCTAATTTTCTTGATGTAGACATTCGTGAGGGTGATATGGAGTTACCCCCTACTTATTTAGATCTTGATTCTATGTTTTCCCACCAGTTCGTTGAGAGGACTGGACCAACTTTCCAGTATCGACTAATCTTTAACAAACGACATGTTGTCCGTGTTACTCTTCCTGCTCCTGCCTTCTTTGATTTTTAGACGAGAGGAAGATATATTATTACCAGGGAGGAGGCAGATGAGTACGAGAGGAGAGCGGAGGCAGCTCGATGCCATGCTGCAGCTCAGGAGGCGGTAGCCGCTGCATCGCAGTACGACCCTAGCTACACCTACGGGTATCAGCCATGCTATCCCTGGCAATAGACCAACTTAGGCCAAAATCCTAAGCTTGGGGGAGTACATATTTCTCACCGACATTACATTTATGTTCACACACACTCATTGCTAGATGTCGGTGCTCATACTCTTTCACTGTAATATCCATGCTAGTTTATTTTCTTTTTCTTGCTTTCTTCTTGTGTGTTTGATAAACCTTAGAAAAACCAAAAAAAAATAGTAGTAGTTTATTTTTCCTGCTGTAGTAGTAATAATTAAAAAGAAAACCCAAAAACATTTCCCGTTCTTCTTTTGCTTGTTGGGAGCTTTCCCGTGTAAATAGTTTTTATTTTTTCTTTTCCTTTCTTTGGGGGTCGAGAAGACCATATTGAAAATGCTTAGTGGTTCTCATATGCATGATCGTTTATTTAACTTAGAGCCCATATTACTTGTCTTCTCTCTTGAGTTGAATGCTTGCAGATTCCAGCTTAGTCCAATGCATGTGCACTCTTATTATTTTACACACCGTCCGGTCGTGCAAGTGAAAGGCAATAATGATGATATATGATGGACTTATTGGGATGAGAAAAGCTGGTATGAACTCGACCTCTCTTGTTTTTGTAAATATGATGATTCATCGTTCCTGATTCAGCTATTATGAAGTAAACATATTTGCAATGACATTTAGAGATTATAGTTGCTTGTGCCATGCTTGATTAGCTATGAGTTATAATGGTTTACCTTGCGTGTCAACATGCTATTAGAATGATTATGATGTGGTATGATGGGATGGTATCCTCCTTTAAATGAATTGAGTGACTCGACTTGGCACATGTTCACGCATGTAGTTGAATCAAATCAACATAGCCTTCATGATATTTATGTTCATGGTGGATTATATCCTACTCATGCTTGTATTTGGTGTAAATTAATTTTAATGCATGTTTACTACTGTTGTCGCTCTCTCAGTTGGTCGCTTCCCAGTCTTTTGCTAGCCTTCACTGTATTTAAGCGGAATAGTGCTTGTGCATCCAAACTCCTTAAACCCCAAAGTTGTTCCATATGAGTCCACTATACCTTCCTATATGCGGTATCTACCTGCCGTTCCAAGTAAATTTGTATGTGCCAAACTCTAAACCTTCAAATAAACATTCTATTTTGCATGCTCGAATAGCTCATATGTCAACTAGAGCTGCCCTTATCTTCCGTGTTAGGCGGGTTATTCTCAAGAGGAGTGGACTCCGCTCCTCATTCACGAGAAAATGGTTGGTCACCGGGATGCCCAGTGCCATGCTTTATGCAAACTAAATCAAAATAACTGCAAACAAAACTCCCCTTGGGACCCGTTGAATGTTGTAGGCACTTGTTGTTTCGAGCAAGCCATGGATTGATGCTTGTGGAGGAAGGGGAGTATAAACTTTACCATTCTGTTTGGGAACCACCTATAATATGTTTAGCATGGAAGATATCATCATCTCTTAGTTATTATGTTGAGAATGAGAGTATGCCGCTCAAAATATAATTTATCTCTATTTCAAAATCGAGCTCTGGCACCTCTACAAATCCATGCTTCCCTCTGCGAAGGGCCTATCCATTTACTTTTATGTTGAGTCATCACCCTTCTTATTAAAAAGCACCCGCTGGAGAGCACACTGTCGTTTAAATTCATTATAATTGGTTTATATTGGGTATGACTTGACTGGATCTTTTTTTACCATGAATTACAATGTTTAGTCAGTCCTTGATCTTTAAATGTGCTCTGCATTTATGTTTTGCGGTCTCAGAAAGGGCTAGCGAGATACCATTTTGTTATATCATGTCATGATTATTTTGAGAAAGTGTTGTCATCCAAGTTTTATTATTATGGTTCGCTAGCTGATTATGCTATTGATATGAGTAATTATGAGACCTACGTGTTATTGTGAGTATGGTTAGTTCATAATATTGGCTGAAACTTGAATGCTGGCTTTTCATGTTTACAACAACAAGAGCAAACAGAGGTTGTAAAAGTTTTTCTTTTTCTCTTTCAGTTTGTCAACTGAATTGCTTGAGGACAAGCAAGGGTTTAAGCTTGGGGGAGTTGATACGTCTCCGTCGTATCTACTTTTCCAAACACTTTTGCCCTTGTTTTGGACTCTAACTTGTATGATTTGAATGGAACTAACCCGGACTGACGCTGTTTTCAGCAGAATTGCCATGGTGTTGATTTATGTGCAGAAAACAAAAGTTCTCGGAATGACCAGAAACTCCATGGAACACCTTAGAAAAAATAATAAAAAATCCTCGCCAAAGATGAAGACCAGGGGCCCACACCTGCTCACGAGGTGGGGCGCCCCCCCGGGCGCGCGCCTACCTCGTGGGCCCCTCAGGTGGCCCTCCGACGCCAACTCCAACTCCATATATTGGCTTTCGGGAGAAAAAAATCAGAGAAAAAGTTTCATCGCGTTTTACGATACAGAGCCGCCGCCAAGCCCTAATCTCTCTCGGGAGGGCTGATCTGGAGTCCGTTTGGGGCTCCGGAGAGGGGGATTCGTCGCCGTCGTCATCATCAACCATCCTCCATCACCAATTTCATGATGCTCACCGCCGTGCGTGAGTAATTGCATCATAGGCTTGCTGGACGGTGATGGGTTGGATGAGATTTATCATGTAATCGAGTTAGTTTTGTTAGGGTTTGATCCCTAGTATCCATTATGTTCTGAGATTGATGTTGCTATGACTTTGCTATGCTTAATGCTTGTCACTAGGGTCCGAGTGCCATGATTTCAGATCTGAACCTATTATGTTTTCATGAATATATGTGTGTTCTTGATCCTATCTTGCAAGTCTATAGTCACCTATTATGTGTTATGATCCGACAAACCCAAAGTGACAATAATCGGGATACTTCTCGGTGATGACCATAGTTTGAGGAGTTCATGTATTCACTATGTGCTAATGCTTTGTTCCGGTTCTCTATTAAAAGGAGGCCTTAATATCCCTTAGTTTCCAATAGGACCCCGCTGCCATGGGAGGGTAGGACAAAAGATATCATGCAAGTTCTTTTCCATAAGCACGTATGACTATTTATGGAATACATGCCTACATTACATTGATGAACTGGAGCTAGTTCTGTGTCACCCTATGTTATGACTGTTACTGACGAACCACATCCGCATAATTATCCATCATCGATTCGGTGCCTCACGAAGTTTTCCATATCTTGGTTCTCGCTTATTTACTTTTCCGTTACTCTTGTTACAATCACTACAAAATACCAAAACATTACTTTTGTTGTCTTTACTTTTGTTACCGTTACCACCACTATCATATTACTTTGCTACTAAACACTTTGCTGCAGATACTAAGTTTCCAGGTGTGGTTGAATTGACAACTCAGCTGCTAATACTTGAGAATATTCTTTGGCTCCCCTTGTGTCGAATCAACAAATTTGGGTTGAATACTCTACCCTCGAAAACTGTTGTGATCCCCTATACTTGTGGGTTATCAGTTATCAACAATAGTAATAGAGTCTTACTGACAGAGTTGTACACCGAGGTGTTCGCACAAGCAGGGAATTATTACTGCTTATATCATATAAATCACAGTAAGGGTTTAAACAAACCTATGGAAAGGGAAAAGTGTCTATCAGATTTAATCAGAACAATGGAAAGAAAAATGTGTTTAAACACTTATTTCAAGGGTATATCCTTCCCAAGGACAAGCAGAGCATGATATCCATGACAGGATATAACGTCGAAAACCATTTAGGTAAGGGGAGAGGAAGTTCATGACATTACGCAAACAACGTTGTTTGAATAATTGATAAAGGAAATTTAGCATCGTGCTTCAAATGTTCTTATCGATGATCAGAGTACCACAAACATGCTTCGAGATAGCATTGACATGGTCACCAAGTAAGGGTTAGAATTTGGATGCTAAAAGGATCCATCAGGAACAACTTATAGAATAAGTCTTACGATTTCCTCATGGTAGAATTGCTAACCTTGCTAGAAAGGGAACTATAACAATAGGTCCTACGGCCAGGTGTGCTAGGCATGACATCATCTTACCGGGTCATATAAAAGACCAATGTTATAACGCTTGGAAATATAATCCAACCATCATATCTGACCGAGGTTCAGATTCGATTTGCGTCAGGATACCTCAGACTCAGGATGTCTGAGAAGAAAAAGGCGCAACTTGAAAGTGCGTTATATCGACTAGAGTGGGTGGGTGAATAGGCGTTTTTTACAAATTCGTCACCGAGGAATTTCAGGGTGAGGAATTCCTAAGTCACGAACAAAAAGTAGCGGAATAAGTACTCAGATGTAAGCATAACAAATCAGTAGCACAATCATCATGATGAAATGAAAACAAGCACTAAGTACAGGAAGCGTAAACACAGGATAAGCAGGCTAAAGACAAACTGACTAAAGAAATAGGATTGAGGAAATTGAAGAAGTCTTCAGTCAAAGTCTTCAAACAGTAACGATCAAGTACAACAACACAGTAATGAGGAAATAGAAGGGTTGAGGAAATAGAACCAATAGCTCGGTGAAGACAGTGATTTGGTAGACCAGTTCCAACTGTTGTGACAGTCGTATGTCTGGTTGGAGCGGCTAGGTATTTAAACCCGAGGACATACAGTCCTGGACACATAGTCCTCACTTTATTCTCCTTGAGCTAAGGTCACACAGACCTCACCCAATCACTCATGGTAAGTCTTCAGGTGACTTCCAAACCTTCACAGACTCGGTCACTCGGCGATCCACAATTTCCTCTTGGATGCTCTAGACCATGACACCTAACCGTCCGGAGGATGCACAGTCCTCAAAGGTAAAAAAGTGTCGGTTCCACACAGGAACAATCTCTTCAGTGATGCTCAATCACTTTGGGTTTGTAGGTGTTTGGGTTTGGGTTTTCCCCACTTGATGATTTTCGCTCAAAGTCCTCGGAGGATGGGATGCTCTCAATGACAAGTGTCAGTTTCTCTCGGAGCAGCCAACCAGCTAGTGGTTGTAGGGGCGGCTATTTATAGCCTAGGGAGCAGCCCGACATGATAAGACATAAATGCCCTTCAATGATATGACCGTTAGGTGGGTAGATTATTTTGGGACAGCTGGCGCGTAGCACGGCAACGGTCAGGTATTTGAGTATCAAATTCCTCAGGGCTATCATCTTCCTCACTTGTAGGCAATCCGCACTGGCGAATTCCTAACTCCTCAGTCAGAACAAATTCCTCAGAGACCATAAGATCTTTGTGAAGTAAATATGCCCTAGAGGCAATAATAAAGTTATTATTTATTTCCTTATTTCATGATAAATGTTTATTATTCATCCTAGAATTGTATTAACCAGAAACTTAGTACATGTGTGAATACATAGACAAACAGAGTGTCCCTAGTATGCCTCTACTTGACTAGCACGTTAATCAAAGATTGTTAAGTTTCCTAGCCATAGACATGTGTTGTCATTTGATGAAAGAGATCACATCATTAGAGAATGATGTGATGGACAAGACCCATTCGTTATCTTAGCATTATGATCCTTTTAGTTTCATTGCTACTGCTTTCTTAATGACTTATACATGTTCCTCGGACTATGAGATTATGCAACTCCCTAATACCGGAGGAACACCTTGTGTGCTATCAAATGTCACAACGTAACTGGGTGATTATAAAGATTCTCTACAGGTGTCTCCGAAGGTGTTTGTTGGGTTGGCATAGATCGAGATTAGGATTTGTCACTCTGTGTATCAGAGAGGTATCTCTGGGCCCTCTCGGTAATGCACATCACTATAAGCCTCTCAAGCAATGTGACTAATGAGTTAGTTGCGGGATGATGCATTACGGAACAAGTAAAGAGACTTGCCGGTAACGAGATTGAACTAGGTATGATGATACCGACGTCGAATCTCGGGCAAGTAACATACCAATGACAAAGGGAACAACGTATGTTGTTATGCGGTTTGACCGATAAAGATCTTCGTAGAATATGTAGGAGCCAATATGAGCATCCAGGTTCCGCTATTGGTTATTGACTGGAGATGTGTCTCGGTCATGTCTACATAGTTCTCGAACCCGTAGGGTCCGCACGCTTAACGCTCGATGACGATCGGTATTATGATTTTATGTGTTTTGATGTACCGAAGGTTGTTCGGAGTCCCGTATAAGATCATGGACATGACGGGGAGTCTCGAAATGGTCGAGACATAAAGATTGATATAATGGAAGGTTATATTCGGACACCTTATAAATACCGGAGTACCGGGGAGTTACCGGAACACCCCGGGGGTCAATGGGCCTTCATGGGCCTTAGTGGAAATAGAGGGCAGCAAGGGAGTTCTGGGGCACGAGCCCCCTAGGCCCAAACCGAATTGGTTTAGGGCTTGGGGGGCGGCCCCCTCTTTCCTACTCTCCTCCTCCTCTTTCCTTCCCCTCCTAGTTGGACTAGGAAAGGGGGAACCTACTCCTAGTAGGAGTAGGATTCCCCCCTTGGGGCGCACCCTATGAGGCCGCCGACCCCCTCCCCTTGCTCCTTTATATACGGGGAAGGGGGCACCCCTAGAACAAACAAGTTGACAATTGTCTTAGCCGTGTGCGGTGCCCCCCTCCACAGATTTCCACCTCGGTCATATCGTTGTAGTGCTTAAGTGAAGCCCTGCATCGGTAACTTCATCATCACCGTCATCATGCCGTCGTGCTGAGAAACTCTCCCTCGACCTCATCTGGATCTAGAGTTCGTGGGACGTCACCGAGCTGAACATGTGCAGATCACGGAGGTGTCGTACCTTCGGTGCTAGTATCGGTTGGATCGAGAAGACATACGACTACATCAACCGCGTTGTCATAACGCTTCCGCTTTCGGTCTACGAGGGTACGTGGACACACTCTCCCGCTCGTTGCTATGCATCTCCTAGATAGACCTTCCGTGATCGTAGGTAAATTTTTTGAAATACCGTGTTCCCTAACAGTGGCATCCGAGCCAGGTCTATGCGTAGATGGTATATGCACAAGTAGAACACAAATCGTTGTGGGCGATAATAGTCATACTGCTTACCAGCATGCCATACTTTGATTCAGCGGTATTGTTGGATAAAGTGGCCCAGACCGACATTACATGACCGCGTTCATGAGACTGGTTCTACCGTCGTGCTTCACACACAGGTGGCTAGTGGGTGTCTGTTTCTCCAACTTTAGTTGAATCGAGTGTGACTACGCCTGGTCCTTGTTGAAGGTTAAAACAGCACACTTGACGAAAAATCGTTGTGGTTTTGATGCGTTGGTAAGAACGTTTCTTGCTGAAAGCCCGTAGCAGCCACGTAAAACTTGCAACAACAAAGTAGAGGACGTCTAACTTGTTTTTGCAGGGCATGTTGTGATGTGATATAATTTGTTGTATGAGATGATCATGTTTTGTTAAATTTATCGGCAACTGGTAGGAGCCTTATGGTTGTCTCTTTATTGCATAAGATGCAAGCGCCATATAATTGCTTTACTCTATCACTATGCGATAGCAATAGTTGGTGAGACAACCATGTGACGACATGTTGATAGAGATCAAGATGATGGAGATCATGGTGTCATGCCGGTGATGATGGAGATCATGACGGTACTTTGGAGATGGAAATCAAAGGCACAAGATGATGATGGCCATATCATGTCACATATTTTGATTGCATGTGATGTTTATCTTTTTGCATCTTATTTTGCTTAGTACGGCGGTAGCATTATAAGATGATCCCTCACTAAATTTCAAGGTATAAGTGTTCTCCCTGAGTTTGCACCGTTGCAACAGTTCGTCGTGCCGAGACACCATGTGATGATCGGGTGTGATAAGCTCTACGTTCGCATACAACGGGTGCAAGCTAGTTTTGAACACACACAGAATACTCAGGTTAAACTTGACGAGCCTAGCATATGCAGATATGGCCTCGGAACACTGAGACCGAAAGGTCGAACGTCCATCAGATAGTAGATATGATCAACCCAGTGATGTTCACCATTGAAAACTACTCCATCTCACGTGATGATCGGACATGGTTTAATTGATATGGATCACGTGATCATTTAGATGACTAGAGGGATGTCTATCTAAGTGGGAGTTCTTAAATAATATGATTAATTGAACTTTGAATTTATCATGAACTTAGTCCTGATAGTATTTTGCATAGCTATGTTGTAGATCAATTGCTCGCGTATAGCTTCCCCGTTTTATTTATGATATATTCCTAGAGAAAACTAAGTTGAAAGTTGTATAGTAGCAATGATGCGGACTAGGTCCGTAATCTGAGGATTATCCTCATTGCTGCATAGAAGAATTATATCCTTGATGCACCGCTAGGTGACATAATTATTGCAGGAGCAGATGCAGACGTTATGAACGTTTGACAAGCTCAGTATGATGACTACTTGATAATTTAGTGCACCATGCTTTACGGCTTGGAACCGGGACTTCAAAAATGTTTTGAAATGTGACGGAGCATATGAGATGTTCCAAGAGCTGAAATTGGTATTTCAGACTCATGCCTGAGTCGAGAGGTATGAGACCTCTGACAAGTACTTTGCCTACAAGGTGTAGGAGAATATCTCAACCAGTGAGCATGTGCTTAGAATGTCTGAGTACTACAATCGCTTGAATCAAGTGGGAGTTAATCTTCCAGATAAGATAATGATTGACAGAGTTCTCTAGTCACTATCACCAAGTTACTGGAACTTCGTGATGAACTATAATATGCAAGGGATGACGAAAACGATTCCCCGAGCTCTTCGCGATGCTGAAATCGGCAAAGGTAGAAATCAAGAAAAGCATCAAGTGTTGATGGCTGACAAGACCACTAGTTTCAAGTAAAAGGGCAAGGGAAAGAAAGGGAACTTCAAGAAGAATGGCAAGCAAGTTGCCACTCCCATGAAGAACCCAAAGCTAGACCCAAGCCGGAAACTGAATGCTTCTACAGCAAAGGAAATGGTCACTGAAAGCAGAACTGCCCCAAATACTTGGCGGATAAGATGGATGGCGAAGTGAACAAAGGTATATTGGATATACATGTTATTGATGTGTACTTTACTAGCGTTTATAGCAACCCCTCGGTATTTGATATTGGTTCAGTTGCTAAGAGTAGTAACTCGAAATGGGAGTTGCAAAATAAACAGAGACTAGTTAAGGACGAGGTGATGATGTGTGTTGGAAGTGATTCCAAGGTTGATAAGATCACCATCGCACACTCCCTTTACCTTCGGGATTAGTGTTGAACCTTAAATAAAAGTTATTTGGTGTTTGCGTTGAGCATGAATATGATTGGATCATGTTTATTGCAATACAGTTATTCATTTAAGTCAAAGAATACTTGTTGTTCTATTTACATGAATAAAACCTTCTACGGTCATGCACTCAATATAAATGGTTTATTGAATCTCGATCGTACTGATACACATATTCATAATACTGAAGCCAAAAGATGCAAAGTTAATAATGATAGTGCAACTTATTTGTGGCACTGCCGTTTAGGTCATATTGGTGTAAAGCGCATGAAGAAACTCCTTGTTGATGGGCTTTTGGAATCACTTGATTATGAATCACTAGATGCTTGCGAACCATGCCTCATGGGCAAGATGACTAAGACTCCGTTCTCCGGAAAAATGGAGCGAGCAACTGACTTATTGGAAATAATATATACCGAGGTATGCGGTCCGATGAGTGTTGAGGCTCACGGCGGGTATCATTGTTTTCCGACCTTCACAGATGATTTGAGCAGATATGGGTATATCTACTTGATGAAACATAAGTCTGAAACATTTGAAAAGTTCAAAGAATTTCAGAGTGAAGTGGAAAATCATCGTAACAAGAAAATAAAAGTTTCTACGATCTGATCATGCAGGAGAATATTTGAGTTACGACTTCGGTCTTAAATTAAAACAATGTGGAATAGTTTCACAAACTCATGCCACCTGGAACACCACAGCATAATGGTGTGTCCGAACGTCATAACTGTACTTTATTGGATATAGTGCAATCTATGATGTCTCTTACCGATTTACCACTATCATTTTGGGGTTATGCATTAGAGACAGCTACATCCACATTAAATAGGGCACCATCTAAATCCGTTGAGACGACATCGTATGAATTATGGTTTGGCAAGAAAGCTAAGCTGTCGTTTCTTAAAGTTTGAGGTTGTGATGCTTATGTGAAAAAGTTTCGACCTAATAAGCTCGAACCCAAATCGGAGAAGTGTGTCTTCATAGGATACCCAAAACAAAATGTTGGGTCCATTTTCTATCACAGATCCGAAGGCAAGATCATTGTTGCTAAGAATGGATCCTTTCTAGAGAAGGAGTTTCCCTCGAAAGAAGTAAATGGGAGGAAAGTAGAACTTGATGAGGTAATTGTACCTTCTCCCGAATTGCAAAGTAGTTCATCACAGAAATCAGTGCCAGTGATGCCAACACTAATTACTGAGGAAGTTAATGGTGATGATCATGAAACTTCATATCAAGTTACTACCGAACCTCGTAGGTCAACCAGAGTACGTTCTGCACCAGAGTGGTACGGTAATCCTGTTCTGGAAATTATTTTACTAGACCATGACGAACCTACGAACTATGAGGAAGCGATGAAGAGCCCAGATTCCGCGAAATGGCTTAAGGCCATGAAATCTGAGATAGGATCCATGTATGAGAACAAAGTATGGACTTTGGTTGACTTACCCGGTGATCGGCAAGCCATTGAGAATAAATGTGTCTTCAAGAGGAAGACGGACGCTGATTGTAGTGTTACTATCTACAAAGCTCGACTTGTCGAAAAAGGTTTTTGACAAGTTCAAGGTGTTGACTACCATGAGATTTTCTCACTCGTATCGATGCTTAAAGTCTGTCTGAATCATGTTAGCAATTTCCACATTTTATGAAATCTAGCAAATATATGTCAAAACTGCATTCCTTAATGGATTTATTAAAGAAGAGTTGTATATGATGCAACCAAAAGGTTTTGTCAATCCTAAAGGTGCTAACAAAAGTGTGCGAGCTCCAGCGATCCATTTATGGACTCGTGCAAGACTCTCGGAGTTGGAATATATGCTTTGATAGTGTGATCAAAGTATATGGTTTTATACGTACTTTTGGAGAAGCCTGTATTTACAAAAAGTGAGTGGGAGCACTACAGCCTTTCTGATAAGTATATGTGAATGACATATTGTTGATCAGAAATAATGTAGAATTTTCTAGAAAGCATAAAGGAGTTTTTCAAAGAAAGACCTCAGTGAAGCTACTTACATATTGAGCATCAAGATCTATAGAGATAGATCAAGACGCTTGATAAGATTTTTTCAATGAGTATATACCTTGACAAGATTTTGAAGTAGTTCAAAATGGAACAGTCAAAGAAGGAGTTCTTGCCTGTGTTGCAAGGTGTAAAGTTGAGTAAGACTCAAAACCCGACCACGGCAGAAAATAGAAAAAGAATGAAATTCATTCCCTATGCCTCAGCCATAGGTTCTATAAAGTATGTTATGTTGTGTACCAGACCTATTGTGTACCTTGCCATGAGTTTGGCAAAGGGGTAAGATAGTGATCCAGGAGTGGATCACTGGCCAGCGGTCAAAGTTATCCTTAGTTACCTAAGAGGACTAAGGAAATATTTCTCGGTTATGGAGGTGATAAAGAGTTTGTCGTAAATAGTTACGTTGATGGAAGCTTTGACACTGATCCGGATGACTCTAAGTCTCAATCTGGATACATATTGAAAGTGTGAGCAATTAGCTAGAGTAGCTCCGTGCAGAGCATTATGGACATAGAAATTTGCAAAATACATACGGATCTGAATTTAGCAGACCTGTTGACTAAACTTCTCTCACAAGCAAAACATGATCACACCTTAATACTCTTTGTGTGTTAATCACATGGCGATGTGAACTAGATTACTGACTCTAATAAACCCTTTGAGAGTTGGTCACATGGCGATGTGAACTATTGGTGTCAAATCACATGGCGATGTGAACAAGATTATTGACTCTAGTGCAAGTGGGAGACTGAAGGAAATATGCCCTAGAGGCAATAATAAAGTTAGTATTTATTTCCTTATTTCATGATAAATGTTTATTATTCATGCTAGAAACTTAGTACATGTGTGAATACATAGACAAACAGAGTGTCCCTAGTATGCCTCTACTTGACTAGCTTGTCAATCAAAGATGGTTAAGTTTCCTAGCCATAGACATGTGTTGTCATCATGAACGGGATCACATCATTAGAGAATGATGTGATGGACAAGACCCATTTGTTAGCTTAGCATTATGATCGTTTCAGTTTCATTGCTACTGCTTTCTTCATGACTTATACATGTTCCTCAGACTATGAGATTATGCAACTCCCGAATACCGGAGGAACACCTTGTGTGCTATCAAACGTCACAACATAACTGGGTGATTATAAAGATGCTCTACAGGTGTCTCCGAAGGTGTTTGTTGGGTTGGCATAGGTCGAGATTAGGATTTGTCACTCCATGTATCGGAGAGGTATCTCTGGGCCCTCTCGGTAATGCACATCACTATAAGCCTTGCAAGAAATGTGACTAATGAGTTTGTTGCGGGATGATGCATTACAGAATGAGTAAAGAGACTTGCCGGTAATGAGATTAAACTAGGTATGATGATACCGACGATCGAATCTCAGGCAAGTAACATACCGATGACAAAGGGAACAACGTATATTGTTATGCGGTTTGACCGATAAAGATCTACGTATAATATGTAGGAGCCAATATGAGCATCCAGGTTCCGCTATTGGTTATTGACCGGAGATGTGTCTCGGTCATGTCTACATAGTTCTCGAACCCGTAGGGTCCACACGCTTAACATTCAATGACGATCAATATTATGAGTTTATGTGTTTTGATGTACCTAAGGTTGTTCGGAGTCCCGGATAAGATCACAGACATGACAAGGAGTCTCGAAATGGTCGAGACATAAAGATTGATATATTGGAAGGTTATATTCGGACACTGCAAAGGTTCCGGGGTCACCGGATAAATACCGGAGTACCGGGGAGTTACCGGAACACCCCGGGGAGTCAATGGGCCTTCATGGGCCTTACTGGAAATAGATGGAAGCAAGGGAGCTGTGGGGCGCCCCCCCCCCCTAGGCCCAAACCGAATTGGTTTAGGGCTTGGGGGGCCGGCCCCCTCTTTCCTACTCTCCTCCTCCTCTTTCCTTCCCCTCCTAGTTGGACTAGGAAAGGGGGAACCTACTCCTAGTAGGAGTAGGATTCCCCCCTTGGGGCGCACCCTATGAGGTCGCCGGCCCCCTCCCCTTGCTCCTTTATATACAGGGGAAGGGGGCACCCCTAGAACACACAAGTTGACAATTGTCTTAGCCGTGTGCGGTGCCCCCCTCCATAGATTTCCACCACGGTCATATCGTTGTAGTGCTTAAGCGAAGCCCTGCATCGGTAACTTCATCATCACCATCATCACGCTGTCATGCTGATGAAACTCTCCCTCGACCTCAGCTGGATCTAGAGTCCGTGGGACGTCACCGAGCTGAACATGTGCAGACGTACGACTACATCAACCGCGTTGTCATAACGCTTCCGCTTTCAGTCTACGAGGGTACATGGACACACTCTCCCGCTCGTTGCTATGCATCTCCTAGATAGATCTTGCGTGATCGTAGGTAATTTTTTTGAAATACTGCGTTCCTTAACACTTCGTCTCTGTCACTGAAGAAATTGACTAAACTGTATGAGATTTCCAATGGATTCACTCGAAAGGATTGGTAGGTATAGGATTTTGAGATGAGCATCACTTGGATACTTTTCCTTAGTTTTACCTCAACCCCCTTTAATAGTACGGTGTTTCCTATGACTCAATAAAGAGAAAATGAAACTACTAAAACAAAAGTCTTCACGCTTCATATTCCTCGCATGAATACCAAGTATTCACGGTCACACCTATTTCTTCACTTTCAAAGTCTTCAGTTGAAGACATTCATTTTTAGGGGTCGGCTTTCTTTGTAAATATCAAACTCCTCATTGACTTATATACCTGTGTACACTCACAAACACATTAGTCCCTTAACCTATAAGTCTTCAATACACCAAAATCACTAAGGGGCACTAGATGCACTTACACAACTTAATTTGATGAGATGGCATTGCAAGATTCTCAGGAAATGAACTATGGAAGCAAGTTCTGAAATAAGAGACCAAGGAGAAGACGCCACCCTGGCTGATGGACTCAGCGACAATTTATCAAGAATTCCAACAAGATGGATTTCCACAATTACGTGAACAAGGAGATAATATTTGTCAGATCAAATGGTATAATATAATGATGTATGTTCGAGGAAAACATCCATAGTTAAACATTGGTTGAAAGGTGCACTTGAAATACGGGATGGGTCGCACGACCAACGTCAGAATGGAGATTTAGCAACCAGCACACCAAATTGGAATTATTATCCATTAACTTTGAAGCAATAGGGTTGCTAGAGATATCATCATCAGCCCTGGTGCTTTCATTTTCTTCAGCAGCCTGATCTTCATTAGTGGTGTTGTTCTTCGGTAGGCTGAGCAGATGCTTCAGCCTGAGGAATTTCACGTTGCGTTGAGGCTGCAACATTTGAGGTGAATCCCATGGTTAGCTTGACGAATCTGACTTTGGCTCCTAGCTAGTCAGCATAGTATCGGTCAAATTCATCACTGAGACTCTTGATTTCTGATTGCAGAGTGACAAGTTCATCAGGTGATAGCTTCAAAACATTTTGCTTCAGAAAGCGCTCTTTCTTGTACTTAGCTTTCTTCACCTTCCTCCCCTGTTCAAATTTCCATTTTTCCTCACCAATGAAGGCAGTTAACATATGACTTTGGCCAGGAGTGAGGTTCATCTCAGGCAAAGGAGTGTTGGGGTCCTTATGCCATAGGTCGATGAAGTCTAGGATCAACTTGGGATCCAGCATTAATGGCACATTACTGCCTTTGGCTCTAGCGGCCCTTTGTTGTCTGTCTCTGATGATTTCAGCTAGTTCCTCATCATCAGCTTCGTCTTCACTTGACGGCACATGGAAGGCAACCTGCTTCTTGTGAGGACTTGGTCTTGTGCCTTGTCCAGCAGTGGCCTTAGTCTTCAACAATGTTGGCCTGTTGAGGACTGAGGAGGAGCTAAAGAACTTGCAGATGCTCCTAAAGCAATAGATATACATGTGGTCCTTTGGCAAGAGGCTAAATGCGCAGGTGCCGAGGACTTTGCAGGAGCAACTGAAGGTTTTGCAACAGGGAACTGGAGCTGCTTGAGGAATATGCCGTGAGGGCTTTGATGAGCTTGTCCATGAGGGCATTTCTGAGGAATTTGGCTTGCGAGCTGGCTTCTTGGGCATAGCCTTCTTGGGCTTGCTAGCAGAGGCCTCGGCAGCGGCAGCAGCAGAATCTTCGTTGAATTTCCTCACTGCTTCTTTGGCCATTTTGTCCAACTTAGCTTGTCGTTTGGCCCATTCATCAGGATAGTCCTCACCGCGCTTGAGGCTAGTGGGATCAGCTACTTGGCCTGGTGCAAATGGAGGTCTTGGGCAAGGAGGGTGTAAAGCAAATTTATTCATATACTTAGGAGTGACATATATGTATGTAACGCCCCGGATTCGATGCGCCAGGTGTCCGCCAGTTATTCGCCGTCATTGCCATGTCATGTGCTTGCGTGTTGCACTTTGCCATGTCATCATTTGCATTTCATATCATGTCATCATGTGCATTTCGTTTTGCATACGTGTTCGTCTCATGCATCCGAGCATTTTCCCCATTGTCCGTTTTGCAATCCGGCACTCCTATGTCTCCCGGCGCCCCCTTTTACCTCTTTTCGTGTGCGGGTATTAAACGGTCTCGGAATGGACCGAGGTTTGTCAAGCGGCCTTGGTATAGCACCGGTAGACCGCCTGTCAAGTTTCGGATCATTTGGAGGTCGTTTGGTACTCCAACGGTTAACCGGGTAACCGCAAAAGCCTCTTTTGTTTGCAGCCCAACACCCCTTCCAAAGTGGCCCAAAACCCTCCTAACTCCCCTCTATGCTCTCCGTCGTTCGATCATGATCGCGTGGCCGAAAACCGCACCTCATTTGGACTCTCCTAGCTCCCTCTACCTATTTAAACACCCCTCCTCCCGAAATTCCGGATCAATTCGCAGTCCAAACCCTAGTCTAGCTCCTCCCGCAGCCACCGGACGCGTCCGCACCCCGCCGGACATGTCCGCCGTCCAGCCGCACATCGCCCGGGCCAATCGGCGCTCGCCACGTCACCCAGCCGCCTCCCGCCTCCAATCCCGCCTCGCCACATGGCCCCATGACCACATCGCTGCTGCCCGCTGGGCCCGGCAAGCCCGCCGAGCCCATCGGGCCGGTCTCCGCCGCCGCTTCCGAAGGAAGCGCCGCCGCCGCCCGCCGGCACCGCCTCCCGGCGGCGAAGCTCGCGGAAACCGCCAGCGCCGCCGCCGTCAAAAGCTCCTCCGGCGCCTCCTCTCGCCGTCGCAGTGCGCCCGCACCATTGCCGTCGACTCCCGCCTTCGGCGCGCCGCTTTGGTCCCCGCCGTCCCGGCAGCCACGCCATCCCGCCGCTGCTCCGCTCGCCCGAGCCGCGCGCGCCGCCGCCGGTACCTGCGCCCGGCCGCTCCGCCTCCCTCGCCCGTCGCCTCCCGTGCGCCAGCGCCGGAGAGTTCCGCGGCCACGGTGCTTTCGCGCGCCCCCCGCCTTGCCGCCGCCCAGCTCACCTCATCGTCGACGGCCATCGCCGGAATCCTCGCCGGCGCCGCCTCCTCGCCGGATCGGGTCGGGGTGGATGAGATCCACCCGTCCCCGATCCAAACGACGCGCGCCCCGTCCCGGATCCGCTCCGTCCCGGGATTTCCTCGTCCCGGGTTGACTTTTCCGGAGGTATAAATTCATCTAAGTCTCGAATCTGTCAACATTTTGTTCCATTTTCATTGCATCATATCTCTGTCATCGTTGCTCCGTTTTGCGCGTGTAATATGTCAAAATGTTCGCCTCGATGAGTAGATCATTTCATCTCATTGCATCATTTTCATTTGAGCTTATCTTGATGCCCGAAATGCTGTTGGAAGAGTGCTATGTGATGTTAGTTTCTGATTTTTAACAGAACATGCACTTTTGTCATTTTTGCCATGATTGATGGGTGCATCCTATGGACTTGAGTCCTACATGTGTTTTGTAATATGCCATGTCTTCTTTCCAGTGGTGCTTTCTATGTATTTTTGTGATCTATGTGGTGACTATCACAAGCATGCAAACTAGGTGTCTTGATGTTGCTGTTTTCAGTCCTGTTCTGCTGTTATTTTGATGCCATGTTAACTTGATGCTACAGAGAGATCCATGCATATTTTGAGATACTTCAATAAAGATGTTTTGTAAAAAATGTCTTGCTCTATCCATCCATGCCCTTGTTTGAAATTATGGAGTGCCAAACCTTGAGTCAATCGAGCTCTACTTTTGCTATCAAATATTTCCTGGCAGATTGTTTACATGTTATTCAATTTTGCCAAGGTTGTTGTAGTTGATCCTTGCATGCTATGATGTTGTTCTTGCCATGTATAGCTGATATGCCATGTCTTCTTACTGTTGGTTGCCTTGCCATGCCATTTATTGCTCTGTGGTGAGTGATTCAAGCTCACCAACGTGCCTACTTGTCGTTGTTCCTGCCATGTTCAAATCTGTAATATAACTTTCGATATTGACATGGGTGCCATCATATTTTGTGATCCTTTTTGGCTTATGGTCACTAAGGAACTTGTGTTCTATGCATTTAGTAGTATCATGCCATGCCTTTGTTTGCCATGATAAGTTCCTGTAACATGTTGTTTCATAGCTCTAAACGTTGCAACCTGATGTTAATTTCTGCCAATGCCTGAAACTGTTATAAGTTGCAATCTTGCCATGTCATTTTGAGCATGTTCTAGTCATTTCTGGAGATAGCTCAGTGTTCATGTTTTGTAATGCTTTACCTGTACATCATGCCCATGCCTTTTGTTTTCATATTGAGGTGCTGTAGCATGTTGTTTTGATGCTTGCAATATGCCTAGTTGCTGTTTTGGACAGCTTGTTCCTTAAACTTGTATAGGGTGTATGTGTTGAACCGTTGCTCCGATTTGAGTGTGCTCTATATGAAACTTGCTTGATTTTGCATGTAGTTTCATATTATCATGTTGCATCCTTGTTTTGAGGTGTTTGTGTGATGTTTGTATGCATTTTGCATCAATGCCATGTTTATCTTGTTTTGCTCATATCTTCTAGGCCGTAGCTCCGAATCTAATGAACTTTATATGTAACTTGACTAGAATTTCGCGTAGATCATCGTGGTGCATATTAAATTAATGTTTAACAACTTGAACATAATGTTTATTCAGATCTGTACCAATTTCGAAATTTGCATATGAGGACTTACCGGAATTGTTCTATGTTGTTTCCGGCCCCATTTAAACTTGTCTTGATGTGTTGCTCTTGTTTGCATCATCTCTTGCCATGAGTAGCTTCATGTAGCCCTTGTCATGCATCATGCTTGTTGTGCATCATGTCTTGTTCATGTGTGGTGTGTTTACTATGTTGTGTGCTTCTTCTTGTTAGTTCCTGTTTCGTTGCGATCGTGAGGATTCGTTCGTCTACGCTTGGTTCGGCTTCTTCCGTTCATCTTCTTCATGGACTCGTTCATCTTCTTCATGGACTCGTTCTTCTTCCTTGCGGGATTTCAGGCAAGATGACCGCTACCCTGGATCTCACTACTATCATTGCTATGCTAGTTGCTTCGCTCTTTCGCTATGCTGCGCTACCTATCACTTGCTGCTCAAGCCATCCCAATTGCCATGTCAGCCTCTAACCTTTTTGCACCCTTCCTAGCAAACCGTTGTTTGGCTATGTTACCGCTTTGCTCAGCCCCTCTTATAACGTTGTTAGTTGCAGGTGAAGATGAAGTTTGTTCCTTGTTGGAACATGGAGATGTTGTTCCTTGTTGGAACATGTTTACTTGTTGGGATATCACAATATATCTTATTTAATTAATGCATCTATATACTTGGTAAAGGGTGGAAGGCTCGGCCTTATGCCTGGTGTTTTGTTCCACTCTTGCCGCCCTAGTTTCCGTCATATCGGTATTATGTTCCCGGATTTTGCGTCCCTAACGCGGTCGGGTGATTTATGGGACCCCCTTGACAGTTCGCTTTGAATAAGACTTTTCCAGCAAGGCCCAACTTTGGTTTTACATTTGCCTCACCTAGCCTTTTTCCCTTGGGAGTCGCGCATCCCGAGGGTCATCTTTATTTACCCCCCCGGGCCAGTGCTTGTCTAAGCGTTGGTCCAAACTAGAGCACCGTGCGGGATCATCCCTTGGCAACTTGGGTTACGTCTGTACCTGTACGCTTAGCTTATCCGGTCGTGGCCTGAGACGAGATACGCGCGGCTACTATCAGGGTGTCGGCACGCCGGGAGGTCTTGCTGGACTTGTTTTATTGCTGTCGAAATGTCTTGTAGCCGGGATTCCGAGACTGATCGGGCTTCCCGGGGAGAAGGTCTATTCCTTCGTTGATCGCGAGAGCTTATCATGGGCTAAGTTGGGACACCCCTGCAGGGTTTGAACTTTCGAAAGCCGTGCCCGCGGTTATGTGGCAGATGGGAATTTGTTAATATCCGGTTGTAGTAAACTTGAAGCAAACTCTTTTAAAATACACCAACCGTGTGCATAACCGTGAGTGTCTCTTTTGGGGTTGATCGAGAGGAGAACACGGTTTCTTGGGTTATGTCGGCGTAAGTAGGAGTTCAGGATCACTTCTTGATCATTACTAGTTGACGACCGTTCCTTTGTTTCTCTCTCTCTCTCATTTGCGTATGTTAGCCACCATATATGCTTAGTCGCTGCTGCAACCTCACCACTTTACCCCTTCCTTTCCCTTTAAGCTTTGCTAGTCTTGATACCCATGGTAATGGGATTCTTTGAGTCCTCGTGGCTCACAGATTACTACACCACTAGTTGCGGTACAGGTTTGCGATGCTCATGGCGTGAGAGCGATGTTTGTTCGTGTTGGAGTTCTTCTTCCGCTTCTTCTTTGATCGGGGATAGGTTCGGTCGGCAGCCTGGGCTAGCAGGTGGATGTCGTTGAGTTTACATTTATGTTTCATCCGTAGTCGGATGTTGATCTTGTATTTGATGTTGATGTATTCTTGTGGCATTTGTGCCTTATGTATGTATCCCCATCTATTATGTAATGTTGATGTAATGATATCCACCTTGCAAAAGCGTTTCAATATGCGGGTCTATCCTTGGTGGGACCGTCGAGTTCCTTTTGGATAGGGTCGCATATTGGGCGTGACAAGTTGGTATCAGAGCCTCGACCGACCTTAGGAGCCCCCTTGATTGATCGTGTAGTTTGGCCGTTGTTGAGTCTAGAAGAAAACTATTTTCGGAGTCTAGTTATATCGGAGAGTAGGACTTCTTTTTACTCCTCAGTCCCTTCGTCGCTCTGGTGAGGAATCTTGACGTAGGTGTTTTGAATTACTCCTCTTCCCCTTCAAAATTTTTCTTTAGGATCACGCAGTTGGTTTTTCGATCGTTGTTCCTCAGCTCTTTTCATCCGGTGCATTTCTCGTCAAGTCGACTCGACCCTCTTCATCTTTGGGTTCAATCCTCAGTTCTTCCACCGACGTCGTTGTTTTCCTTTTCTGAAGTTGTCCTTGTTTTTTCCCACCCGCCCACCCTTCTTCTTCTCGGAACCGGAGTCCGTAATCGAGTATCCATTCTACTCGTGTGAAGTTTTTGCTTTCTCTCCTCAACGATTTCAACCGGTATTCTCTCTTCAAGATATTCGTCGGTTTCCCCTTCAAGTTCCCTTTGTTTTTTCCCGCCCTCCCACCCCTTTTCTTCCCGGAGTTCGAGTTTTCTTCCGACCATCAATTTCATTTGTGCGGAGTCTCTTCAGTCTTCCCTCAATTATTTCAACCGGTGAATTCTCGTTTTGTACGACATTCTTCATCTCTTTTCTTCTCCGGTGGACTCAATTCAAGTTTTCGGGTTAATCATATTCTTTTCCTTCGAAGTGTTCTCTTTGCTCGTTCGTCTCTCGTCAGTTTATCATTCCGGAGTTCGGAAGACACTTCTCAGGAGATTCGTCTATGTGTGATTTAATTCGAGGTTGTCACCTCATTCAAATATTTCATTTGTACCGGTGCATCATCTATATGTTCGTCATCCCTTTCCAACGGTGTTATCTCTTTTAGTGGGCCCTAACCCACAGGTCTTTTCCCAGGATCTTACCTGACTCTTCTAATTTTCCCCGGAGTTATTCTCAATTCTTTTCAAGTTGTGACGTAAGTATGAATTTCATCAGTCAGATGTTTTTCCAAGATCGATTTCAAATCATTTTCATCGTCGGCTCAACCCCTTTGTTTTCATTCTCCCGGAGTACCTCAGTAATTTTGGTGGTGTTTCTCATCATCATTTGAAGACCGAAGTAGAGTTTCTCTTAAATCTTGCCCGTTCTCCCGGAGGTTCATGGTGCTAGCTCGATGTTATCCTATCTAATTGTTTTCAGTCATGCAAATTCTGCTCATCCATCCGGAGTATTTCAGAAGTTGATTTCTATTCCTTTTCACCGGAGGCCATCATTCCAGTTATCGTTCTCTATTTATCCCGGTGCTTCGTTCAAGTGTTCTTTAATCAACTCGTGATCTCTTTGTTCTTTTGCATCTAAATCCCCTCGAACATATTTGTTTTTCTAATTCTTCCCGGTGATTCATTCTCTCTTTCGTCAGCCATTTTTAAATTCTTACGGCGGTTCATTCAAGATTCTTTTTCTTTGATTATCATTTAATTCATGCGTTCTTTCCAATCCTACCGGTGATTCATGAAGACTTTCTCAAGTTTGTGTTATCCCTTCTCAATCCTTTTTCAACGAGAATAAGTATTATGCCAAATCCATTTCATGTCATCAATTTAATTTGATGAAGGACAAGCATACAATAAATCTTATTCTTATTTCATCCAAGTGATTAATCTTTTCTTCAGAGTTTGTTCTTGATGAATAAATTCTAGTTCAAGTGTTTCCATCTTTTCTTTTCCGGAGTTCAATTTCCTCGGCCATTTCGTCGGAACCCCCCATCGAAATCATCGCAAGCTCATCTTATTCTTTCATCTTTCATTCTATCTCATCATCCTTTTGTCACCGGAGTTCTTCATGGTGGTTTTTCATGATTTATTTCTTTCTTCAAGAGTTTCATCAAGATTTTGTTGGTGGAGTTCAAGTATCTTTTCTCCTCGCATCTTGAAGTGCAATTAATTCTCCGTATTCTTTTGAAGTGGAGTGTTGCATTTCTTCGTTCTTCTCAGCTATCCAATCATTTCCGTTTGTGGCCGGTTATCACCTTATGATCTTGTGAGGTTATCCATAAGTCCACAACAAGCTTATTCTTTCGTTGTTGATTTCCTCAACAACTTCGTTCAATCATTCCTTCTAAATTCTTTCCATTTTGTCAAACTCAGTTTCAACTCCTTCCATGTTTTAACCGGTGTGCTGCCTAAATCTTTTCAGTCTATCCGTTTCTTTTCTCATTCTAACCACTCCGGTTAGAACGAGTGCTTTCATAGTCTATCTGATTCCGTGAGCTTTTGATTCTCGTCATTCTCGTCGTTCCTCTCTTCTTCTCGAGTGCTCTCGATTCTTTGCTTCTTCTCTTGAGTTCTTGTTTCACCTCATCCCTTTTTCCCTTCCGTCTCGGTCCTAAGATCTCGGGACGAGATCTCTTGTTAGTGGAGGAGTGTTGTAACGCCCGGATTCGGCGCGCCGTGTGTACGCCGATTATTCGCCGTCATTGCCATGTCATGTGCTTGCGTGTTGCACTTTGCCATGTCATCATTTGCATTTCATATCATGTCATCATGTGCATTTCATTTTGCATACGTGTTCGTCTCATGCATCCGAGCATTTTCCCCGTTGTCCGTTTTGCAATCCGGCACTCCTATGTCTCCCGGCGCCCCTTTTACCTCTTTTCGTAATGCGGGTATTAAACGGTCTCGGAATGGACCGAGGTTTGTCAAGCGGCCTTGGTATAGCACCGTGAACCGCTGTCAAGTTTCGGATCATTTGGAGGTCGTTTGGTACTCCAACGGTTAACCGGGTAACCGCAAAAGCCTCTTTTGTTTGCAGCCCAACACCCCTTCCAAAGTGGCCCAAAACCCTCCTAACTCCCCTCTATGCTCTCCGTCGTTCGATCACGATCGCGTGGCCGAAAACCGCACCTCATTTGGACTCTCCTAGCTCCCTCTACCTATTTAAACACCCCTCCTCCCGAAATTCCGTATCAATTCGCAGTCCAAACCCTAGTCTAGCTCCTCCCGCAGCCACCAGACGCGTCCGCACCCCGCCGGACATGTCCGCCGTCTAGCCGCCACGTCTCCCGGGCCAATCGGCGCTTGCCACGTCACCAAGCCGCCTCCCGCCTCCAATCCCGCCTCGCCACGCGGAGCCCCCGCGCCCACATCGCCGCGGCCCGCCTGGGCCCGGGGCAAGCCCGCCCGAGCCCATCGGGGCCGGTCTCCGCCGCCCTTCGGCCCGAAGGCGCCGCCAGCGCCGCCTTCGGCCCGCCTCCGGCCGGCGAGCTCGCCGAGCCCGCCAGCGCCCGCCGCCGTCAAAGCTCCTCCGGCGCCTCCCTCCGCCGCCTGGTGAGTGCGCCGCCAGCCGTCGGCTCCCGCCTTCGGCGCGCGCCCTTTGCCCCGCCGTCCGGCAGCCACGCCATCTCGCCGCTTTGCTCCCGCTCGCCGGGCCGCGCGCCCGCCGCCGGTACCTCGCCGCCGGCCGCTCCGCCTCCCTCGCCCGTCGCCTCCCGTGCGCCCCGGCGCCGGAGCCAGCAGCCACAGTGCCCCGCGCCATCCCACCGCCTTGGCCGCCGCCCAGCTCACCTCATCGTCGCCGGCCATCGCCGGAATCCTCGCCGGCGTCGCCTCCTCGCCGGATCGGGTCGGGGTGGATGAGTTCCACCCGTCCCCGATCCAAACGACGCGCGCCCCATCCCGGATCCGCTCCGTCCCGGGATTTCCTCGTCCTGGGTTGACTTTTCCCGGAGGTATAAATTCATCTAATTCTCGAATCTGTCAACATTTTGTTTCATTTTCATTGCATCATATCTCTGTCATCGTTGCTCCGTTTTGCGCGTGTAATATGTCAAAATGTTCGTCTCGATGATTAGATAATTTAATCTCATTGCATAATTTTCATTTGAGCTCATCTTGATGCCCGAAATGCTGTTGGAAGAGTGCTATGTGATGTTAGTTTCTGATTTTTAACAGAACATGCACTTTTGTCATTTTTGCCATGATTGATGGGTGCATCCTATGGACTTGAGTCCTACATGTGTTTTGTAATATGCCATGTCTTCTTTCCAGTGGTGCTTGCTATGTATTTTTGTGATCTATGTGGTGACTAGCACAAGCATGCAAACTAGGTGTCTTGATGTTGCTGTTTTCAGCCCTGTTCTGCTGTTATTTTGATGCCATGTTAACTTGATGCTACAGAGAGATCCATGCATATTTTGAGACACTTCAGTAAGGATGTTTTGTAAAACATGTCTTGCTCTATCCATCCATGCCCTTGTTTGCAATTATGGAGTGCCATAGTTTGAGTCAATCGAGCTCTACTTTTGCTATCAAATGTTTCCTGGCAGATTGTTTACATGTTATTCAATTTTGCCAAGGTTGTTGTAGTTGATCCTTGAATGCTATGATGTTGTTCTTGCCATGTATAGCTTCTATGCCATGTCTTCTTACTGTTGGTTGCCTTGACATGCCATGTATTGCTCTGTGGTGAGTGATTCAAGCTCACCAACATGCCTACTTGTCGTTGTTCCTGCCATGTTCAAATCTGTAATATAACTTTCGATATTGACATGGGTGCCATCATATTTTGTGATCCTTTTTGGCTTATGGTCACTAAGGAACTTGTGTTCTATGCATTTAGTAGTATCATGCCATGCCTTTGTTTGCCATGATAAGTTCCTGTAACATGTTGTTTCATAGCTCTAAACGTTGCAACCTGATGTTAATTTCTGCCAATGCCTGAAACTGTTATAAGTTGCAATCTTGCCATGTCATTTTGAGCATGTTCTAGTCATTTCTGGAGATAGCTCAGTGTTCATGTTTTGTAATGCTTTACCTGTAAATCATGCCCATGCCTTTTGTTTTCATATTGAGGTGCTGTAGCATGTTGTTTTGATGCTTGCAATATGCCTAGTTGCTGTTTTGGACAGCTTGTTCCTTAAACTTGTATAGGGTGTATGTGTTGAACCGTTGTTCGATTTGAGTGTGCTCTATATGAAACTTGCTTGATTTTGCATGTAGTTTCATATTATCATGTTGCATCCTTGTTTTGAGGTGTTTGTGTGATGTTTGTATGCATTTTGCATCAATGCCATGTTTATCTTGTTTTGCTCATATCTTCTAGGCCGTAGCTCCGAATCTAATGAACTTTATATGTAACTTGACTAGAATTTCGCGTAGATCATCGTGGTGCATATTAAATTGCTGTTTAACAACTTGAACATAATGTTTATTCAGATCTGTACCAATTTCGAAATTTGCATACGAGGACTTACCGGAATTGTTCTATGTTGTTTCCGGCCCCATTTAAACTTGTCTTGATGTGTTGCTCTTGTTTGCATCATCTCTTGCCATGAGTAGCTTCATGTAGCCCTTGTCATGCATCATGCTTGTTGTGCATCATGTCTTGTTCATGTGTGGTGTGTTTACTATGTTGTGTGCTTCTTCTTGTTAGTTCTGTTTTCGTTGCGATCGTGAGGATTCGTTCGTCTCACGCTTGGTTCGCTTCTTCCGTTCATCTTCTTCATGGACTCGTTCATCTTCTTCATGGACTCGTTCTTCTTCCTTGCGGGATTTCAGGCAAGATGACCGCTACCCTGGATCTCACTACTATCATTGCTATGCTAGTTGCTTCGCTCTTTCGCTATCTGCGCTACCTATCACTTCTTGCTCAAGCCATCCCAATTGCCATGTCGCCTCTAACCTTTTGCACCCTTCCTAGCAAACCGTTGTTTGGCTATGTTACCGCTTTGCTCAGCCCTCTTATAGCGTTGTTAGTTGCAGGTGAAGATGAAGTTTGTTCCTTGTTGGAACATGGAGATGTTGTTCCTTGTTGGAACATGTTTACTTGTTGGGATATCACAATATATCTTATTTAATTAATGCATCTATATACTTGGTAAAGGGTGGAAGGCTCGGCCTTATGCCTGGTGTTTTGTTCCACTCTTGCCGCCTAGTTTCCGTCATATCGGTATTATGTTCCCGGATTTTGCGTCCCTAACGCGGTCGGGTGATTTATGGGACCCCCTTGACAGTTCGCTTTGAATAAGACTTTTCCAGCAAGGCCCAACTTTGGTTTTACATTTGCCTCACCTAGCCTTTTTCCCTTGGGAGTCGCGCATCCGAGGGTCATCTTTATTACCCCGGGCGTTGCTTGTCTAGCGTTGGTCCAAACTAAACACCGTATGGGATCATCCCTTGGCAACTTGGGTTACGTCGGTACTGTGACGCTTAGCTTATCCGGTCGTGGCACGAGACGAGATCTGTGCGGCTACTATTAGGGTGTCGCACGCCGGGAGGTCTTCTGGACTTGTTTTATTGCTGTCGAAATGTCTTGTAGCTGGGATTCCGAGACTGATCGGGCTTCCCGGGGAGAAGGTCTATTCCTTCGTTGATCGCGAGAGCTTATCATGGGCTAAGTTGGGACACCCCTGCAGGGTTTGAACTTTCGAAAGCCGTGCCCGCGGTTATGTGGCAGATGGGAATTTGTTAATATCCGGTTGTAGTAAACTTGAAGCAAACTCTTTTAAAATACACCAACCGTGTGCGTAACCGTGAGTGTCTCTTTTAGGGGTTGATCGAGAGGAGAACACGGTTTCTTGGGTTATGTCTGACGTAAGTAGGAGTTCAGGATCACTTCTTGATCATTACTAGTTGACGACCGTTCCTTTGTTTCTCTCCTCGCTCTCATTTGCGTATGTTAGCCACCATATATGCTTAGCCGCTGCTGCAACCTCACCACTTTACCCCTTCCTTTCCCTTTAAGCTTTGCTAGTCTTGATACCCATGGTAATGGGATTCTTTGAGTCCTCGTGGCTCACAGATTACTACACCACCGTTGCAGGTACAGGTTTGCGATGCTCATGGCGTGAGAGCGATGTTTGTTCGTGTTGGAGTTCTTCTTCCGCTTCTTCTTGATCGGGGATAGGTTCGGTCGGCAGCCTGGGCTAGCGTGGTGGATGTCGTTGAGTTTTGTTTATGTTTCATCCGTAGTCGGATGTTGATCTTGTATTTGATGTTGATGTATTCTTGTGGCTTTTGTGCCTTATGTATGTATCCCCATCTATTATGTAATGTTGATGTAATGATATCCACCTTGCAAAAGCGTTTCAATATGCGGGTCTATTCTTGGTGGGACCGTCGAGTTCCTTTTGGATAGGGTCGCATATTGGGCGTGACAATGTACTCCCCCCATTCCCGTGCCCATCTTCTCTCAATCCTCTGTATGCGCACCTTGCGCTGATTCTTGTTCTCCTTGCCATGTTTGGCTTCATCTGGAGTGCAATATTCTGCATAAATGTCATCAGGGATCTCAAATGTTGTGTTTACTTCTGGTCTCTTGCCTCCCTTCTGAGGTCACTTGCCATCAGCCATTTTCTTCAGCTGAGGATTTTGAACAATGGAATTCTCTTATGTAATTTGTCTTCAAGGAACGCTGCAAATGAGTTAAGTTGATGAGAACCTAGTGATTCAGCAGCGGACATGTGTACCTGCGAAAAGAGTATAGGTGCAAATAATTTGGAGAGGTCGTATGCGTTCTCAGTAGTTTTGCAAAATGAACAAGTTTGAGGAATTTGACCAGAGGTATCTTGAGGAATTTCACTAAGCATTCTTTGACTTAGGTTCCAGAGTTGTATAGATTGAAAAATCCACACAATTGAGGAATCTTGAAGATAAACATTGCTTAGAGAAACAGAGCAAGAACAGATGCTTGTGTGAGGTGTTTAAGAGTGTGGAAGCTGAAGAATAAACACCTTTTGAAGATTTTGTGGAAGTCATCAGAATCAACAAGGGTAGTAAAAATAAATTTATTTACCCTTGACGAAGAACATGACGAACTGGGAGTTGTAGATTGGAAGTTCGTCCGTTCATATCTTCCACGCCCTAACTTGGCGGAGGAAGACAGCTACCGTGGCGGCGGAGTGAAGATTTCCGTGGCCGGCGTGAGTACAACGGCGGCGAGGTCGAGGCAGTGAAGCTCTTCCTCACCGGCGATAATGGAAGTAGCGGCAGCACTAGGTCAGAGAGCTCGAGCGAGGGGAGTGAGGTCGAGCGGGGTAAATGGCAGTCTGAGGAGGGTGAGGGGTATTTATAACCAAGGTGAAAATGGACGAACGTGCCCCTGACCCTTATCATCCTAGAGACATGTGTCACCCACGTATAGAGAGGTGGAGATCGTGTGAGATTGTGGGTGAATAGATAAATCTTATAGTGGGATGTGGAACGGTTTGAGCGGCAAAAGCCAAGAATTCAGATAAGAATATTTTAAAGTTTTGTTCGCAAATTCTTCAGCTGACAAGGACACAGTGAAGATTTTGAACGGGTTTCAAATAGAACGCACATGAAGAATTTGTGAACAGACTGGGTTGAGTTTAGCATAGAGGGGGACGGGTCCGATCACATTCACTTAGCAGAAACGTCAACTTGAGGAATTAGCAATAAGTGAATGTTGTAGAGGACTGAAAACTCAAATTTATATAGTCAATGAAGAACAACGACGGGAAGAGTGAAGACTCTGCAAAGTTGAATAATTAGAACAACTGAGGAATTTCAAAACAAAAAAACTCAAATTGAAGATTTTCAACTTTTGTTGGTGGCGTGACCCACCGTATAAGAATGATGATTTCAGATGCCGCGTAAATTGTCGTAGGGCTCTGAGAATCAAATTCTTTGTTAATTTCTTCACACTTAGGGGATTAGTCTTAATTGATTGAAGAAAAAAGTTACTTCGTGTGTTGCACATCTAAGACATCAATTTTGCATAAGTGTTAGGATGTGTGTCCTTTTCAAAGGACATTCGAAGATTCTAAGATATTTAGCTCACACTGCAACTTGCTAAATCTCTTCTCATCCAAGGGCTTTGTGAAGATATCGGCTAGTTGTTCTTTAGTCTTCACGTGCTCGATGGGGATGTCGCCCTTCAACATATGATCACGAAGAAAATGATGATGATGCTGGATGTGCTTTTTGTCTTTGAGTGTTGAACTGGGTTATGAGCAATCTTGATGGCACTCTCATTGTCACAGTAGAGAGGCACATTCTTCACATTGATGCCATAGTCCTTGAGGGTTTGCTTCATCCATAGCAATTGAGCACAGCATGAACCAGCAGCAATGTACTCAGCTTGATGAGAGAGTGATCTGTGATTCTGTTTCTTGGGACCAACATACCAAGGAACGTCAGGAAATGGCATGTGCTGATGTTGACTTGCGGTCCCACGATCACCGGCATAGTCAGTCGAATATCCAATGAGATCAAAAGACGAGCCCTTGGGATACCATAATCCAAGTGTTGGAGTGTGAGCTAGATATCGAAGAATATGCTTCCCAGCCTTATAGTGTTATTCCTTCGGTGTAGCTTGAAATCGGGCACACATGCAAACACTAAGCATAATATCTGGCCTAGATGCACATAGATACAATAAAGAGCCAATCATGGAGCGGTATACCTTTTGGTCAAAGTCAATACCATTTTCATCAGTGCATAGATGGCCATTTGTGGGCATAGGGATTTTGATGCCTTTGCAATCTTGCATGCCGAATTTCCTCAACACATCCTTGAGGTATTTCTCTGAGATATGAAGATATCGTTCTTGTTGTTTTAATTTGAAGACCTAAGAAGAATTTCAATTCTCCCATCATATACATTTGATATTCCTCACTCATCATATAGGCAAATTAAATCCTTTATAACGTTGGTCGAGACAGCCAAAGATAATATCATCAACATATATTTGGCACATGAATAATTCATCATCATAGGTTTTGGTGAAAAGAGTTGAGTCAAGTGAACCGGGTTTGAAGCCTTTCTTCATGAGGAATTCCTTCAAAGTATCATACCACACCCAAGGGGCCTGCTTGAGGCCATAGAGGGCCTTATTGTGTCTGAAGACTTTGTCAGGATGATATTATGATGGTTAGCATAAGCAAGCAATATGCGAATAGCCTCAAGTCTAGCAACAGGTGCAAAAGTTTCATCGAAATCAATTCCTTCAACCAATGTGTAGCCTTGAGCTACAAGCCGTGCCTTATTCCTCACCACAAGGCCATTTTCATCTTTCTTGTTGCGGTAGATCCATTTGGTGCCGATGATATTGTGTTTGCGATGGTCTGGTCGCTTGACAAGTTCCTAGACATTGTTGAGCTCGAACTGATGCAATTCCTCTTGCATCGCTTGAATCAACTCAGGCTCCAGAAATGCCTCATCTACTTTGGTGGGATCTGTGATAGAGACAAAAGCAAAGTGCCCACAAAAGTTAGACAAATGTGAAGCTTTTGAGCATGTGAGAGGACCTGGTGCGTTGATGTCGTTGTTGATTTTCTCGATCTGCACTTCATTTGCAATGCGAGGATGAGTGGGTTGGCAACGTTGAGTTGGCTCAGCAATTTCTTCAGAGCCATTTTCTTCAGGTGCACCAGCTTGATGTTCTTCATGTTCTGGAATGACTTCTTCAGTAGATTCTTCGGTAGGAATGACATCCTCAGTAGCCTTGAACTTGATGGATTCCACAGGTGACTTTTCGTCTAGCACAGGAGGTAGGTGCTCTCTTTGCGAGCCGTTAGTTTCATCGAACCGCACATCTACAGTTTCAACAATCTTGTGATGAATGGTGTTGAAGACTCTATAGGTGTGCGAGTCCTTTCCGTAACCAAGCATAAAACCTTCATGTGCTTTTGGTGCAAATTTAGAATTGTGATGAGGATCCCTAATCCAACATTTAGCACCAAAGACTTTGAAATAACTCACATTGGGTTTCTTGTCAGTGAGGAGTTCATATGAGGTCTTTTTGAAGAATTTGTGAAGATATACCATGTTGATGATGTGGCACGCAGTATCAATTGCCTCGGGCCACAAATGACGAGGCGTCTTGTATTCATCAAGATAGTGCGAGCCATCTCAACAAGAGTCCTGTTCTTGCGCTCCACGACGCCATTCTGCTGAGGAGTATAAGGAGCAGATAACTCGTGATTAATACCAACTTCATCAAGATAATCATCAAGGCTAGTATTCTTGAACTCAGTCCCATTGTCACTTATGATGTGCTTGATCTTCACTCCATAGTTGGTTGAAGCCCTCGACGTTTGAAGACTTCCTGCACTTCATATTTGTAAGTGACGATATGCACCCATGTGTAACGAGACTAGTCATCAACAATAACAAAGCCATATAAAGATGCAACATTGGTGAATGTGGCATAATGAGTAGGGCCAAAGAGATCCATGTGAAGCAATTCAAATGGACGAGTGGTAGTCATGATAGTCTTTGAGGGATGCTTGGCCTTGGTCATCTTTCCAGCTTCACAAGCTCCAAACAGGTGATCCTTGAGGAATTTGACATCCTCGATGCCAATGACATGCTTGTTCTTCGCAAGAGTATGCAAGTTCCTCATGCCAGCATGACCAAGTCGTCGATGCCATAACCAGCCTTCTGAAGCTTTTGCAAGTAGACATGTAGCAGGTTGTGGTCCTGTAGAGAAATCAACAATATACAAGTCTCCTCTCCTAAAGCCTTCGAAGACTTTGGAATGGTCAGCTTCCATGATCACAACACAACGATACTTGCCAACGACAACAACCATATCAAGATCACAAAGCATTGAGACAGACATGTGGTTGAATCCTAAGGACTCGACAAGCATGACTTTGTCCATGTGTCGATCCTTTGAGATCGCAACCTTACCTAGAATAAAACCTTGCTTTTGCCTTTGTCAGCGTAGGTGATATGCTTCCGATGCGATGGAGATAAAGCAGTGTCCATCAATAAGTTCCTGTCACCAGTCATGTGATTTTTACATCCACTGTCGAGGACCCACTCAGTAGCTTTTGGTTGATCATCCTGCAGATGAATTAGTGCATCTTACGAAATCATATACTTCATTAGTGAAGAATATGACATCAAATTCATCAGATCAATTTCATCAAGCAATAGAACAGATATAACAGCATGAGGACATGAGAAATGAAAATTCATTTCTTCATTATTAGCTTGCGTCCTTTCAAGCATATTCAGGTCTCCAGCAAATTCTTCAGACGATTAAGTTCGTTTGGAGACCTGACCCTGCATAAGAGATTAGTTATTTTTCTTCACCACCCACATCTGGAGGGGTGGCAAAGAGTTCATCATTCTGCGAGCTCCATAAGAGAAAGGTGGCATAGAGGCCAATCCACTTCGTTTCACATAAGAGGGGTTAGAGTAAGCATATGAATAAGCAAAGAAATTTTTCGAGGACTTATGGACATAATGGTTCGAAGAATAATGCACCTATTCATAGCCTTTAGATCTTTCTTGCAAAACAGAAGTGTTAGCACGATGATGTTCATATGAGGGCTTTGATCCATATGAGGAATTTGATCCATGTGAGGAATGTGGTCCATATGAAGACTTTGGTCCATATGAAGAATTTGATCTGGGGTTCCTATTCTTCACAGTTGGTGTCATGAAAACATTCACCTGAAGACTTTCAAGGCACCTTTTGGGAACCTGGATTTTCTTCATAGGGGGACCATTCCTGCAGTTAGTGCCAAAATATCTAGCAAATAATTCACCATTCTGATTTTTGAACAGTTTATAGTTGGAGTCAAATGACTCATCAGAAGAATATGAAGATTCACATGTAAAGCCAGATAAAGTGGATGGATCTACAGGAGGTCCTTTTGCATCAACCCATGAGGTTTTGGGGTACTTCTCAGGTTTCCAGTAGGTCCCATCAACATTGAGTTTCCTCTCAAAGGCAATACCCTCTTTCCTAGGGTTCCTGTTGACGATCTGCTTTTTAAGCACATCACAAAGTGCTTGATGCCCTTTGAGGATTTTGTACATGCCTGTCACATACAATTCCTTCAGCCCTGATTGTCAGTGATACTAGTAGCATCCTCAGATGAGGAATTTGTGATAGCAGAAACAGTTGAAGAATTTGCACCAATAGAAGCATTTAAACTTTCAGGTCAAGAATTAGCAGATTCTCGTTCAATGCATTCCAAACATGGTGGAATGAATTCTTCCTGAGCGGCACTGATCTATTGAGAAAGCAAAGAATCACGTTCCTTCTGAAGATCTTCATACCTCTCCTTAGCTTTTCAAGATCTTGCTTTCTTTGAAGAAATTCATAAGAAAGTTTCTCATGATTAGATAAGAGAGTGTTATGATGACTCTGAAGGTTATCGAACTTGGACTAAAGTCTCTGAAGATTATCACTCAAGGTTTGAGTGCGATCCATTTCTTCACCCAACAGGTAATCGCTTTTGTCTAGAATATTTTGAACCTTTTCAAAATCCTTTTGTTGTTTCATAGCAATCTTAGCAAGTTTAGAGTAGCTAGGCTTGAGGTTTTCATCAGATTCATCCTCACTTGATTTAGAGGAGGGATATTTGAGTACCTTGGCACCCTTTGCCATGAAGCAATAGGTGGGAGCACAGTCATCATCGCCGTCGTCAGCCGTGTTGGGGGAGTCATTCTCCTCAGAGTTGAAGATGGACTTGCTGACGAAAGCAGTAGCAAGGGCTAGGATCGCCACACCAGATTCTGACTCGTCAGATGCCTCCTCTTCCTCATTTTCCTCAGATTCAGCTTCAGAGTCCATTTCCTTGCCAATGAATGCCCGAGCCTTTTTGGAGCTGCTCTTCTTGTGATATGAAGACTTCGAGGATTTTGACAATGAAGACTTTGAAGGTTTCTTCTTCTTCTTTGAGTCATCAGAACGGTAATCCTTGTATTTCTTCTTCTTTGATTCCTTTTCCCACAGAGGACAATCTTGAATGTAGTGACCAGGTTTCTTGCATTTATGGCAAGTTCTCTTCTTGTAGTCACGGGATGAGGAATCTAATCTCATGTCATCACTTATTGAGGATTTACCAAAGCGACCATGTCTTGAGAACATCTGGAATTTCCTCACGAGCATTGCTAGTTGTTGGCTCAGTTCTTCAGGATCACCAAGGCTGCTACCAGAATCCTCACCTTCAGATTCAGAAACTACCTTGGCCTTCAAAGCGCGTGATCTGCCATAGCTCATCCCATAGAGATCTCTTTTCTCAGCAAGTTCGCTCGTTCATTCGTTTAACGAATGGTTAAACTTTTCGCTCGTTTATCGGAATCAGGCGATTCAAGCGCCTGGAGTTTCATCTCGAAATCCTCTTTCCGAATAACTAACTCAAACAAGTTTCTGCCTCTGTAAAATTTGACCCTAGTTCAGATTAGTAAACGGATCTTATTTCTTTCGCCGTTTGAGTTTCGTTGCTTGGTTTGGTTTGATTCTTTTTGCGAACCGGAGTTCTTAAGTTGAACTTTCTGGTCAGCCTCCTTCAATTGAAGTTTTTCTTGTGCATCTTTGCCTGTTTCTTATGTATGTTATTGTTTGCTTGCGATAGAATTCCCGGAGTGCGAAGCGTGTTACTACGAGTCTCTAGGCTTCACGGATCGTCAGCAAGGCAAGTAACACTTTGATCATACTCTTTTCATACCCGGTTTTTATGCATTAGTTCCAATCCTCAAACATTGCATTGATTAGGATGTCATTAACTTGTGGGTTGGGAAGTAGTAGTTGAGGTAGAACCTATTGCCCTGTTACTATCAAACCCTTGGGAGTTACTTCTACGTGTCGCTTATATTGCTATGCTATGCTCGTAGACGTGGTTTGGGTTTGAGTGTATTCCATGACAGATGTGAGATTGTTAATTAATGGTTTAACTTAAGGTGGCAACTTTAATACACATCTGGGTGGATTGAGGCACCGGGGAACCAGTGTTGTCTGTTTTATCTTTGGAAATCCGGGTACCGTGTGATCTTCCTATGGACCGCCACCAGTGCTCAAAGGGAACTGAGTTTATTCATGCTAGAAACTTCCGTGTGCAGCCACAAGCTACTATGGGCTCTAGCATAGTTGAGTAAGTTACGTGAAGCTCTTGAAGAGGTAGATCAGTAGGTAGTGGGTTTTGTAGGTTTGGTATGGTCTACCCAGTAGAGAGTTAATGTTTCTGAAAGACTGTGTCTCGGTCATCCGGTTCTCAAACACCATGTAGTGCGCAAAATCAACGGAGGCGATCGAGTCTTGTGGGGAAATGCGCAAACCTCTGCAGAGTGTACAATCTAATCATGGTTAGCCGTGTCCCCGGTTATGGACAATTCTGAGTATCTAGTACTTGACTGTTCGCATGTATCTCATCACTCTCGATTAATACTGCTGGGATGTTAATTACCTTAATTGGGATTGAGTTGGGGTTATACCTTCTCAATGATGTTTCAATCACCATGATAGTTAAAATAAAGTATATTCCTTTGTTGTAGGGAAAAATTGGCTTTTCGCAAAACTATAACCATAGAGCTTTCCACCAGCCAAATATTGCATGTAGTGATAGTATTATTCTTGCTCTACTGTGTTATATTGCCAGCATATTCCATGTGCTGACCCATTTTCGGGCTGCAACGTATTATCTTGCAGACTTTTCAGACGAGGAGTAAGGTTCGATAGGTCCTTGCCGTGCAGCTCAGCTATGCCGTTGGAGTTGATGGACTCACTTTATCTTCCAAGCCTTCCGCTGTTATCGCATTAGATGGCCTTAAGCAATATTATTGTAATAAGTTCTCTTTTGAGACATTCGATGTAATAAGTGTGTGATTGCTACTCTGTTATAAATCATTCGAGTACTGTGTGTGTCAGCATTACCGATCCAGGGATGACACTGAAACACAGAGACTTGACCATCTGAGGTCGGGTCGCTACAAGATGGTATCAGAGCACACGCTGAGTGTAGGACACGACCACTAAGATAAACCATAGGTCACTCTTCTTTACTCATTTCTGACTCCTCTCCACTTTCCACTCTTTAGGATGACGGAGATGAAGAACAAGTTTGCACAACCGGATGAAGACACACCTTTTGGACGCCACTTGAAGTAAGTCACTAGGTACTTGAACATTGGAATACCAAGCTTCACCGGGACGTACAACGCCACTTTACCAGAAGAGGAGCGCTGGATGATTCAAGTACAAGTTCCAGGAAGGACGTTCTCACCAACTTCTAAGCCCATAGAGTTTTCTTTCGAAGAACCCACATGGAGTCTTGGCAAGAGTATGGCAGCTCACATTACCATGGGACGTATTGGAGAAGTCTACAACAGGGAGCTTAAGGACACCATCTACCAAATATGTGGGCGCCGAGACGAGCAATGGGAAGTAATCAGCACCAAGAAGGATAGATCCATTGCAGCTTTCATCCAGGAGCTAAACCAGCACATTCAACGTCAGGAGAACCAGATGTGCGCAGACATGATGGAGTTGAAGAAGGCGAAGACCAGAATCATCGAGTTGGAGGAAGAACTCAAGTTTACACGCGATGGATATGAGGAGGAAATCAAGATACTACTGGAGAAGAACGACGATCTAGTCAAGAAGATCAGAGTATTCGTGGGAGGACCCGCACCGGAAGAAGAGGAAGAAGATCCCACTTGCCCGGATAACTACATCATCATCAACGACACCGATTCCGATCCAAGTGATGATGACTACGAAGATGAAGCTGTGGCTGACATCATGGAGTCTTCCACCGATCAAAATTTGTAGATGACCACCATATATTAGTAGTATTTCCCCATGTAACTAGTAGTAGTTGAGCACTTTTGCGATAGACCTAGATCGTTTGTATGCCCCTGCTTGATTGATTGAGTGAAATGATTGTGTTTGCCTCATATGCATATGGGTAGTGTTTTCTCACTAGACCTTTTTCTATTCTAATCTCTTCCATCTAAACCCTCGAGATGCCTCCGAGGCGTGACACGGTTTTGTTTTCCCTCGGAGCTCACCCGGTTGATCCAAAGACAAAATGCCTTGATGCAATTGCTAGTTCGAACCAGGAAACAACAACAACAATAACAACCGCCGCTTGTGGACAATTTAGCCCTTTTCGAGGTTACAACCGCGGTGTTTTCAAGAGCACCGAGCCATAGTTCTTGACGATTGGCTACGCCGTATTGGAAGGAGTTAACCACCGCAGGATGCACGGATCTCGAGAAGGTGCGCTTTGCCGCACATCAATTGGATGGACCAGCAGCCGCATGGTGGGAGAATTACGGCTACTTTTCCTATAGCCAATGTCACTTGGGACCAGTTTCAGAAGCCTTCGACCGCCCATGTCTCAAGCTGGAGCCATGCGGATGAAGAAGCGTGAGTTTCACACTTACGCCAGGGGAACCATATTGTGGCTCAGTACGTGGATGATTTTAGTAAGCTATCACGCTATGCCCCTGATGATGTGGCCACAGATGCATGCCAAGAGGAGAAGTTTATGGAAGGGCTGAATGATGAGATGAGTATGCAGTTGATGGTGGCAACTTTCAACAACTACCGGGAGTTGGTAGACAAGGCCCTTATGATTAAAGGAAAGCAGCAGCAAATTGAGAGCCGTAAGAGGAAGTATGGACAAGGGAAGTACAACTCAGGAGCTCACGAAGCCTCGCAACCCCGAACTCGGGAGGACTTGTTCATAACCATGGAGATCATAACCATACTGGAGGAGGATCACATAACCAAAATGGTGTGAAGAATGGGAATGGGAACGGAGTCAATAACAATCAGAACCGCTCTAATCCATCTACACCCGCCAAAAGAGACCTAAGTCAAGTCACTTGCTTTAAGTGTGGGAAGACAGGGCACTATGCCAATGACTGCCCTGAAGGGAGGAATGGAAACGGAAATGGGAGCGCTGGGAAGAAGCCAAATCCATTCAACAAAGGACAAGTGAACCACGTTAACGTGGAGGAAGTTGAAGAGCAGCCAGACGCGGTAATAGGTAAGTTTTTTGTTAAGTCATTTACCGCTCTTGTTCTTTTCGATACTGGTGCATCACATTCATACATATCAAGGGGATTTGTGGATAAGTTTAAGTTAACAACCCAAACCCTTAGGACCCCTATTTTAGTGAGCTCGCCTGGAGTAGAGTACATGGCTAGCCGATGGTGCACCCAGATACAGCTAACCATTGGCACGCATGTTTTTCCGTGTGACCTAATCATCTTGGAGTCGCAAGGATTGGATGTGATATTAGGTTTGGACTGGATGTCAAAGTATGGAGGAAGTATTGACTGTGCTAGCAAGTCAATTTATCTTACCACTCCAGAGGGAAAAATGATTAAGTATGTATCTAGGCATGTGCCGAATAGGAGCCAAGTGAATGCCCTCGCGGGAGTTATGCAGGAGGAAGTGCACGTAGTAAAAGATTTTCCGGATGTTTTCCCGGAGGAGTTACGGGCATGCCACGGATCGAGACATCGAGTTCTGATAGAGCTATTGCGGTGCAGGGCCAATATCCAAGAGACCCTATCGGATGCCCGCAAATGATCTGGAGGAAATTAAGAAGCAGATAAAGGAGTTATTGGAGAAAGGTTACATTCGAAGAAGTTCATCACCTTGGGGAGCACCAGTACTTTTGGTCGAGAAGAAGGATAAATCCCTGAGGATGGTCGTTGATTACCGAGCCTTGAACGAAGTAACGATAAAGAACAAGTATCCCTTACCGATGATTAACGATCTGTTTGATCAATTGCAAGGAGCTAAGGTGTTTTCGAAGATCGATCTACGATCAGGATACCATCAGTTGAAGATTCGAGAGAAGGATATACCAAAGACATCATTCACCACGCGGTATGGATTATATGAGTATACGGTCATGTCGTTTGGACTGACTAAGGCCCCGGCCTATTTCATGAGCATGATGAACAAGGTGTTCATGGATTATTTGGACAAGTTTGTTGTGGTGTTTATTGATGATATTATGGTATACTCGAAGAACGAAGAGGAGCACAAGGAGCATTTGTGTTTGGTTCTCGAGAAACTCGGGGAACACCAGTTATCGCCAAATTCAGCAAGTGCGAGTTTTGGTTGAAGGAAGTTGGATTTCTTGGGCATGTTATATCGGGAGAAGGTATAGCGATAGATCGATAAGGTTCGATCGATCCTTTGAATTGTTGGCACCCACTTGAGTTGGCGAGATCCATGATTTCCTTGGACTCGCGAGGATATTATCGAGATTCATTGAAATTTTTCCAAGATTGCTAAGCCAATGACTGAATTGCTGAAGAAGGATAATAAGTTTAAATCGACAGAAGATTGCGAGGCAAGTTTTCAGGAGTTGAAGAAACGTTTGACTACAGCCCCAGTGCTAACATTGCCAGATATACATAAGGAGTTTCAAGTGTACTGTGACGCCTAACGCTTGGGACTGGGATGTGTGCTTATGCCGGACGGAAAGGTTGTTTCGTATGCCTCACGAAAACTGAAGCCTCATGAGTTGAACTATGCCACGCATGATTTGGAGCTAGCAGCGGTAGTGCACGCATTGAAGACTTGGAGACATTATCTTATTGGAAACCGTTGTGATATGTACACGGATCATAAGAGTTTGAAGTACATTTTCACTCAAAAGGAGTTGAACCTTAGGCAGAGGAGATGGTTGGAACTTATAAAGGATTACGATATGAAGCTGCACTATCATCCAGGAAAGGCCAATGTCGTAGCAGACGCTTTGAGCCAGAAGAGTTATGCTAATATCCTTGAAAGTAAAGGATTGCTGTGACGCCCCCGATTGAATCGTACACTAATCATACACGCAAACGTGTATGATCAAGATCAGGGACTCACGGGAAGATATCACAACACAACTCTAAAACATAAATAAGTCATACAAGCATCATAATACAAGCCAGGGGCCTCGAAGGCTCGAATACAAGTGCTCGATCATAGACGAGTCAGCGGAAGCAACAATATCTGAATCTGAGACATAAGTTAAACAAGTTGCCATAAGATGGCTAGCACAAACTGGGATCTGAGATCGAAAGAAGCGCGGGCCTCCTGCAGGATCCTCCTAACTACTCTCGATAAATCGACCCGCGGGCTGCATGTAGTAGTAAGGCACCTCCGGTGTAGTAGTAAATGCGTCAGCGGTGGCGTCGGCTCTGAGCTCCGACATCAGTCGTGACAATCGGGTAGAGATAGGGAAAAGGGGAACAAGGCAACCGTGAGTACTCATCCAAAGTACTATAAAGCAAGGAGCTACACTACATATGCATGGATATATGTGTAAAGGGCCATATCGGTGGACTGAACTGCAGAATGCCAGAATAAGAAGGGGATAGCTAATCCTGTCGAAGACTACGCTTCTGGCAGCCTCCGTCTTGCAACAGTAGAAGAGAGTAGACTGAATTCCTCCAAGTAGCATCACATAGCAATAATCCTACCCGGCGACCCCCTCCTCGTAA